>BROG01000073.1:690000-1237500 GCA_030159075.1 Atrina japonica | reverse complement strand
GCTTCGGTGACTGTATTTTTTTTATATGGACCTCCCTACAGCTAACGCTTATATGGGCCTCCGTACAGTTAATACTTTGGTATCTGTAGTTTATATTTTGTTGTATGGGACTCCCTAAATTTACCGCTTTAATATCTGTAGTTTATATTTTGTTATATGGGCCTCCCTACAGCTAACTCTTCAGTGTTTGTAGCTTATATTTTGTCATATGGGCCTCCCTAAAGTTAACGCTTTGATATCTGTACTTTTTGTAATTAAGTGACAATAAATATATACTTTGTGACCGTGCAAGCTAGTTAGAATATTAATTTTACTGGCAGACATGAGATTCCTCTTATTCGTGCTCAGTGTTTTATCTAAGTTTGTTCAGCACTATTAGTATCAGAGGGTAATGTGTCCATTCCCTGGTCTATTTAAACTTACATCTTGTAAACTGTGTCCCATACTTTCTAATACTCTTGCAACTCTACTTTGATTACAAATATGACAACGTTGATATGTTTATTTATTATTTTTCTGTCATGTTTGCGTTCCCTTGTCAGATTAATGTGTTGCTGGTCCTGTTAATAGGACTCCTTGGTGGATTATTTATTACAGGAATTAAAAGCTTAACACAATGTACACGATAACGTCTTTGAAGATATTGACACTCTCCGACTTTGATACGACTTCGTGTAAAAGTAAATCATATGTAAAATCTCTGAAAAATCAATCTGATATTTTCTCTGAATTTTTGAAAATGTAAACGCGGTTGGGGACATGATTACCATTAATTTACATGTTTACAAGGGCCAGTAAATAATAAATGAGTTCCAACATTTCTGGTTAAATTTTCCTATTTTTCCCTAATGAAATAACAGGTCCATAGTTTTTTTTCAAATCATTTGTTTTTATAAAAACATTTCACTTACATTTACGCATTTTTCATTTGAAAACGAAAATGATTTTACTACCTGAAACAAAATGAAGCATATCCTTTACATTGGTGATGGTGAAAACAAAACAAAGCAGAGAAGTAATTTATTATTTCCCATTTTTACATATCTGTCTTGAAACGAGTCATAAAACTGGTGTACTGATTCTGAAGAAATCTGTAATAAGTCCTTGTATTTTTTCTACCTTTTTTCAAGTTTCAACCTGATCATCATCGTGTTTGTGTTACATGATGATTTTTTTACCTTGCGTATAAACATAAACGTAATGCAGGATACATACTTCTGTATGATATGGTTTACTTGTTCTTAAATACAGACAATAGGGCTTACAAATCAGGTTCCAGTGTATAAAAACCACAGATAACAAATATTAATCTTCAGGATGCCCAGGATACAATATACAAATCTGGTGAATATTGAGCAAACAAGGACCTCTAGAAATCTAGAGGTGGGATCAGGTGCCATGAAGGAGTAAGCATCCCTTGTTGACCGGTCACACCCGCCGTGTGTCCATAGCCAAATTTAAATGAAATAATTGAGGAATAAAACCTCGTCATAACAGTACAGACGACTCAGTAACTGAACATGTAAATCAACATTTCATTCAGTGAAAACAGTCACGACCGTAAAATTTGCTGAACATTGGCATCAAGCGCGATCCCCTTTATCCCTGTGACAACAACGTAAAAGTTAGTAGTTTGCCTCTATACATTTACTTATCAAATCACATCCTGTTATATATAATGCTCTTATTTTCCAGAGAAACAACTCGGTACGTACGAAAGGAAAGTAAACGTTATGAATATCCAAATAATAAAATACAGACACATATACTAGTAAAGGGGAACAATAGATAGATAGATAGATAAATAGATAGATAGATAGATAGATAGATAGATAGATAGATAGACAGACAGACAGACAGACAGACAGACAGACAGACAGACAGACAGACAGATAGATAGATAGATAGATAGATAGATAGATAGATAGATAGATAGATAGACAGACAGACAGACAGACAGACAGATAGATTCTAATATATGTATTTCTGTATTTGATATTAGCATTCTCAACCATTTGGCATCCCCCTTGAATAGACGACCCAAAGTACTCAACCATGGACAACGTAAGACGATGTATGATAGAAGCATTTTATTTGAAGCACGAATAATGCAATCGATAAGTCTGTCACTAATGTCCAATGTATCCCAATGCAGTGGAAATTCTAACGCTTAAACTCAATGTAAACAAAAAGGTATCGCCACACCCCCGATTTGATATTGATTTATTTAAATATATGATTGACAGTTAGGACGACACTTTGGCATATTTCCAATTTTAAAACAATCATTTTCGCGTGGTTTGGGTTGGGTTGTAAATAAATAAAATCAAGGTTTAAAGGGTATATAAAGCATGTAGTTTCTTAAACATCAGAACACACTGCAGGCGTAGCAGACAGAGGCTGAGAACTAGACATCTGATTTAAACAGTAAAATATCTATCATCAAGATGCCAAACCTACCAGAAGGGTCCCACATTTTCAGAACTGTGTTGCAGCAGTTAACGAATAATTGTGTGTGTGAAAAACACAAAGTGGATGTAAATGGTGATAGAAAGGATGTGAACAACAACAATAAAACTGACAATATGAATGATGTGAAATTACCCGAGGAAAAGTCAAAATGTGCAAGCTGTAGATTTAAAGGTGATTCTACTAAACACTTGTACAAACATTTGGAAAATGCAAAACGAAAGCAGCGTGTACAGTGGGCAGATGAATCGGCAAAGGCGCCATTGGCATCGAAAGTATCGATGAATGAGAAACACACAGCAAGAACATATATCAAAACTTTGCCTAAATCAATACTGAAAAGCAATCCAAATTGAACTACTGTTGTGAACTGCTGATGATGCTTACCAATGGGAGTTGTTGCCAAAATGGATTCCCTAATTCAGTGGCACTGCTAGTGCAACATTCAGGTCACCTGGAGCCGTCGGTGGCGATGAGTCCGAATCTGCTAACGAAACAAATGTGAATGGACATTCCTAGGTGAATGAGAGTTGATGTTGACAAATATTATATTGACTTATAGTGCAATATTTCACTCAAGATTGGTCACATTGTGCATTAAGAACATAACAATAAGAGATTATTGTGTTTTACCCGTGTTTTGTAACGCCATATATACATGTAATAAGCAATATCTAACCAGTATATTTTTGCAACTGTTTAGCATCTACATCTGTTATTGCAATTTGTGTGTATCGTATTACATCAAATAAAATGTTCTTTAATTTAAAATAATTGATTTTATTTGTTTGTATGCATTTACTGTTGTTACAATAGGCCTTTGTTGTATCAGGTAACAGTTTACTGTATAAGATGTTAAAAACCCGAAACTGGCCTAGACCTATCTTGTGTTTTTGTGTATTACAGTGTGTGCACTGCCGTTACACTTTCGATAAATAGCTACCGTGGTATTCCGAATCAATTTTACAGCTTTTACGACTGCCCGAGAATACGATATATTTGTTATATAGATACAAAATGCGTATCATGTATGGAAGTTTAATATAAAGAGTCAATAAAGGTTGTCGACAATTGTGTACACAAAGTCTTAGTGTACATTTCGGTAGTAGAATTTATGTTGACATTTAAAGACCAGTAATTGCGTCACACAAATTCTCGTTATGTTTGGAGCATATGTAAAGTGCGTCTTCAGAAAGAAAACTTCTGCTAAATGAATGGTATCACTTTCGTCTTGCGACACATATTTTGTAAGCTGAAGGTGATCAGTATTACACGTAAGTCTGTCAGACCACGAAGTTTACTCTACGTAATCATATTTCAAAATCCGATAAAGCAATTGAATATTATGAACAAAGTTATAGTTTTACGACAAAAAAGTCAAAACAAATGCACAAGACATTCGTTTCTGTCAATAAGACGTCATCAGTTGAACTCGAATTTGATATAGATGTATATTTCCGAAGGACAAAAATGGTATCATTGAAGTAAAAATGAAGAAGTACCAATGAATTACAAATGGTCTCAACATGAAAAAACAAAAACGAATCAAAAATCTCAACCGCGATGGGACCAGGCGTCCGGAAGGAGATCAAATTATAAACCTAAAATTAATTAATCATTTTTAAAAACATTAACATCAGTGCGTATCATAGAAGTTTAGAAACACGCATGATCAATCATTGAAAATAGTGAGTTGCATCAATGGATATTTAGAAAAAGGTGTGAAACATTGAATTGATTTATGTTTAAGAGTATATAAAAATGATACGTAATAGCTTCCATTAACAACAGGTTTACCCGACTCCATTACGTGTAATTATGCCACAACATCTATGAAATTCTGATGTCATAAGGATCATTTACATTCCGCTATTTTATTTATCAACCTCATGTCGTTTGAATGATTTAATTAATGAAAACATTACATTACCAGGACATATTTAGACATGATTTATTGTATCCGACAAAGTCATCATACCAGCAACAATAATCGAGCTAAAAGTGGAACACAAATCAAAATGTTCTTGTCGGTTTATGTGGATAAGTAGCACATCTCAGGGAGATGTAGGTCTATATCCTTCTTTAATTCATCTTTCATCTTCTGTTATTGATCTAAACAATATTTGGCTGTCAAATTGTAATCCCTACTCTAAAGAAATGGGTGTATCTGTCATATGCCTACCATGCATCCCTGATGTATGTGAAAATCTGTCTTACATTTCAAAAATAAATTGAATAATGCTGATGAGAATCTAAATATATTTTTGACAGGTGGAACGACAATTGATAGATCTGAACTTTAAAATGTCTAAGTGCTGTTTCAGCAATTTCGTCTTATTTCTATTTATAAGATTTTATGTTTGTTTATTTGGGTGTTGAGTCCTATGTATAGCGGCAATTTAAGAATATTTTACGACATTACATGGTCAAATTATGTGGGTATGTAGATATCAATCAGCTGGCGTTTTGCTTCATACAAGCTCGGTGGTTTTTATTATAAGTAGCCTATTATTCCTAGCTATCAAATCAAAATGCATATTATATCATAAACACACTTTTTAAAATGAGAAAAGATAAATATCTAAACTGTGATAAAATAGCGTGGCATTTTGGATGAGGAATTTTGAGTATCTCTCCAATATACACTTGTTCTTCGCCTTTTAATGCGTTGCTATTTTAACTCTTACAGCTCTAAGGACCGTGACAGATTGATCTAAACAATAGAAAAGATCATTTCTAGTAGATACTTCATCTCTTATTAGATATTCATTAAGTACATTTCTATCAGATATTTATTAAGTACATTTCTATCAATATTTATTAAGTACATTCCTATTAGATATCTAATAAGTACAGTTCTATTAGATATTTATTAAGTACATTTCTATTAAGTACATTCCTATCAGATATTTATTAAGTACATTTCTATCAGATATTTATTAAGTGCATTCCTATCAGATATTTATTGAGTATATTCCTATCAAATATTTATTAAGTGCATTCCTATCAGATATTTTTAAGTGCATTCCTATTATATATTTATTAAGTACTTTCCTATTATATATTTATTAAGAACATTCCTATTAGATATCAATAAGTACATTTCTATTGGATATTTTTAAGTGCATTCCTGTCAGATATTTATTAAGTACATTACTATTAGATATTTATTAAGGAAATTCCTATTAGATATTTATTAAGTGCATTCCTATTAGATATTCATTAACTACATTCCTATTAGATATCTAATAAGTACAGTTCTATTAGATATTTATTAAGTACATTCCTATCATATATTTTTAGTGCATTCCTATTAGATATTTATTAAGTGCATTCCTATTAGATATTTATTAAGTACTTTCCTATTAGATATTTATTAAGTGCATTCCTATTAGATATTTATTAAGTGCATTCCTATTAGATATTTATTAAGTACATTACTATTAGATATCTATTAAGGAAATTCTTATTAGATATTTATTAAGTGCATTCCTATTAGACATCTATTAAGTGCATTCCTATTAGACATCTATTAAGTACTTTCCTATTAGATTTTTATCAAGTGCATTCCTATTAGACATCTATTAAGTGCATTCCTATTAGACATCTATTAAGTACTTTCCTATTAGATATTTATTAAGTGCATTCCTATTAGATATTTATTAAGTGCATTCCTATTATATATTTATTAAGTACATTTCTATTAGATATCTAATAAGTACAGTTCTATTAGATATTTTTAAGTACATTCCTATTAGATATTTATCGGAGAAAGAGTAAAGCCATAGAATTTACTGTTTTTTCCAAAGCGCAGACTTTGATACAAAATGTTGTATAACTCAATCTCAAATGTTGAAAAGATATATCTCGAATATGTCATTTTGTCAATGTTATGGGAAGATAATCTTTTTTTGCAAATTGCATAATTGTCCATAGGCAAGGATAATTTGGGGATGTTCATTTTTACAATAGAGTATATTGAAGTTCATGTTACATTATAACATATATAAAAGAACTGCATCTCCAGAAATAGATTTTCAGCTTGAATTACTTTTGTCACGTTGTGTGCTCGTGACCACATCTAAGCATCCGTCGTGGTGTTAAAATATTTTGTCTCCAATCTGCATTGCACTAAAAGTTTATGAGAGATTATGTTAGCGAACATTCACACAATGGTTCAACTTCTTCATTTAATTTGTTCCAAAGTTACAGGTAGTCTGTACTTTACACGGCAAATGAGATTAAAACTCTCTCCCTAATCGAAAAATCTCGAGTCAGATTCATAAATGCCGAAATGAAATTGTTAACTGCAATCGAAACATGTAACTGTAGCACGATATTATTTTAAAAGTACCCATCATGTCGATGCATGTATATGTGTTTGTGGCAACGTCTAAATTAGAAGTTTAGAAGTATAACATAAAATGATTGGAATTGATCTGGTCTGATTTTTACGTTATTGCATTAAAAGGATGACTTCATAGTGCAAATACCAATATGCTATGTCATCATTGTTATCAATCATGTTACATTATAATTATAAATATCAAACATTATGTAAATTTCCCGGACATATCAGTTTTAATTATAATCAACTGATTTTATAAGTGTTACCTTGAGTTTTATTATAGATCTCTTAGTACATGATATTAAAATCTGCATCTTTGAAACCTGCGATGATGGTAGTGAATGTACTGGTATTTGACCGTGACAGAAACAGTTATCTGCTTGCGAAGGTAGCGTTCTAATGAGCATTGTAGCAATTGTAGAGCAGGTGAGGCTAGTTCTTTTATGAAAACATGTCGCAAGGCTACAGGTCTGTCGGTTCTTCAGACAGGTGTGGTCCATGACAGTACTGTAAGGTCAACAGCAATAGCAATTAAATCGCTCATTTAACAATTTGTTCACATACAGTACATTTGTAGTTGGTATGGCATGTACTTGGGGGATATAATAGTAACAGGTTAGCCGTCCAACTTTTCTATAGTGGGTTTTACATAGTGGATGTAAGGTGTGTAGATCGTCTATAGACGACGATATATAGGCAAAACATCTATAATAGAGTCTGTTCATGTACATTCATTTCCACTTTCCTTACAGTTATAAAGTCATACTATTGTTTTTAATCTTCACAATAAGATCGAAAATGTCCAGTGATACCAGTCACTGGAACAGATTAGTGTGGACCTGTCTGTTCTATGATTGGTAATGTGTTCGATCGCGGACACATTAGCCACTTCGCCTCATTCAACAGTATTAGCGTTACATGCACTACCAAAAAGCAGAATTTACGACATTGATTTTCTCACGAAACAATGTTTTCAAATGTCCGCTATAAAACTGATCAGAAGCAAAATATAATCAATTAATAGAATAAAAAAATGAATATTTTATTTATAATGAAAATATTTTGCAACTTGTCCACGTTTTTTTCCGACTTCTGGACCTTTCACAAAACTTGGTTAGTACTGGCCTATCCGTTGTGAAAGGTAAGCGCCCCGGAGATGAGAGATGCACGAGTACAGGGATTTGTTGTTTTGCCCTCGGACCTTCATTTACTATGCGGTCCCAGATTCTTAAACATGTGTCCTAATTTTCATATTCAGACATCCTTTCCAAATGACGTAAGTGTGTGTGTGTGTGTGTGAATTTATGTATGTATGTATGTATGTATGTATGTATGTATGTATGTATGTATGCATGCATGTATGTATGTATGTATGTATGTATGTATGTATGTATGTATGTATGTATGTATGTATGTATGTATGTATGTATGTCAAGTCGTTGATTATCTATATGCTATGAAAGTCACAAACATCAAATGGAATTATATTCTTCCTTACACGTTCCAGCAAGCATCAAATCGGATATACGGAGACACAAAGCCATATTGATCACTAGTAGTGCTTTAAAATTTCACTGTCGGATTTTTTACACAATGTAAAGCCGAACAGACACGATTTATTGTCAAGATATTTAAATACTACAGAAATATATATTAAAAGCGATAAAGTAGAGCAAAGTTATTTAATAAGTTCTGGTAGGGTATTTGATACATTTAGTTTAAAGCTTTGTGTAATACGACGGATGAAAATAATCACATTCAAAACATTGAAAACTTTTACGCATTTAAACATTTTAGTTATAAACAAGGAAATCTTATTTAGTGTTAAGACAAGACACCTATAGTAATCCTGTGAATATATATTATAAAATCTAAGACGTAATGAAATATATGCGTAATGGTAGATGACGGCGTGTGTATCGATTGTGTATCAGGAATGATGTAATGACAATAAAAACACAATACAATTTACGTAATTATATAAGTTATAGTTTGATACAAATGCAACAAAACAATGTCAAATTTTGGCCTATGCTCGGCACTTACGGCCATTGACCAGTGAGGGTTCTTTAACGTGCTTACACCTACTGTGACACGGGACCTCGATTTTTACTGTCTCATCCGAAGGACAGGAAACTAACCTGCCGCCGGGGACTCGAACTCACGACCTCACGATCGAGAGTGTCGAGCGCGCTACCAACTGAGCCAGGCCGGCTCTCCAGTTATTTAGAAAACCCTGTTTATTTGATAGAAAAATTATTTCCCCTTATATTTCACTATGTCCGGGTTCGACTTTTAGGAATAATAATAATAATAATAATAATAATAATAATAATAATAATAATAATAATAACAACAACAACAATAGAAGTAACGTAATGTTTATTCTGATATAAACACTGTAGATGCAGGATTCAGTAGGCCACACATTTAAAGGAGTAAATGCTAGCAATGAAGTGAGTCTTATAGCATATGTAATATGCATAGTGGATGCAGTAGTTCGGGGGTGAATATCATGCATGATGAAAAAAGGAGGAGACAATTTTGTAGCCACCATATATTATCAATATCAGCAACTTGTTACATTGAGAGAAATGTCGTGTATTACAAACTTTGGAAAAAAATTATTAAAACGAGAAAAATACTTTTGATACTTATTTCTCAACACAGTTCTCGGTTTTGTAGATTTTATCATTGTTAAATAAGGTTTTATATATGAAAGACAAGTTTAAATATAATTATGAAAAGTTATATTTTGATATAATATGAAAAACATACAAACGTGCAAAAATATCAAAGATAAGAAATTCTGTATTGTCATGGCTATAATATAAAAAGCACAAGTGCAAAGGTATTAAGCGTCAGATGGCTCAAACGACAGTATACCAATCTGGCGAACATTGAACAAACACAAACAAAGTATTAACTGTCAGATGGTCCAAACGACAATGTACCAATCTGGCGAACATGCGACAAACACGGACCTCCTGAAGATTCGGAGATGGAACCATTGTTTAAGAGCAAAATTTATTTAGTACTACTTCAATGAAGAAAAACATAAAACTATTTGAAACAATTACAAAGCGAATGCGAAAAGAGTGATGTATTATATATTAGTTTCTGTAGAAGAAATGTCTATGCACCCAAATGACAATTACGGATTAAGGAATATATTTAGGTTATTTTTCGCCGATGCCATTTTTCGGAAATCTGCATTTAATTGTATTCGGGAACGGGTGGTGAAGTCTTGACGGAAACGATCGTCTTAAGCGTTTGTTTGTCGTTTTATTGTCATTATTATTATTGCTTTATTTTATTTATTTATTTATTTATTTATTTATTATTTTGCAGGACTATAACTTTGGTGTTGTGTTTGTAGTGATTACAAATTACACAATTACATAGAGTGCATGTCAGCTGGATTCAAATTCAATGTGGGTGGAACACCATTTGTAGCCCCCCGTTTTAGCTCTGAACATCTCATCACCAAATAATGATATTGCGTAAAATGAAGCTATTTATATATTTATATCTAATATTGAATTAGCAAATAAAACATCATTTTTACGGTGAGTAGATTAATAACTCTATTATCGTATTCGATAAATCTTACTACATAGAACAGTGTATGGTAATATCTCATATCCCCAAGCACAGACAAATGGGATTGGAAAAGTAAACGGAAACAATAACATCTATATAAAACATCTCAGATACCAAAGTATAAATCTTTATGATGTCCAGGACGCCGATACAAATCCGGCAAAAATGGACAAACACCGACCTCTGGAAACCAAAAGGTGCGATCAGGTGCTATGGAGGAGTAAACATCCCCTGTCCACCGGTCGTACCCGCCGCGATTCTACAGTTAAGTACAAATGAAATGCGTGAGGAACGAATCCTCGTCACAATTGGTACAGACGTCTCAACAACAGCCAACGAAAAGGCAACTCAACATTTCACCCAGTGAAACAGAGTTATCGCAAACAAGACTATTTTACCGACCGTAAAAATTGCGGAACGTTGACATCAAACGCGGTTTTCAATATCCCTGTGTCAATAATTTGTCAGTGAGTAGTTTACATCCGTATATGAAATGTTCATATGCTGAACACGCCCTGGCATATCAGATCATTTGTGAAACATAAACTCCATATGCGGGTGACTGTGGGATGTTACTACTTAAATGTGGAAAAATTTACTATTGGAAAACCGAAATCAACCCGTTTGTCGTATAGCTTAGTTGCCAATTTCCCGTCTGTGTCTATAGTAAGTAAAATATTTAAGTATGAAGCGTGTGTGCTTGATTCTGTTGTATCTTTAATTTCTAGTTCACAGGAATATATCGCATTCACATATGTATGAAAATTGTCATTTTTAATTGACAAAACGTCGTCGATATATCTAAATGCCAAATTGAAGGACGCCGCAAGCTTTTTCTTCTTTTGATTCAGCAGTTTCTGAATGAAGTTTGATTCGTATGAATAAAGGAACAGGTCGGCCAATAAAGGGGCATAATTGATTCCCATAGGAATGCCGACAGTTTGTTGAAAGACACTGTCTCTGCACATTACAAATATATTGTCTGCTAGAAATTCCAGCATGTTTTTATATCAACTTCCGTGTATTTATGTGTAGAATCAGAGTGGTGTTTGACAAAATAAGTATCATGATAAACAATCAGTAGATATATAAAATTTTGGGTACCACCTTTAGTAAAAAAATAATTGTCTATAATGCTAAAAAGTGTTTCTTTTAATTTTTTATGTGGAATAGTTGTGTAAAAAGTAGAGAAGTCGTATGTTTTGATACTGTGAATTTGAGAAAAATTGTGTGCCTTTAAATTTTCTAAAAGTTGTTTCGAATTTTTAAATATCCACATGTGATTTACACCGCTTCTATAATAAGCAACTGTACAATGTTGCTGAAGTTTGTCATTAACGGCTGTCAATATCTTGGTAAGGAGTAACGATTAAGGTTTGGTACAAAATTTGCTGGATCCTGCTAATATGTCTAATTTCAAGGGATGTGTAGTCTTCGTATCAATGACGGAAGACAATCAATATGATATGTTTTACCGTATTATTGTTTGTACTCCATTCTTCAAATGAAATGTTACCGGAAACATGAGGTGAAGAGACAAAATGTCAAATAATATAACGTTAAGCTTTCTGATATTTGTAAGATAAAGTAGGGTCATAGCTTTGACTTTTTTGTACGTATCACTAACCTGTTGTATTTATAATTGAAATGTATTATTGCATATATAACATGAATGAAATGTACACGGAGATAAAATCATAGCCATGCAGTGTTAGAGATCAGTTGACATGCGTGTCTAATTTATAGAAATAAAGGAATTACTTTAAAAAAAAAACGATAAACATTGTAATAAATAGCATTGATATTGCTTGAAAATAAAACCAAACACGGCATATTATTATGTATAGTTTATTTCTTCTATAACATGTTTTCTCTAATTTACAATACTGACCAAGATATTGAAAGAAACATTCGTATATATCGATAATATCAAGGCGTTTTCATTTTGATACATGTCAAGTCAATGCTTAAACCCTAATCAAGTAATCCAATATACATCAAAATAACAATACTTACTAAATGCCAATAACAAAGTTTGATATACGAAACTTCTTTTGTTGTATCTATACAGGAATAAGTCTTTTAAAGCAAGCAAGCGTTAAATTTGATCATCGTTAAATTGCAAAAGAACATCTGAATTTTTTGTTTTTGAAACACAATATAAGTAAATCTCTTCCATGAATAAAAAACGTGTTGTGAATTAAAATTAGATTCCAATCCGTCTGGTAATTCAAATTCTGTTTGAAGTGTCATAAATTTTTGATGTGTCCTTATATCCATAAGAGGTAATATGATCAACTGCTGGTGTACTTTTGTTTAGTTTTAATTTTAACAAGAAACGTGACTTTTTTCACGTGAAATTTGTTTAAATTCATCCAGGCAAAATGAACACCATGCTAAATTTGAATTTGAAGTTTTTATCATCACTGAAACAAATGTTGTTCTTGCTAACACATAAACATGTACTTTGAAAGTAAAGATTCCGGTTTACTGAATAATGCATAAAAACATCATCAATAAAAATAATTATTATAATCAAGGTAATAATAATAATAATAATAATAATAATAATAATAATAATAATAATAATAATATAAATAATAATAATAATAATAATAATAACAATAACAACAACAACAATAATAATAATAATAGTAATAATAATAATAATAATAATTAGTGATGATGATGATGATGATGATGATGATGATGATGATGGTGATAATGATGATGGTGATAATGATGATGAATTTCATGCAAATTATACATAAATTTCAATTTGAGAATTTTTTTAATACGTCAGAAAAATACAAAGACATGAATATTTTGCTTTTTTCAAATTTGGTGATTAAGAAGTTTAAGAATTAACGGTCAATCTACGCAAGTTTAAGAAGAATCGTCATGTTTGATTATTTATCTGAATCATGTTAACGATTTGGGACAAAAGATATTCAAATTTCACATTACAAGGTTGTTTGTAGTATGGTCCATTTTTTTTCTTACTGGTATTATAGATCAAATGTTTGTTTTTCGTTTCTATATATTCATATTTCAACAATTGTCTATATCTGATAGTTTCATTAAGTTAACTTTTGTATGATATCTAGGTGCATTCATCATTTAACTGACGTAATGTGTGTTAAAGATATATCTGTTTTTACTTTTTCCATGTCTTATCATTTCAACATATAGAACTTCGTGAAGCATTTAATGTACATATTAATTGTGTACATGAACTGCTTTTGTAAGTTTGACAAAAACGCTTTTCATATGATATTCTCAAGTTTTGCATTGAGGACATTCTATAATAAAACATGAGTTATCTAATTTGTACCCGTATTTTCATGCGCTAATGAGGGGTGAAATGGGATATATCGTTCTTTCATCTGAAATTTATGAATGGATTGGGTGTGTACAGAAGTCGGTGAAATTTACGAAAAAGCATTTTACTGCTCATTGATATTCTTCTTACATATTTAAAATGTTGTAAAAATAAATTGATTTCGAATTCATGAATATTAATCAAACGAACAAGAAAAATAAATAGTTTTAAAATCCAAGCAATTATTTGCAAATCGTCATTCTGTTGTATCAAATTTGGGCAAAAGTTTGTGAATATAATGACATTATTAGCCTGATATAGATATGTCTGTGATGGGAATAGGTGCAAATGTATTCTTATTTCAAAACACAAAGAAATAGTTTTAGAGAATACATACCTTGAATGAAGTTAAAATCATCGCTATAAATACATCAAAACAAAATACATCGCTTCAAGAGTACACCCGATTCACATTTCGCTGTCATCAAGTCCCCAAGACACTGACGAGTAGCCCGGTAAATGTCCTTCAATGACAAAAACCAGAATGAATATAAAACTGCCGATGTTGCTAAAAATCCTTTACAGGACTCAAAACAACATGGCAACAAAAAGCAAATGTCAAAAACAAAATAACCACAAAATTATAGACAAATGCTATGATTTTGGTTTTCCTATATTTCAGTAGTAATATCCCTTTTCGACTGCATATAGTGTTTTTATATCACAGATAATTCGATATACCAGCGTTTGTGATCAATTGATACACAGAAGATATACCAGAGCTAGTGATCAATTGATACACAGAAGATATACCGGAGCTTGTGATAAATTGATACACAGAAGATATGCCAGAGCTAGTAATCAAATGATATACAGAAGATATACCGGAGCTTGTGATCAATTGATACACAGAAGATATGTCAGCGCTTGTAATCAATTGATACACAAAAGATATCCCAGCGCTTGTGATCAACTGATACACAGAAAATATGCCAGAGTTAGTGATCAACTGATACACAGAAGATATGCCAAGGTTAGAGATCAACTGATACACAGAAGATTTGCCTGGTCCACCTGGACCCGGGTTCGATTCCCAGTACGGCGTCATACAGCATAAACAATCTTTTTTTTTTTTTGGTTAAATCCATCCCCAAGTGACCTGTATAAAATTGAAAGTGAATGAGACCTAGAACAGTCGTTCTATGTCACAGCAATGTATGTATGACTACTTCAAAATATCCATCATTACACATTTTTTCTATTATTTTACAGTCTTATTATTTACAGAGTTTAGTAAAATGGGTGCGTATGTACGTTTTTGTGTTTACGTGCACGTACTATTGTTTCGTCATAGAAGCGCGTTTACGTGCGTCTAGTCGGGTTACAGTTGACACTTTAGTATATGCATAACTGTACGAGAAGATTTTAAAATCTTATCATATGTAACCCGGTCATCTGGATTCTATTACTTATTTATCTTTGTACATTACTGTTCAACGGTACATACGTCCATTACGTATTGTATCACCCGCATGTGATATACTAAAGCCACCTTCTCATTCTGTAATACAGCGAAGATCGGAAAGTTCATGGAGCTGGTAAGATAACATTTTAGCAAAATAAAATTAGTGATAATTAGTACGTTCAGTTTAATGCCTTCAAGTGGTTACTCTTAGGCGAATTTCGTTAAATATTTAGATTTTTATTTGGCCTTGTATGATACCACTGTCCCTTTAGAAATCTATTTCAAATTTGAGATCAACTGATGAAGACTAATTGACAGAAATGACCATTATAACTTTGGTATTATGTGTATGATATTTTACTCATCTGATACAATGCAATGTAATGTTATCATTCCTGAACAAGAGATGCCACTAGTTCCTATCCACCAACGTCATTGTGTGGATATCAATGCCAATGCCAATGAATCTTTAACATATTCATATGAACACAAATTTATGTTTTTATCAGTGCTATAGTAAGTTATATCAAATACCATACTGAAAGCATTATTCTTCGCCATACGATTTCAAATACAAATTATTAATTGATATTAGAACACTTTTTTATATCAGAATGACGCAAAATTGATCTCTTGATAATGTTTGCTTACCTGAAATGAATTTGAACATGCTCTACCCTTCAACATCAGTCACAACACGCATCAAATGATTTAATTGGTAACAAGATAAGATCTCTTATTAACTATCATCATGTAAGGTCATTGCTTATTCTCCGAAACTTCGCGTGTCACCTTTTGTTTTGAAAACATAAAATAAAAAAAAAAAAAATGCTGAACCTATAGTTCATCATGTATCGAATATCTGGCGTACTGTATTTCTTTACATAATATAGGTGATACCTGATGATGAGGATGAGGAGGAAGAAGAGGAGGAGGATTTTTACTTTATTATTTTTATCTTCATCATAATCATCATCATCATCATTATCATCATCATCATCATCATCATCATCATCATCATCGTTGTTGTTGCCGCTTCTGTTGTTGTTGTCGTAATTTATCTTATATCTTTTATCTCTGTTTTATACGGATATTTCACCAGATATACGTTCATATATATTATTTACCATGGACCTCATTGATGATTTTTTTTACTTTACTGGATCAAAGCTAGCGATAAAGTATTGATGAGAGAGAGAGAGAGAGAGAGAGAGAGAGAGAGAGAGAGAGAGAGAGAGAGAGAGATTGTTTGATTTAATACATGCATTTATATTTGTATCACAAATGAAAATGAAAGTACAACTCTTGTTTTAGAGATTTTCGATCAAATTTGTTATTATTTATTTATAATATTGTTTATTTATAGTCAGTTATAGAGAACTATATATTTAAAGACGTCGTTCCATTTTATACGTCAGCTACAAAGTATATTACATCAACCTGTACTATATACATTATATCAAAACAAGCCATTAATGCTTTCTGAAACAAGTACAAATAAAAGATAAAACTTTTAAAATATATGAATTTTAAAAACAAGGTGTTAAAATCTTTTTTTTTTTTTGGCAAAAGTCCAACCATTCAGGAAAAACAAACCTCTCTTAAAAGTGTATGACGTTCAACGGCCGTTTCATTGTGGGTGAAATGATATATAATGCTGGTACCAGCGCTTTAAAGGACAGTAATCATATTAATGACTGGTCAATTTGCAAGGAGTTGTTCATCCTGAAACACTCAGAAGTAAATGGATAATTTGCATAACCACGTTCCATTTAGAAGTAAAAGAGACACCTAAGGATCATCCGATATTTCAGTCCCTAACAGAAGGAAGGCAGTTGCAGATAATAGTTATTTTTCTTTATCTCTGAGGTGAAAAAAGGAAGATTTGCAGAGATCCATTAAGTTCCTCTAGGAAAGAATAAAGCCGATTTGCAAATATTCGCTGATTAATTCTTCTGGAGTAAGAAATGTCTAATTTACCTAACGGATCGGATATTTTTCGGACTGTTTTGAAAGAAATAAACGTGAACAGCAATGATTTAAGAGATGACAATGGTGTTATTAAAATGTGTGCATCAAGGGGAAACGTTAATGAAAACAGTTTTGAAATAATTTCCCATCGGACACGGACTGAAGGGAAGAAGACTTTGCGTCATGTAAAGTGGGTTGACCAATTTGACGAGACGCCTTTAGCATCGACCGAATCCAAGGGTACAAGAAAATCAAAACGTGTTCCGAAATCGATACTAAAATGTGAAAAGAACAGTCACAGAGTGGCTATATAACTACGAAATGGACGTTAAAATGTACGGTCAAGTGGCAGCTGTTGTTGGAACATGGAGAATAATTGATTTATGTAATTTGTTTCAACAATTTTTGTTTCAATATGATTGAAATGTATGTGAATATTACATGTAATACAATAAATCTCGTAAATGCCATTAATTTTGTGATGGCAATTTAAATATATCATTCATATTATCTATCTTAAAATGATCAATTTCATCAGACACCTGTCATTTCGTTAATGACAAAAATATCATTTTATGATGTAATCTTTACATTAATTAATACTCAGAATACATTTACAATTTTCATATAACAGAGAATGTATTTGTTGTGTACAAGTATGCAAATCACTTTAACATTTGTAATATTTTGAAAGTTTTATATTTATTGTACCATATAATTTGTTTTGACTTTCAGTTAAGTGCAATAAATTTTGTTCACATCAAAACAATGGTTTATGTGTATGTGTGACGTACGTTTGTTTGACCGACTTATTTCTGACACACCTAAACAGCCTTCACTTTCTTTACTGATTTATTGATATGTATTGACAAAGGTCAAAGTTATTGACTCTTCAGATAATGCAGAGCTATTGAAATCCAAAAGGTTGTACTTGATATCCTCTTATTTGTTGTTTTATGGCTGAGGATTTAAAAAATCAAAATATACTTGCCAGTTGAACTATTTAACCAATTGTTGCTTACAAAATGTGTATTGGAAATGCATTTAATAGATGAAAATATTTGAACTCTTTGAAAAAAATGATATTCAACTACAAAGACTGTCATATTAATTATAAAAAGGAAGTTTTCAGCAACTCGCACGGATGACCATGTTATGGTACAAGTAACTAACTATATATTCATACTCATAATCTCACTAGATAATATTCGTGTATTTAATCGTTACAGAGGTGATAGCCACCTTAAGATAGTCTTACTGATACTGTCTACATGGCACTCATCAAATACCAGCTAATTCTTTACTAATTGTATTATATCAGTAATGATAAGAAACTTAATCATCAAGACAGGAGTCCATCAACTTTATATATTCTTCTGACATGGCAATGCAGTGAATATTTTTTTCAATATTCAAAGAACTTAGTAATACCGGCGCTCGAATTTATGCATCATCCAAAAGCGATTTTTTTAAATTCCAAAATGACAGCTTCTACTTCTGGAGTAGTATTCAGGAGACTTTTATAAATGTTTAAATAGTACGATATCTGGCTTATTGCTGGCTACAGTTGTTAATCCATTTATAATTATTCTATTATCTTTTCCCATTCTAAACTTAACGTCAAATACGAGCTTCTTACATTGTCTCCTTCACTTACCATGGGCTAGTTTGATTTCAAGTCAATCCTATGCTTGTTGATACACTGCATCTACCTTGAAATCATCAATATGGCTGTGTAGATGGAGTATGCTGAATCGTCTTACGTTGATTTGATTTGATTTTTTGTTTTACGCCATACTAAACAATATTTCAGTCATATGATGGCGTCCAATTTTTATTGGTGGAGGACCACCGACCTTCCGCAAGAAAATTGGCAAACTTTCCCAATTAATTCGACATGACCCTAGCGTCGTCGTACGTTATTTGTCAAAGAGCTCACTCTGTATCTTATGTACATTATGTTTCTGGTACTGGTAAAGTATATCAGAATGATGTTGTGATATTATGATAAAGCCAATCACGACCATCTCTGCATATAACAACCAGTAATGGTGTGCAAGTGGCAGAGTTTATACAAGCGGAAAATTTCAGATTCGAATCCACATCCGCCTTTTAACTGACTGTTCACCAAAAGTTTGGCAAATGAAGTGAAAGTTACGAGTTGATCACACTTGAAACCGAGGTCCGGTGTCAAGATGAAAGTTACACCTAAACGAATCCCAGTTACATTTAATTAGTTCATGACACAAATGAAACTTGAGGTATCCAACTATCATAGATAAGAACTCCTTTGTATTTATGAAACACCATGGGCGAAACGTACAATGTGATTGAATCAAAACGAAAAAAGAAGCATGTTGCATGTCATATGAATTATTTCATGATGATTTGTGCAATGAAACCGAATATGCAAGGTGAAGATCAGCCCCTTGAAGTCTTTACATAATGTTTATTACCTTGCAGAGTCAACATTTAGTAATATCAGATAACTTTTGATATATCATATCTGACGGATATCCTTTTACCTCTAATGGACCACAGCTGATTTTATACATGGTTTACAAATTTAATTGTTTGCCACTTCTCGTAATTTGATTACCTCATCAACCCTGTGTTTCCTCAGTTTCTTGCAGGTAATATAATAATTCAGTATTGATTACATAAATAAATCAAATTTATTGTTGAAAAACCTTAATGATCAAAGGGACTCTAATTTCATCTTATTTCGTTTTCTTTTACGATAATTACAGTTAACACACAAAATGGCTGATGATATCATTTTCATATTTTATGGTTTGAGTGAAAGATTTTGAGAATCAATTATTAGACCATGAGGAAACCAGACTCTAGCAATCAAATAAGAAAACAAAATATC
Organism: Atrina japonica; assembly: GCA_030159075.1. Taxonomy (NCBI): domain Eukaryota; kingdom Metazoa; phylum Mollusca; class Bivalvia; order Pterioida; family Pinnidae; genus Atrina; species Atrina japonica. The sequence goes on along the minus strand of BROG01000073.1, from coordinate 1,217,447 downwards.
AAAACATTTCATTCATCAAAATTTAAGATTTTTATGAAATAAAACAATTTACACAAATGTCATTGGGGAGTAATAGGAATCAAATAATTCAAAGATTTTCAAATAAAATGTTTTACATTGAATTAATAAGATTTTTTTTTTCAATCTTACTATTATCGTTTTACCTTACAACAATTTGTATCAAATTAATTTCTCATCGATCGCAATAACCAAACATCAGTGAAATGCAATTGTTTTGATTTCTTTTAGATTTCTTTAACTGCCAAAGCAATAACAAGTTAACTATTCAACATCCACACATTTTACTTTTATTAAGCTAACTTTGAAAAACGTACACACCTATGTGTGAGACGATATCAAAATGATACATCTCAAGGGATGCAGTTCATGGATAACATCTGATCAAGTAAACAAATTTCAAAGGGAAGAGATAAAATACCTGATACTTATATAAAAGTAGGAATATCAAAGCTCTAGCCGTTAGCTTATCCAGAAGACATTAAAGAAGTGTGGCGAACTCTGAACAAAACACAGACGCCTGGGAAATTCAAAACTGGTCTCAGGTGCCTTGGAAAACTGGGTGCCACCTGTCGACCTGTCCTAAATTTGCAATCATGCGAAATAAATAAGGGATAACTCCTCGACGAAATCAGTTTAGACAAATAGCTGAAAAAAAATCTTGAATGTGGCGTAAAACACCTTCAACTGTTGAATTTAATTCTCTTGTGACAACAACTTAACCTTACGTAGTTACCTCTATATATGAAATGTTCGTACGTAGAAATGTTCGTACGTAGATTAATGGATGGGGTTTCTATTTAATTTTCTTGTTAATGTGTAATAAAAAGTTTAAATAAAACAGTTGGAACAGTAACAAAATGTACAAAAATATAAAAAAAAACTGACAAACACATTTTCTTATTGTTTTTTTTCTGTTCTTTGGTTTTTTTCCACTGGTGTTTTACGCCACCAAAACATTTTTCACTTATATGGTGACTACCAACCCAGGAACTCATCTAATATTTACCCGGCAAGAGAACAGCGGCCTTCCGCAAGTAAATTTCATCACAAAATCAGCCTTGGTTCTGACAAGAGGTGAGTGATTTCATACCATATCTGTCTTGGTTATTTAGTCAAATATGTATAGAAATGCCGACCTACCATACCTGCATTCAGTCTGCTGCCAATTATGTACAGAAATGCCGACCTACCATACCTGCATTCAGTCTGCTGCCAATTATGTATAGAAATGCCGACCCACCGTATCTGCCTTTAGTCTGTTGTCAATTATAGATAGAAATGCCGACCTACCTGCCTCGAGTCTTTTGTCAAAAAGATGAATTAAAGATCTCATTATGTTCGGTATAAAAAGCTTTGACAAACAGTCGAACAAGTATGACGTCAGATACATGTGAATAGGTGCTTGCGTGATTTGAATCGTAAGGCCAGTGTGTCAGTGTTACTGACGATGTCACAAAGGTGAGTGTAACTTAGATACAATATAAAAATCTCAGATACCAAAGTATAAATCAATAGGATGTCCAGGGCATAGATACAAATCCGGTAAAAATGGACAAACACGGACCTCTGGAAACCAAGAGGTGGGATCAGGTGCCATGGAGGAGTAAGCATCCCCTGTCGACCGGTCACACCCGCCGTGAGTCCACAGTCAAGTCCAATGAAACACGTGAGGAGTGTATCCTCGTCACAGGAATTAATATTCACGTAAACCAAGTCCTGAACCCCATGTTAGTCCAATATCAATTGTATTTGAATAATTCATCATGGATTTTGTAACTAATGAACTTTTTAGACTTTTAGAGACTACAATCTCTCTCTCTCTCTCTCTCTCCTCTCTCTCTCTCTCTCTCTCTCTCTCTCTCATTATCATTATTGCAAATTAGTTCTGCGTTATATTTATCAAAATATTGTCCAATATATGTGAAACTTTCAATGTATACAATTAGATTTTAAAGGCCGTTCATCAACGAATATAATTATAGAAGAATTCATTCACATAATTATCCCTTTCAATCATGCATTAAAAAAATTTCAATTGCCTATTTTACATTTGATAATTGGAAAAGTTTCAACTTGCAATAATTCTGTGGGACCTAATGTAGAGATGGCGGATAGTTTTGCATCACTGATATTTAAATATATCTCAATCAACAGGTCAATTTATAGAATGGTATTATTTTTCGGTAGTGGGACGTCAAATTTTATCACACAATTGTCCTACATGATAAATGATGTTCTTCATTTAGAATTCCAATATCTATCCCTCGAAGTATGCACCATAAAAAAATAAAAAGGATGGCTTCTAATTATTACTGCTTTAAATTTCATGTTTTACTTTTTTACAAACATTCTCTCTCGTTAAGATAGAATTTCTTCAAACGTGAGGGTATTTTAAGAATATTTTTTTTGTCAAAAATGTCATTTGCTGTTTTGTTCATGCATGCTCAGTAAGGTATGTGTTAACTTGATGAATTGTTCTTTTTTAGGATAATTATTATTATGATTATTATCATGATTATTATCATGATTATAATCATGATTATTATTATGATTATTATGATGATTATGATGATGATTATGATGATGATGATAATAATAATAATAATAATAATAATAATAATAATAATAATAATAATAATAATAATAATAATAATTATTATTATTATTATTATTATTATTATTATTATTATTATTATTATTATTATTGTTTAGAATCAATATAGAGATAGATGTACAATAGTGTCCTTTGTGTCAGTGGACACACTCCTTACTAACCATAACATTTAGACAATATATTTGTAATGTTCGGAGACGTGGTCTTTAAAAACAAACTGTCGGCATTCCTATGGGAACCAATTGTGCTCCTTTATTGGCCGACCTGTTCCTTTATTCATACGAAGCAGACTTCATTCAGAAACTGCTGAATCAAAAGAAGAAAAAGCTAGCGGTGTCCTTTAATTTGACATTTAGATATATTGACGACGTTTTGTCAATTAATAATGACAATTTTCATACATATGTCAATGCGATATATCCCAGCGAACTAGAAATTAAAGATACAACAGAATCAAGCACACACGCTTCATACTTAGACATTTTATTTAATATAAACACAGACGGGAGATTAGCAACTAAGCTATACGATAAACGCGACGATTTCGGCTTTCCCATCGTAAATTTTCCACATTTAAGTAGTAATATCCCTAAGTCACCCGCATATGGAGTTTATATTTCACAAATGATCCGATATATGCCAGGGCGTGCACAACATATGAATATTTCATATACAGAGGTAAACTACTCACTGACAAATTATTGACACAGGGATATCGAAAACCACGTTTAATGTCAACGTTCCGCAAATTTTTACGGTCGGTATAATAGTCTTGTTTGCGACTACTCTGTTTCACTAAGTGAAATGTTGAGTTGCCTTTTCGTTGGCGGTTGTTGAGACGTCTGTACCAATTGTGACGAGGATACACTCCTCACTTGTTTCATTGGACTTGACTGTGGACTCACGGCGGGTGTGACCGGTCGACAGGGGATGCTTACTCCTCCATGGCACCTGATCCCACCTCTTGGTTTCCAGAGGTCCGTGTTTGTCCATTTTACCGGATTTGTATCTATGTCCTGGACATTCTATTGATTTATACTTTGGTATCTGAAAATTTTTATATTTACGTTTTTCGTTATATCTTATATCTAGCACTTAGAAGAATGATTTGAGCTATAAACATCAAAACATAAACATCAAATGATGTTTGAGATGTCTAGGTAATTGAAAATGTTCATAGCAACGAATCTTATAAAATACAATACCTGGTCATATACCAAGACCAAATTATCTAGCAACTGGTCCAGTTTCAAACAAACGTAGATAGATAGATAGATAGATAGATAGATGGATAGATAGATGGATGGATAGATGGATGGATGGATGGATGGATAGATAGATAGATAAAACATATCAATGTTTTGATGTAAGATATGATCTCGTCACATTATACGAAATGTTCCCTCTGCTGGTTATTCAGATGTTCTTAAACTATTTTTATTTCCTTTTCATCAGTTTCTTTCATCTATTTCAGTTTATTTACCTCAGTTGTAATGAAATCATCATAAAATTGAGACACACTGAATTTGAATGTTGTTTTACGGAGCAGAGAACAGTTTTTCAGTTTTATTGTAGCAGCTAGTTTTTAATGGTGGCGTATGGATCCCGGTTGCGATGTATCGGGGAAGAGATCACTGGCCATCCGCAAGTAAACTGGAAAATTTTCTCACAAAATCAGCTTAAGTTCCAATGGGAATAAATTGAAAATAAAGAAGATAAATGGAGAAAATGCCACTTAAAAGAGCACCCTCTTACTCGTGTGATATGAGAGCGACAAAAAGAATCTTCGTATCCGGGAATAAGTCGTATGATTACCTTCAAAACGTAAACTAAATGAATTGTATCATATATTTAACTTAGTATCTAATGCCTTATGTTATTTTAGACGGGTTAGAGAGGATGGTTGAACTCATTATTTAAATAGTGAACATGTTTACATATCTGTATTCATATCTATCAGGTAGTCGACAAGACATCAAGATCTAGATATGAAATCCCAGATTCCAAAGTATGAATCTCCAGGATGTCCAGGATACAATATACACAGCTGGTGAATATTAGACAAACACGGAATTCTGGAAATCTGGAGTTAAGATCAGGTGCAAAGAAGTAAGCATCCCATGTTGACCGGTCACACCCGCAGTGAGTCCACAGTCAAATTCAAATGAAATAAGTGAGGATTAATTCACCTCACAATATCTATATCGGATCCAAATATATCATCTCTTGAACACATTATTACTATTAAATATAAATCATCACAATTATGTAATCATTGCAATTATAGTACATATGGTTGATGTTTACATGGATGTCTCTTTCAAAATCCAAACTGCTAAGCAAATGTGTGAATCATAAATCACTAATAAAAATATTGTGATTTAAAATAAAACGAATTCGGTTGTTACAAGAAATAATCTATTTGTGAAAAAAACAAAACCTGCTCCCAAATAAAATCGATAGGGAGGTGCCGTTTTTAATTAAAACATAAGATATAAAAGAACTCAACAATACTGGCTATAAATAAAGCAGAATGTGATATATCGACAGTGGATTTTATATGTTATGTAAATATTTCAATATGTACCTGAGAAATATAGACACACCTGGTGAAGCTTTTCTATAGTTCATTTGGTTACACTTGACGTATGATTAGTCAGTATAATTAAGAAATACGAGTCCTGTAAAATTAATGTTCACAATTTATTTCAATACAGAGTTTGTACGTATATTGTGTATCTTTTTACATCATTTATATAAATTTTTCACCTTTAGATTACATTCTAATTATAAATTTTTAAATACGTTGAAATTCTTAAAAATACATCGTCACGTAGGCTGCTCTTTTTGTGCCTTGTACCTTTATGTATCAATCAATTCCCGAACGCACACGGATGCATACTAACAACAACAAAGGAATACAGCATAATTATGTAAATACAGACAAGATAGCAAAGCTATACACAAAATCACAAACTCCTCAAGACGTTGTAGGAAAATGTTTGTCAGATGTTCCATATAATTCATTTCATCATTGTCTTTGCTTCTCGTAGTGTCAACAATACATTTTCACAGAATCTCATAGATTTCTATTTATTTTAGAAACAAGGATCAGTGAATCCATCATTAGTCTGTATTAGTAATTAAGAACCGCGAGTATGAAGAAGATATTTCGTGTATATGCGGAATAAAAAACTTATGTTGTATATGTCAAACTGCAAACATTTTTGTTAAAGTAGCATTATCTGTCCTTACCAAAGAAAATATTTAGATTGTTCTTCTTTTACTACTTGTACTTAATGTACAACAACAAACAAGAGTTATTAATAGACATAAAAATCATATTCCTATAGTATATATTTTGTGAAAACAAGATCAGGCTCAGTGTGGTATTCATATACAAATAGTAAGGTAGAGTTAATCACTTGCAATTGAAAAAGTGCCAAACGTGAGTTTCTCAAGCAATTTTCACAAAATATATAGGAATTTAAGAGTTTTATATTCTTGCATAAATATAAAAAATCTAAGATACCAAAGTATAAATCATTTGGATGTCCAGGGCATAGGTACAAATCTGGTAAAAAATTAACACAGACCTCTTGAAATCAAGAGATGGGATCAGGTGCCATGGAGGAATAAGAATCCCTTGTCGACCGGTCACTTCCGCCGTGAGTCGACAGTCAAATTAAAATGAAATACGTGAGGAACGAATCCTCGTCATAATTGCTACAGACGTCTCAATAACCTCCATCGAACAAGTAACTCAACATTCTCTTTTGCTACTGTATATCAATCAAAGTAGTAAAAAGGGGGAAATCGAAAATATACAGTCAATGTTGGTTTAAATATATTGTCTTACGCCGTTGTAGTTATGCTCAACCAATTAACTAATTAACAAATATTAATAGGAAATTGGACTCAATACATCTTAATCTATTAGACAGCAGTGATAAGACTAGCAGCACGTATCTATATGGTAGTGATCATGTAAGAAACATTAATCATATTTCTTTAAACAAAATATGTTGTTTTGTATTTGGGGGCAGTTATGTAAATATATCTAAACGGTTGTTTGAAATGTGTAGTTTGATGACATATATTTAATGAAATAATTATTATTTTGCAGATAAACATGGATTTAAATCTGTCCTGTTCGGTTTTATTAAACTTTGTATCAGGTTTACCTTGGAACTTAAGTTGAGTTTTTTCAAAGAATAAAACATTTCACATAGGAATTAGTTATCACATCCTTTGATCAAATGCTTTTAATTTTTTCATCATACAAAAATATTTGTGATATAATGATTGTATGTATGCGTGTGTGAACTAATTCTCTAAATCAATTATCAAAGTTGTTTTGAAAATCAACTACCCCGAGGTGTGTGGGTGTACATAAAACAGTCAAAACATATCGACAGGTGTCGTACAGTTCACTCGACGTTAGTATATTTTTACAAACTCTATTGACACTCAGTACAGGAGGAAATCATGGGATTACCTTACTACAAAGATTGGGTTTGTTTAAGGACGTGTCTTATTTGGATGATTTGTTTCACGGATCACTTCATTTTTAATTCGTTATTCAAATAAACTTACTTCAAAATCACGGTCACTTCATTATGTGACAAATCACAACACGTTTGTAGCAGGATGACTGGTCATTTGCGATTTTACCGAGATCTATGACAAAAAGCCTGGATGGTGATATCAGGTCATTCTAAGCTTTGCAAATAAAAGTGATTCGTGAATCTAGAAAAATCCTGCGACGTCAATTGCATATATATGAAATTCATCATTGAATTCTGAAAATCAAAAACTTTAATATCAAAATAGTTTTCTTAATAAATCGATTATTTTGTAATCAACTGGCCCTAGATGCATCAAGCCAGTGGTAGGAAGAATAATGATATACTATGCTAATAAGTTCGATATAATATCTTAATACCTTCTTCCATTTCCCAAATGTATTAATCAACAGAATAAAGGTCGACAGAACAACTGTTTTGAAGATAAATAATTGGGACCAAAAGTAGCATTGATATCGTAGCTGACGTCATCAGTGACGAAAACACGCTTAAATCTGCTTCGTGTGCCATAACCAATAGTTTTCTTTTCATTTTCTGTTTCATTTTCTGCTGTTTGTTCTGGAAATTTTGTAAAAGGAGAAAATATTGTATCTTTGAAAAATGGTAAAAGTTCTATAAGAAAAATATCCTTCAGTCATATTTTGGACGCATGATAATTCTGATCTGGGTATGACATCTATTTTCTATGTGTCCTGATTAAAAATACGTTTTTCGTTGACTTTACTGGATTTTATATCAGTTGATCCAACACTACATTACCTAAATTAAGCGTTTTAAAATGTTATTTACAAAAGAAAACAAATATAATTGCCAAACCGTTCACTAGATTTAGGCGTGTAGATTCTAACATGTACTTGTGTCTCCGCTTTCATAATGTAAGTTTATTAAACTTGCAGATAAAACAATATTTTTCTATTACAACGACAAATTGAGTTTTGATTGATTTTAAATCTAATTATAAACATTTGACATTATATTGAAATATCACATTGCCATCAAAATAGAAAAATAAATTTACACCAAAACCAGTATTCAATGTATGATAAATTACTATCAAATGCTACTTAGATTTCTTCATATAAATGTGAATATGAACTGATCTTGTCGGTCATTAATCTTTTTTGACTAAGTAATTCAACCCAGGTATGTTTACAACATTAATTAATAAAATGCTTTTCTCCAAGGTCGAGACATAGATTGCTATTTTAAGATGAACTTAAAATTGATATTGATGAACCGATTGTAAAAGGTAATTTCTGTGTTTTGTTGTTGTATCAGTATTTTAACCCTAACCTTTTGCTAACCTCAAACTTGAATGTACATGTGTCGGCCATATCAAGCATTTTGATACAAAGACTTTATTCACAATTTGATGAAAATAGATCAAATGTACTAATGCATAAAATACATGGTCATCCCACCAATCGGATAACATAAAATTCCAAAATTAGTCAGACACGTGAGTTAATTATCACACGACATGAATGTCTCCTGATAGAGATGACAGAGACCTATGTCAAGCTATAAACAAGTGTATGTATATCTTAAATATTCTACAAATAGACAAACTGTTTAATAGTTGAGTATCTACCAGAGTCGGGTATTCACAAAGGTGAATTGTTTAAGACAAGATCAAAATAAAAAAACTTTTCAAAATTAATTTGATCTTTGTGCCGATACATTGTAATTTAACATTTGTAATGTCTGGTTTAACATATGAGTACTCAGTTTAGCCCAACCCAGAGATATGCAAATGCAATATTAAAAGTAATATGTAATATAGGAAAGCCAAAGGCTGTTGTTAGGTAATTCGTGTTGCTATGGAAGCAATGCCAATATTGTCGCAAAAAATATAAATATAAAAATAGATATTTCTTATAGACGAACACTTTGCAAAATGCTGAATCTATACATGCAAAGAGTAATTATAAAATAGATAAATTTGTAAAACATAAAATGAAATAGAAAGATAAATATATAAGTGTGAACAACAGATATAAGCTGGATATTACAATAACCTTATTTTTCTTAGTCAGTTTAGAATTTCTAATTCTGTTGAGGCATTAGCTGTTGGTGATGACGATAAAGATGTTTATAATCATGTTTACTGAGCATATTTGATACATCAGTAGAATGCCATCTACCGCCTTTTCGGATTTATAAATTAATACAAGACCTTTGATTCGTTTAAGATTTTGCAGATATAGATCATGTACATAAAGACAGATCTACAAATACCGGTTTTAGTAAAAGGAGTTTTATTTCAGTTTCCCGGCGACACATACTTGTTATAAAATATAATTCGTAAACACGGACATTGTAGACATGTCTATAGTTATGTTGTTATGGTTTTACATTATTATTTTTTAAAGTCAAACACTGATATATCAAGACTGCATATGAATTTGTGCTCTGTGTGGTTCTTGTTATAAAAATCACAGATACCAAAGTATTAATCTTCGGGATGTCCAGATTACAATATACAAATCACAGATACCAAAGTATAAATCTTCGGGATGTCCAGGATACAATATACAAATCACAGATACCAAAGTATAAATCTTCAGGTTGTCCAGGATACAATATACAAATCACAGATACCAAAGTATAAATCTTCGGGATGTCCAGGATACAATATACAAATCACAGATACCAAAGTATTAATCTTCAGGTTGTCCAGGATACAATATACAAATCACAGATACCAAAGTATAAATCTTCAGGATGTCCAGATTACAATATACAAATCACAGATACCAAAGTATAAATCTTCAGGTTGTCCAGGATACAATATACAAATCACAGATACCAAAGTATAAATCTTCAGGTTGTCCAGGATACAATATACAAATCACAGATACCAAAGTATAAATCTTCGGGATGTCCAGGATACAATATACAAATCACAGATACCAAAGTATAAATCTTCGGGATGTCCAGGATACAATATACAAATCACAGATACCAAAGTATAAATCTTCGGGATGTCCAGGATACAATATACAAATCACAGATACCAAAGTATAAATCTTCAGGTTGTCCAGGATACAATATACAAATCACAGATACCAAAGTATTAATCTTCGGGATGTCCAGGATACAATATATAAATCTGCTGAATATTGGACAAAATCTTTTGTTTTCTGTTGTGGAATATCCGACTTTGTATATTTTCTTGACATTTCTAATAAAAGATTCCTATACTTTAATGATCATAAAAATGTTGATCCGCCCCTTCATAGAACCTGTGTACTCATCAGAATGTCATTGAACTATCGAGTTCAACGTTCTTTTAAGAAGACAATTAAATGTCAATTTAACAGTCGCGATAATATCAATTATCTATAATTACAATTACTACGGTTCATAAGTTCACGGTTGAACGCTACAAAGACAAACATTTTACAAAGCGGATTCTTGTAAACTCAAAAATACTGTTTACGCCTGGATTTCTAAATAAACAATTTCCTAAAGCTTGTTCTGTAGTCAGCTGATGGATAATTCGATAATTTTTATAAATACTATTGACATCTTATTCAGAAATAGAGTAAGTAGATATTTGATCTTGGACAGTACGACACAATTGTAAATACACGTGAATGTATCTTTATATATATTCTATAATGACAGGGTACAAAGTATAAATTTCACCCTACACTCCTTAAAATGAATAGCTTTGGAAAATAATGTTTCAGCATTTTAAATACAGAAGTAAAATATGAATATGTTATCACATAAGACATTCACTAAGTAAGTCAGTTCCATAAAATTGCAACAGCTTATAAAGAATGATTGCTTAAGGTTATTTTTATAAATACACCTTTGATAATAATTAAATCACAATAAATTGGCCGATCATATCTGTAAGAAAAACAAAAACAAAATCAACTCGCACCCCGATGAACTTTAAGATAAACGGATTTATTTGGGTGCATTTAGTGCACACCATGGAAGTTCCCTGTACATTTTGTTAAACAATGGAAATATTCAAAATTATCTAAGGAATACATGAGATGATGTGTTAAACTGAATGTTATTTTTTGCATTCCCTTCTTTTGGAATGCCAGAAATTGATCAAACAGTGTCAACTATACCACTGTGCTGTTTCACAGAATTTCATTTATTATTTGTGTACTCTAAAAATTAAGCAAAACATGGAAATTCGTGACAAAATAAAATAAGTAGCTTCAAAACATAAAATTATTACAGAAAATTGTATTGAAATTTATTGAGAAATGCATTTGTAATAGTTAATTTGAAACAAATGTTGTTGTATATATGAAATATATACTCACTTTTGTCACCATGCCTGTATACATAAATGCCTCAATTTACTTTGATACTCTTATTATATATTTAGCTTAAGATGACGCCATTATGTTCAGCTCATTAAGTATAAAAGGGGGCCTCTGTGGCCAAGTGATTAGAACATCGCGCTTTGAACCATGGAGTCTCTCACTTCCGGTCAGAGCAGGTTCGAGTCACGCTGGACCCTAAGCTGATTTTTCTGAGAAGGTTTGCCAGTTTACTTTCGAAAGACCGGTGATCTCCTCCAGGGTAACCGGGTTCTTTCTTCCATCATTAAAACTGGCCACCGCCATATAACTGAAAAAGTGTGACGTAAAAGACTATTGAAAATCAAATGAAAGATGGTACTGTTAATGATATTAATTTCTTAGATTCTGTTGGATCATCTTCCCTTATAATATAATATATTGCTACGTACATGATTGATATCTATGGGATTTCCTACACAATTGACTTGATTGTTTTGATTCAATGTAAATCTTTAGTGTGTCCAGGATATAGGTACATATCTGGTAAAAATAGACAAACATGGACCTCTTGAAATCAAGAGGTAGGATCAGGTGCCATGGAGGAGTAAGCATCCCCTGTCGACCGGTCACACACGCCGTGATTCCAAAGCCAAATCAAAATGAAATACGTGAGGAACGAATCCTCGTCACAACTGTTACAGACGTCTAACACCAGCCATCGAACAGGTAACTCAACATTTCACTTAGTGAAACAGAGAAATCGCAAACAAGACTATTATACCGAAAAAAGATATTTTACTCTCTATATAAGGAAAAATTAACAAAACTGATGCAACCCTCTGTAATTAATCAAAATGGACCCAACATGTTTCATTTTTAAAAGCATGTTTCATTTTATTTATGTTAGTCCTGGTAATTATATAAGAGCATGAGGCACATATGTTAAAAGCAACAACTTCTGCCAACGATATTAAGAGAATATGTTATTAATCAACAAAAGTTAAGAAACATCTTGTAAAGCATCACGAATTATCGGAACTAATCCTCTATCAAAGAAATAGTATAAAGCCAGAACTGTACTGTATGAGACACTCGCTGTGAACTAACAAATGAATGTACCCCCTCTATAGCATCAAGGTGGTCAGGATTGTTATTTACTGTGGGATGTGAAAGGAATAACACTATCTGTTAATCCAATTTATCGATTTAAAAGGCTGCAGAAGTATCAGTTGACGATTAAATTTGAATTACAGGTAAAATGCAAACATAGCATTAGTTGTTATCAACAATACAATCAATAATACGATTACAAGTACAAGTTACACAGAACAAATTTCGCTTACAAATGATATTTAAACATAGTTCTTGACATTTTAATGAAACAGTTGAAAGATCAGTTTGTTACACATTACAGCTTTTTGTGATTTCTGGACTTACGTAATGATTTAACAAAGTGCGATATGAAAACAGCCGACATAGAAATTGTCGCTTTCTTAACAGAGACACGTAAATTGAATTGAAGTCCACTATCTATCTATCTATCTATCTATCTATCTATCTATCTATCTATCTATCTATCTATATATCTATCTATCTATCTATCAATCTATCTATCTATCTATCTATATATCTATCTGTCTGTCTTTTTTGTCTATCTATCTATATATCTATCTATTATATGTCTGTCTCTCTTTTTGTTTGTCTGTCTGTCTATCTATCTATCTATCTATCTCTATCTATCTATCTATCTATCTCTCTCTCTCTCTATCTATCTATCTATCTATCTATCTATCTATCTATCTATCTATCTATCTATCTCTCTTTCTCTCTCTCTCTATCTATCTATCTATCTATCTATCTACATGTATCTCTAGTGTGTCTGTATATCTGTCTATCTATGAACGCCATAGCGTCATATTACAAAGCGTCCACCAATATAGCAAAGCTTGTATCATAGCAAAGCGTCCATCATTAAAGCAAAGCTTCCATTATCATAGCAGAATTTCCAATATAGTTAAGTTTCTATCACAGCAAAGCTTCCAGTGTAGGAAAGCTTGCATCATAGCAAAGCTTCCAACATACAAAAGCTTCCATGTTACGCTAAAGTTATGATAATAAAATCATACTTTTGGGGGTCTAACTAGATGATTTTACAAAGAATACTTTGTCATCTGAAATAAATACGTATTTCTTAAATCGTCATTGACAATGACACATTATGTTATACTTACTTTGTTCCCTCAGAGACATATCGGTTCATTCATATCACTCACTTGAGCTAATTGAAAGTTCTTCATTTCTATAACAGATTGGCGACTTTGTTGTCGACTTTTTACATTAAAGGTAAGCACTTCAAACTCCTGCTGAGGTGCTTATCACGCTGTCATACTTAACATTTGTAAGAATTCTTTGAGACTTGTTTATGATAAAGTACAAATCGTATAGTTCACGGTTGAAAAAGAGAAGATACCTTTGTGATTTCCGTGTACAATGCATTACATACATCAGCCGATTATCTAAACACACTTCATTTTGACATGATGAGTGCAAAAACATTACGAAAATAGGAAATACAGAAGTGACATGAGAATATTACAAGGACAGTGTTAGAATGTCATCCTCTTATTTGATGCAAAATAGTGGTGTCGTCGTCATGACCAGACAATGACGTCATACGTTATATATTTTTGTAAGTTTCCGGTTGCACCCTCCATTTTACGCGAAACAAAAAGCAAATGATCTTGTTTACCATAAGAGAAAAAGACATAAAATTGTGTCATTGAGTTATCCGTAACCCCGTTACACCTTAATAAACAAATTTCCAGCCAAATAAGTTTTTCAATCAATGTTACATATGAAATGTAAACAAAATATGAAGACTTTTTCTTTATATATTTTATATAAAACCACATTTTTTCGAAACAAGTATGAGGAGGGACCATATAATTGAAAATTGTGCCGTAAAACACCATTCAAAGCAATAAGAGAAATAATTTACAGAACACTCTAAACACTTTTATTTTTCATGAACAACAGTCAACTGGTAAGTGGGTATCAATACTGTACATACATTAACGATATATCAACCATATTTCTTAGCAGGTTAGAGAATATGAAATACACGTGTTCAAAGACATAACTAATAAATAACTATATGTATGTCATACGATATCGGAAAGATAAAGTATAGGTGTTTGCATTTTCTGAATGTATACCTATACAAGCGGAAAGAAATGAAATGCATTTTATTACCTAATCACTAGTACTTCCCAACTCTGTAAGTAATTATTGATTTTAGATCAGTTTGTATTGCCAGACAGGTGTAAAAAAAATCATATATAAAGGTACTACCATGCACTAGATTTGTAGGGAAAATTCACTGCACGTATAAGAAAGATAATAAATAAACTGAATCTAAAGAAGAAACGTGTGTAACGTGAGAACACAAATAAAAATCACTACCGGCGTTAAAATTATGAAGCCTGATCACAATTTAACACCTCCTGACCTTTCCTGCCTGTTTGTTGTCTTAACTTCGTACTTATATCAATATGTAAGTATATACAAACACTCTAGGGAGACAACCAACACCAATACCGGAAGTGACACTTGGAATATAATAATGTCCTTAAACCGATTGTCTCATCTGTGGGCAAGATTAAGAATATTGGATATGATTAAAATTCTCGGTTGATTGAAAGCTATCAAGTACTTAATATAATTATCTAATGATTTAGTTATGAAAGTATTCTAAATATTACTGATCCTCTCTCTCTCTCTCTCTCTCTCTCTCTCTCTCTCTCTCTCTCTCTCTCTCTCTCTCTCTCTCTCTCTCTCTCTCTCTCTCTCTCTCTATATATATATATAAGCGCACTAAATGATCGTACAATATATCCTTTCCATTTTTTAGTTATTAACATTTTAAAGATCGAACGCAATTTATTTTGTAGAAGTACTTTTACCTTTTCCATCTAAACATTGTGAGAGCAAACACATTTATTTGCAGTGAATATATTTAAATGTATATTTGGCAGACGCAGTAGTGCTAAATCCATACAGGATTTACTTGCAAAATGAAAATAATAAAGATATATCATTGTTTAATCTCTGGTATTACTGGTACCTTAACAGAACAGTAACCTTCTGTTGTATGTCAGTGGGTACAGTCACACACACACACACACACACACACACACACACACACACACACAGATATATATATATATATATATATATATATATATATATATATATATATATATATATATATATATATTCAATGAAACAAAGATGAATATCAGGGCTAACAACCATTAGATATAAACCTTTAAGTGAAAACGATAACTTTTTAAAATTCAGATACAAAATAAGATGTCATAAAATTTATTGTTGATTTTTACAAGGAAGACAAAAGTGGAAACGGTTTACTTCTTGTTGATTATATGAAGTATTTTTTTGCAAAATCTGTTTAGTGTAATTGCATCGCATTTTAGGTTTACAAAGAGATCAAACGAAGAACATTATGATCTGTATAATTCAAATGTCATCTCTCTCATCAAGTAACCTTGACGAAATGTCAGAAAATGTTTATTCAACAGTATATGTGTACACTCTAATGCGGTAATTACATAAACATATAAACATATAAAGATTTTCTGTCGTCATTAAATTGACATTTTTTCTTAAATGGGATGTCATAAGATAATCGACTGGTATAAAGGGATAACAAATCAAAACAACTAAAATTACAAAGTCATGAAAACTGAAAATAATCTTAAAATTAATCTTTCATAATCTCTGTGTCAATATCTGACAGAAAAAATAAAAATAAGTAATGTATATATGATTTAGAATTCAGATGTTATTACTTTTACTAACAAAGACACTTGAAGTAACGTTTAATGTATAACAGTAGTAAAATGATGATTTAAAAAACTGTCAACATGTTAAATTAATTTTTCCTGTTTCACACGCCATTTTTCTCATATTCAATTTTAAGTGAAAAGTGTTCCTTTCAATGTTTGCCGATATACTTCAGTGCTCTCAATTAAATTCCTACATATTATTGCCACAAACCACACTGTATTTATCGGTTATATAAAGGTGTCACAAGCAAATACAAACAAATCTATTGTATCACACGGAAGGAGGAGTAACATACTGTAGATATACACAGGGCTACAAAACTGTAGATATATAAGAAGACATTTCTTGTGATTCTTACTTTCTGGTGATATAGTTGCTGCGATCTTCACAAAGCCATAGAACATCTATTGGTAACACATACTGTGACTGGATACTTTGGGGAAGTAAGATTGGCGCCCAGGCAGCACTAGTAGAAAAAAAAAAACAGAACAGCTCAACGAAGAATTAGAAGAGATAAGATATAGTTGCAGCCATTATGTTATAAAGGATTTTTGAAATTTCATTTTCTTCGATTGTCCAAAAATAAGAGCATACTTTTGTGTGAAACAAGACATGAACATGCGTTCAGTTTCTTTGTCTTCCAAAAGAAGTGAATCTTCAGATTCGTCGGATATTATAAATTCTCCCATTAGTGGCCCGGAGACAAGACAATATCAAAGTGTCAAACATCATGGAAAGGACGAAGGCCATACTTTGCCTCCACATATGTCAAGTGCTGTATCCAACAATTCTGTAGACTACTTTCTGTCCATTGATAGAGGTCATTTGCCTGTTGGTTCGGAACTTTTTCAGATTGTTTTAAGGGAGCTAAAAGACAGCAAAGCCAATGTTGGAAAACTGACAATTGAAGAAAGTGATAATATGTCAAAACAGCAGACCAGAAAATCGCAACCCGTGTTAAGACGAAGACATTCAGAGAGGGTAACTGGACAAATAACTCCAAGACGTCAAGTCAGATGGGTAGGACATGACAGAGAAAAAAGTCAAAATATCAGCAGTTAGCAGACATTATTGATTAGATCCATAAATTCGCTTCCTTTAACTAACAAGGTCGAACTATGTCATCTAATATATCATGAATATAACCTGTTGAACAAAATGGTTTAAAAATCATTTTCAGATGTTTCTAGGAACATAGTCCTGACTGCATAACAAACATTATATGGGTTACGGTTGCAATATGAAAACAAACAGCATAACTTCATATGTTTCTTTATCAATATATTTTAGAGATGTTTTCATAGAGAAGTTGTAATACAAAAGTGTATAAAAGGTGTGTGTGTGTGTGTGTGTGTGTGTGTGTGTGTGTGTGTGTGTGTGTGTGTGTTTACAAGACTTCTGATTGTGAACAGACTTCTGTCACGACAGACAGTATAAGAATTAGTTGGAATCAATAATTTGTCAATTTTATTTTTTCACAATTGTTGTACAAAAAGTACATAAATAATATAATTATTTCCTTTTTATACATATCATTCATTATATATCATTTAAAATGCTCAGTTATTGTGTAAAACGTCTGCAGGTCAGTTAATCATACACACATGAATGGTGTATTTTGTAAATTAAATGACTAGGATTTTAAAGATCAAAATGATAATATAACACGCACATAACCAAAATAAAATATTATTTCTTTAAATAATGCGAGTTAGTTTTGGTTTGATTTTAGCGGAGAGATAAATGAGTCGTTTAGTAATCACCTAAACCAGTATATTTCAGAATGTAGAATATTTTACTTGAGTTATCATTTTCTTTCAGAAATATGAAAGTTACAATGAAAATTTTAGTACTACTATATAAAACCGCTTGTGGTGGTTTAGTGGTTAGTGTGTTCTACTCATAAACGGAAGGTAAGTTTAGGAACAAGTAAGGACTGTTTATCACCGAACGCTTGTCAATAGAAAGGAAAGCCGCCTGTCTTTAGTATAGGACTTAAAACAAGGCCCTGCATCATGGCAAGGATGCCACGTTAAAGAACACCACATACGTCCGTAGCACAGAACAAAATTAGTAACATTTGACATATAGATGATTTTTCTTATTTTTTCTACTTGCACTTGATGTACAATAAAAAATTAAGAGTCATACCATGGCATAAAAAGTCTTATATTTTTATATATTTTGTGAAAATAAGGACGGGCTCATTGTTGTATTCATATTCAAATTCAATTCAATTACATTGGCCATAAGTATTTGATAAAGTAAAACAGCAAATCTCAATATCTCTAAAATGTCAGAAAAAAAGAAGTACTAGGATGTTTCTTAAAATGTCAATTTAAGTAAATTTGGAGTAATGACAATAAAACAAAGAACCATTAGCAATGTAGTACCGAAATCGAAATTGAACAAAGTGGTATCGAAATTACAAAGACATTTTCATTTATAAAGAAACTTGAAAACGATTACCAGCGAAACTAATTCAAATAGCTGTTTAAATATCATATAGAAAAAATTTATTAATTTTCATTACGTCCTAAGTTTATACTCGACTTTATTTGAAAAGACAATTGAACTGTTTGAATTTTTTGTTCTAGGTGTGTACAGAAATTGAGTCGATTTGCTAATATTCATTAAATGACACACTAAATTTGACATTATAATTTTGGGTCAATATGTCTAGTACAAATAAATACATAAACGGACCCTTAATTGGAAATGAATAAATATCATTATTTATATCATCATAAAGTTGATATTAAATGTTTTCTTTATGAGACTTTCGTATAACTACTTGTAATAAATAAGTAGCCAAATTATGTGAAAGAAAAACATAGATTCTTTTATAGCCTCTACTTTAAGCTGTAGGTGCAGTGTTGATGAGAATAAGACCAGCGAGAAGTCATGGGGAATTGTATATGACATTTGTTTAAGGTTTATAAACCAATCTGGGTTAAGTATTGTTCTACACATGTGAATTGTTATATTTTATAATATAATTATATGATGAGTCGTCTGAAGTGTCTGGGAAAACGCCAGTTACTCAACGTACTTTGTATTTATGAAATAAAGGATTGTGATAAAAAAAATGAGTGCTGAATAAAAACAAAACAAAACAAAAACAAAAGCTACACCTTGAAAAATGAACCATGTTTTCAACAATGAGAGATATATATATCAACGATGTTTTCTTGTTAATAGTGAATTTATGTTCCTAGCCAACTTGAAATGGAGAAATCAATAACACCTACATATGGAGTTTCTTTCTCCCATGGATACAGTATGCTAATGTTGTTTCTGGAGATTATGAAAGGTCATGTTCGACATCGGGTCATTTCATATACAGAATTATTAGTGAAAAATTGTTGTCACAGGAATATGAAATGTCTTTATTTGCAATTACCATTTCCGCTAAAATGCTGAATAACTGCTAATTCTTTGGTATTTTGTTTATATTGGTAATAGTTTTTGTCTTTCCCTTTAGAAAATTTATTTCAAATTGGAGCTCAACTGATTAAGTTTAATTGACATAATCGATCGTCTTGAGCATTTTAACTTTGGTATTATGTTTATAATAGCTATACCGATTATTTCTGTCTAAGATAACTTTATTTAGATTCAACTGTGACGTCTCTTCGCATAATCATATCTCTATTTTCACTATGTACTATTTTTTCACTATTTTTTAATGTACTAATAATTCTTTATCAATTTATCGAAAGATTTCAACTGTTGTATCAAAATGGATTTGTTACTAACTTCGTGTTATACAAAAGCTCAAATATGAACGTCGAACACCTAAATGAATTGATTACCACTAGTACAAAACGGAAGAGTACCAGTTTGTAAATTCAGATACATAAGTCACATATTTTTAAAGATGGTGACCAATATTTGTAACCTTTAAACAACAGCTATACATTTCACATGTACATTGATGTTTTAAATATACAGGCGATCTGAAAAATTGCATTAGGTAACAAGTAGCAATCATTTTTATAAAGTTTCCGACGATTATGCATCTAAAGGAAATAAAATGCTGCATTTTGGTCGAAAATAGGTTTGACTTCATAAATGAATTAACTCTAATACCGAGCTGACTCTATTCTATGTTATGTTAAAAGTCACACTTAAATAATCCAATATTTCAAAACTTGGGTCTAGATCGCTGTCTCAGAAGTATTTCATTCTCTATACCTATCTACCTATGATGTATGTGTCCGTGTACACGTCAACTAGATGAGAATTGTGAAAACAAACAAGAAAATATAACAAAAACATTTTGTTTAATAGCCTAGTTCTTGGAAGAGTGCATACAAATGTTTACTTAATATTCAGAAATCGACAAAATATTGAGTTAAAAGAGTACGATAATACTAATGTATTTTTCAATAGATATTTACACGTACAAAAAATATCTAAGATAAGTAGTATGTACCCGCATCAAATGTTTTTAAATATTTAATACCCTATTCACTACTAAGAAACTGACATTTTACTTTCGAGGTCACACCTTCGATTGGTTCGTTATTTTCTATTACATTATAAAGAAGTAGCAGGGCAAAGAAAATATAACCAACTTTAAAATATCAATAAATATTGTATTACAAATAACAAGGTGTGCAAACCTACCTGTATTTGAGAAGCAAAGCGCGGATAAAACTGTTTTATGAATACATGAACATACGAGAGAGAGAGAGAGAGAGAGAGAGAGAGAGAGAGAGAGAGAGAGAGAGAGAGAGAGAGAGAGAGAGAGAGAGAGAGATTCATATGACGAATACAAACTGAATTTTTTCACCTGGCGCCAAGGTATAACGGAGGTATTCCTGACAGATTAAAGGACCACATAATGAACCAAAAGTCAAACACTTTTCTCAATAAACTTTTTATTTCACTTCCTTCCCAATTATAAATATTTAGTTTTGAACTAAGACAGACTACAATTATATCCGGACAGCGATCGTTTCCTTTATTTACAGTTGTGTAATATACTTGCCAAAAACCAATAAATAAACAGAAATCAAATAGAGTGTCTGGCCATTTAATTACGGACCGTCGCGGTAACACGGTGTTCTTTTAAATTCTGGTAAAGCACATTGAGAATAAGTATAGTTTATAAGAATACATGTACACTGACAATTTGAATTTAGTCTTAAATCCTACTTTCAGTCAAGTATACCATTTTTCAAGAGCCGTCGTGGCTCTGCGGTAGAGTGCTCGATTCGCAATTTGTGATTACTATATCTCTTATTTACTACAAGAAAAAAAGAAGAAAAAGTTAGCGGTTAAATGAGAATCAACATCGTCCAAGTTTAATCTTTAATTACAAGGATGACTGATACCTGAAATGTATAACCACAATACACAAGTAAATGATTAGTTACACAATACACAAGTAAATGATTAGTTATCTCCTCCCCGGGGACAAGTTTTTAAGAGAACGAAAAAACTTAAAACAAATGAATAATAGTCTTTCAGAAAAATAAGTCCATATTACAGGCAGGATCTGATAGTCTATCTGACATAGAAAAACTGAATGTCTATACACGTAGTGTATCAATAGAGTCTCTGAAACCACTAATTAAGTATTACTTTAGTTTATTTATTAGATACTGATTCAGTTCTGTCATGGTGGCTGCGTCTGCGAGGTGTCAATAGTTCCTTTTCCCCAGGTTTATTGTGGGGCAGAAGGCGGGCAAGGGCACGTGGTAAGCGAGTCATAACAGGCCCATCTGGTTCAGGGCTGTGATGGTGCGACTGGTCCAAATCCGCTTGTAAAGGATGTTGAATCATATCGGTCACTGGTGTCAGAGTGGGGGCTGCGGTAGGTGAATCGCTTGATGCAGCTGGCAAACTTTCACTTCTTGGTGGCGAAGACAAGACAGGAATCTTGGGTGCCTGTGGTAGTGTCGTCTTGGAAGAAGTTGGGGTATTTGAGATGACCTTCTGAGTTTGTGCAATAGTGGGTACCATCAAATGGCTGAGTGTTTGATCGCTTTGAAATGGAGTGAATTTTCGAAGGTGCTGGCGGTTACGGATAGTTACTCTGCCTGTGCCATCTACGCGTATAACATACTGGTGGTACTGCCGTACTTCAACAACAATTCCAGTGCGATCCCATCTCCTGGGGTGGTTGCCTACGAAGTTTTGTATGTATACATGATCCCCAACCTGTAATGGTGGCAGGCGATGAGTGTGTTCATTCCACCGTTCATGTTCTCTCGAATGTCGTTTGGCAAGTGCCATCTCTCGATGAGACATCAACTCAGTCCATGTTTCGTGAGGAGAGTATCTACCCATCAGTATGGGAATGGCATCACGAATAGGTCGTCCAAACAGGATCAATGCTGGGGATGTTTTTGTCTCTGGGTCAATAGAATTTCTGTACAGAAGTAGTGCCCTCTGAAACTTGAACCAACCGCACTGATGTTGTCCACAAGCATGCGTTTCACAGTTTTCACAGCCATCTCAGCTCTACAGTTTGCATGTGGGTTTGCGACTGATGAAATTCTATGACAAACACCCCAGGACTTTAGAAACTCTTGTGTCTTCCCTGCTGTGAACTGTGGGCCTCCATCAGATGTCAATTCCTCTGGTATGCCAAAGGTTACAAACGTCTCACGTAATCGCTTAACAAGTCCCTCTGCACCTGATTCAGACTTGTATACCATTGGCCAGTTTGAATACCTTTCAACAATAACTACGTAGTCTTTATTGTTATATGTAAAGTAGTCACTGCAAATCATTTGAAACGGGTAGTCTGGAGGTGTTATGTCAGAGGGGGGCTGCATAGGGTTTGATTTGGCCATTTGATGGCAGTGAAGACACTGGTCTCTCACCTTGGCGATATCTACTGTGATCTCTGGTCAATAAACAGAGTCCATGGCCCTTGCACGCATTGCGCTGACCCCTTGGTGGGCTGCATGGAGTGCATTGAGTATTGGTTTGCGAAGAACGGGCGGTATTACAATTCGTTGACCCAAGAGAACTACGCCATCAACGGTGCATAAACTGGCTGCAAAACGATGGTAAGGACGCAAGTCTATTGGTAGTTCTTTGCAATCTTTTGGAAACCCTTTCTCCAGCTGTCTGATGAGATTTACAAATGTGGGGTCTGATGCAGTGGCCTCACGGACCATGTCCCAAGTAACAACTGTGATGACAGCATTCAGTGCACTAGTGGCAGCAGCGACTGTTGAGGTGTCATTAGCGGTGTCATTATCCTCTGTATGTACACACAGACTGGTGATTGTGTCATGATAATAATCAGTCATGTTAATAAGGGAATAAAGTTCTGGCGCTTCACCTGGCAACTGAAGACGATTTGGTGGCCCAACTGAGTGTCTTGAAGCTGCATCTGGTCCAAGGTTCTTTCTGCCTGGCACATGTATGATTGTGAATCTGTATCCTAGAGTTTTCTCTTTGAGGTTGAGAAGTCGTCTGTTATCGATATCTGTGAGTGATCTATCGTTCAGAATCTGGAGTAATGGTTTATGGTCAGTTGCAACAAGGAGATCTTTGCACCCTAGAACATAGTAGTGTGTTTGGTGGAGTGCATACACAACAGCTAATTTCTCGCCTTCAATAGGTGCATACCTGCTCTCAGCTGGGTGTGTGAATCTGCTACCTACCAGGCACAGTTTCCAGCCATCATTACAACAGGTAGGGGTTTTACTGGAACAATGACAGTACTTTTGCATCAAGAAGAATCCAATTCCATCAACAGACCAGTCGGTAGCCAGGCATGTCAGACGGGCAGGGTCAAACAGACGTACACCTTCCTTCATCTCCCGTATGATGATCTCTTTGGACTGTTGAAATATTTCATCTAGTTCATTTGTCCATCGAAATGTTGTGGATGGTTTCAGAAGAGCACGAAAAGGTTTCATCTGTTTTGTCATGGCAAATGCATATGCCCCATGGTTTATAAGCCCAAACCAAGCTCTTGCACCAGTAATGTCAGTAGGAGTTGGGAAACTGCTAATGGCATCCAAAAACTTGGTACTTGGTCGTATGTTTGTTTGGGTGATTGTGAGTCAGGCAAAATTGACAGTGTCTTGAGCAAACTGAAACTTCTTTGGGTTTAGAGTGATGCCGTTGCGAGCACACAGGTCAAGCCATTCACATGCTTGAAAAAATGCTGCTTCAATAGAGGGTGCCCACATGCATGTGTCATCCACGCATTTAACCTTGTCCTTGAAATTTGATATAATAGCATCAAAGCGTTGGTTGTAAGCATCACCACTGGCCATGAATCCCTGTGGAGCCACCTTGTACCTGTAGCGACCCCATGGTGTGATGAATGTCGTGAAATGGCGGTCTTCTTCACGAATAGGCACTGAGTGGTATCCATTCCAAGCGTCAGTCACTGTTTTTTTCATGCCTTGAGGGACGCGGTCAGCCAGGTGAAAGGGACTTGGAACATGATGTGTTTGGCGTACAGAATGTCGGTTTTGTGGTTGTAAGTCTACTGTCCGCCTTGGAGTGCCATTGGCTTTACTAGTTACCACCATATGTGAGCACCAAGTTGTAGGTGTGTTTGGACTTACTTTTTCGAGTACGCCAATGCGGACATCCCTCTCAAGATCTGCATAAACTTTATCCTGCCAGTGGATTGGAACAAGTGCCGGCTTGTGGACGGCTACTGGCCTGGCATCGGGATCAATATGTAGTTGCAGGGGTTCACACTTCACAAGTGGCAAAGGTTGATGTTCACAGACATTAAATGTTGTAGCTCTGTAGTAATCCAGAAGCCATTCTTTCAGGGACTCTACGTGTTCCTCTGTGGCCTGCAAACCTGGAGGTAAGGTTGTCGGAACAGGGGGTGGGTTAGATTGACGTCTGGGACAAGGGCAGGATACTTCCTCAGAGTTTTCCATTGATGCAGCAATGTTTGGAGATTGTGCTATTGTAACATTCGGGAAGTTAGTGTGAATTATCCCCAGTGATATTAGTGTTTCTCTACAAAGGAAAGCTTTTTCCATGGTATCCGAGACATAACACATTAAACGTGTTGACATGGCATTGCTGGAACTGTCTTTAGTTGTAATGCTAACTGCAACTGCTCCAATTACACCTAGGTCTTCTTTTATGGCTCCATGCATCACAAGTTTGACTGGGAGAAGATCTTTTTCAGCTATACCAAGGCTGTTTGCTGATTCTAAGGGTATGATTGTACTTTGGCATCCTGTATCAGCCACCATGGAAATAGTGATTGTCTTAAGCTTGGAGGTGTCTTGCATTGGATGTCCAAACGATGCATTGTCTTCAGGCAGGGGTGTCATGCTCACCAAAAGCATTGGGTGGGGGTTTTGAGGGTCGAGCCACCCACTTTTCATCGAATATGTGGTGTTCTAAACGTGATGTGTGGTTTGTCAATTCTGATGTGGTGCACAGCTGGTCATAGACATAACCAACCTTGTCTTGGTATGTATCTTTAGTTGATGTCAAAGGAGTCCCTTGATTCGGTCGGTTCCTATAGCCCTTACCCTGAGGACATACTCTAGAAGATGCGTCACGGTGGCCCCATGCTCCACAGGTCGAGCACTTGCTACATGATTTGGTGTAATGGCCTTTAATTTTGCATTTCGCACATGTGAATGTCCAAGCCTCACAATATTTAGACCTGGTCTTGCGATCATTCCTTTGTCCATGAGCTGGACCACCACATACCCAGCATTTCACTCCCGGTGCTTGATTTACTTGTTGCTTCAGATTTTGCTGTGCGGCACTCATGGCACCAGCTGAATCCCCTACTGCACTTCTAGTGACTTTGCCCTGTTCTTTCTGGGCGATAAATGAAACAGTCTCTTCTAGGGTCCTGTCTGTTTTGGGTCACCCAACAGGTCAGACAAAATTTCTGGGTCTGCAATACCCCTCACTAAATTGTCTTTGATTATTTCATCACTGTAATCAAAAGTGTGGGTGCAACCTGGTTCTTTGCACGCTGCTCTATACTGGCAAAGAGAAGCCTGGCCCCTGAGATTGGCCAGGAATGTCCGGATATTTGACCCAGGGGCTTGTGTCATCCTGTTCAATTTGATGCGTTGGACTAGTGTGCTCTCCTCTTTTGATGGCATTCAGAAGATCTGCTTCTATCATGTTGGCGACATCACGTTGAAGGTCACGCATGATGTCCGTACGAAGGTCAGTGTCACAGCAGTAGAACAGGGCAGTGGGCAAGACATTGTTTGCAATTGCCTTTCCTGTTTTATACATATCCCACTGTCTGGTGAATGCCGACCATTGATCTGGATCACATCCTGCAGCTATGGAGGGTGGGTCCAACTTTAATTTGTGCTTTGCTGGTTGAGGTGGGTGAACGTTTCTATCATGAATCTGAAGAGCAGTGGTTAAGGCAGCTGCAAATGCTGCATCCAGGTCCTGGGATTCCCAGTCACAGCCATCTATAGGGCACCGTAGAACTGGCATATTGATAAGTTCACTTTCTTTAAGCTGTTAGTTGAGTATCAGTCATAAATGAGAATCAACATCGTCCAAGTTTAATCTTTAATTACAAGGATGACTGATACCTGAAATGTATAACCACAATACACAAGTAAATGATTAGTTACACAATACACAAGTAAATGATTAGTTACACAATACACAAGTAAATGATTAGTTACACAATACACAAGTAAATGATTAGTTAGCGGTGTCCTTCAATTTGACATTTAGATATATCGACGACTTTTTGTCAATTAATAATGACAATTTTCATACATATGTCAATGCGATATATCCCAGCGAACTAGAAATACAACAGAATCAAGCACACTCGCTTCATACTTAGACATTTTACTTAATATAGACACAGACGGGAAATTAGCAACTAAGCTTTACGACAAACGCGACAATTTCGGCATTCCAATCGTAAAATTTCCACATTTAAGTAGTAATATCCCTCAGTCACCCGCATATGGAGTTTATATTTCACAAATGATCCGATATGCCAGGGCGTGTACAACATATGAGGATTTCATATACAGAGGTAAACTATTCGCTGACAAATTATTGACATCGAAAACCGCGTTGAATGTCAACGTTCCGCTTTTACGGTCGGTATAATAGTCTTGTTTGCGATTACTCTATTTCACTGAGTAAAATGTTGAGTTTCCTTTTCGTTGGCGGTTGTTGAGACGTCTGTACCAATTGTGGTGATGATTCACTCCTCATGTGTTTCATTGGACTTGACTGTGGACTCACGGCGGGTGTGACTGGTCGACAGGGGATGCTTACTCCTCCATGGCACCTGATCGCACCTCTTGGTTTAAAGAAGTCCATGTTTTTCCATTTTTACCGGATTTGTATCTAAGTCCTGGACATTTTATTCATTTATACTTTGGTATCTGAGATTTTTTATATATTTTCTATAGTAAGTTTTCCCGGGGTAATAAAATGTTGTTATAACTGAAAACAAAGATTAAATAATGCAATGCTTTAAATAGTACATCCCCACAGTTTATGACGTTTTGAAAGTTCCTTGCAAAAACTATATAAAACCCGTGTAGGTCTGTGGGCTATTAACATAGTTTTAAGTCGACTTAATTGCGTTTAACTTACAGAAGTAATAATCATAAGTTAATACAATTATAAAACAATACATAATTTTTTTAATGCCTCTTTATTTTGTATATTGGTATGGTTGTATTTGGGAGGTTTTATTCCTCACTTATTTTAATTGAATTTTAACTTGGGCTCGCAACGGGTGTGACCGGTCAACAGGGCAGGGGATGCTTACTCCTCCAGGACACCTGATCCTACCTCTGTATTTTCAGAGGTCCGTGTTTGTCCATTGTTCACCAGGTTAGTAAATTGTCTCCTGCAACTGTAACCTGGCTTCTGTAATTTGTATTATCAATAGAAAGTGATATTTGTAGTTTTCTGGATGCGTACCTAAAAACAAATCTGTAATTGCTTCAGCCATCCTGTAACGTGATTGCTATAAAAGAAATACATGTACATTACATTTACAACGGTCTCCAAACTTCTTCAAATCCGTCACTTGAAGAATATCAACTGGAGTAGCAAATAACAAGTCGAAATTATAGATCTTATTACAAAAATATTTCAAATATTTTCATCATCATAAGATTTTTATTCAAATCAAATTGGAAACCTTTATATAGATATAAAAAGAATCACTGATATCAAGGTATAAATCGTAAAGAGGTCGATGAGACAATATACTAGTCTGGTGAACGCTGGATAGAAACAGACCTCTGAACATACAGAGATGGGATCAGATGTCACGGAGAAGTTGGTATCCTCTGTTAATTGATCACACCCGCTACGAGTCCATAGTCAAATTTAAATGTAAAAATTCATCAAAATCATTAAAATCGTCAAAATCTGATTCAACAAACGTATCGAACAGCTAGTAAGACATTGTTAATTAAATCAATAAGCTACAGAAATAGCACAGTCTATTTAAGAACTCTTGCTATATCTCCACTTTAATGAAAATGCTCTTTGATTCCATTAGTGTATACTTTTATTCATTTGAAGACTGTAAGAATCTTTAAATACATGTATAAAGTCTATAAATGAATATTAGCCTACTCTCTGAAAGTGAATTAAAAGTGCACCGATGAAGAGAGAGAGAGAGAGAGAGAGAGAGAGAGAGAGAATGAAATATATGCTTGGGTTGTACTTTAATATACACATTCTGACAGTTACATTAAGTTATCAAATTTAAATTCAAGGTCATTTGACAAACTGATCTTAGTGACCTATTATTAATACGAGTGCATCCTGTTCTCGTTTTACAAAATTGAAAAATGTGTAAATAAAAAAATGATATATGACATTTCACTGCTATTGCAAAAAAAATTAAATATCAATGTACAAAGTATATGACTCAGCAAAATCCTGTCATATTGGATCATATGCGTGATATATACACCATATGCAGGTGATAGCGGGGTATAGCTACTTAAAAATTTGGAAAATTGACGAAGGGACAATCGGTTGCCTGGTCTGTGTCTATAGTAAGTAAAATTTCCAAGTAGCAAAATGTGTTTGCTGGATTCTGTTGTCTTTAATTTCTAGTTCGTCGTGATATATCGCATTGACATTGTCGCTTTAAATTAATCTTTACGTGTAGGACTAGAGACGATGGTTACGTCAGTCAGAAATGCCGGCGTTCTATTCTGTATCGATAAAGCCTCTGAAAGGCAAAGTAGTTACATTGTAAATGGCAACACAGATAAATGTATTACTCTTTGAAGTAAAGTGTAATCAAGGAACAAAGTTTGAAAATTTCATTGATCAATTATTAATACAAAGCAAATATTCAGTCCCTCCTGTCTTAGGAAAGTAACCCCTCCCCAAGAAAAGTTACAAGGACTGGGGAATCAATGAATGTGCTAATATAATATAAAGTACATGTGTATTCCAAAAGGTGACGATATGGAATTACATAAAATGTACTTATTCTTCGCTGCAAATTAATGAAAGCATTTATTCTCTCGTTGGTTAAATATTCGGTGTGAATGAGCAAGTATCTTTAAGTGAGGATTATATGAATTATGTCTCCTCGACTGAGACAATAGTCTTCATGCTTATTTTAAAGTCCACACGGATCAGTGGTGAAGTTTAAACTATACATACTGCCCACAACCCTTAGGATATGTTTGCTCCCCCACTTAACATGAATTTGATCCATAACTTTCTTCGTGAGTACCAGATACCCATGTTCTACGACACAAACTACAACGGTGTCACTATTGATTTTTCATATTGACGCATTACCTTTATACTACAATTTTTGTTTGCAATAAGCACTTCTCGGTGTGACCGCTACTTCAATTTTGATTCTCAAACATCATCAAACTGTATTATTGCTAGGTATTTTCCGCGTACTGTACGGTATATTTGTTGAACTTCTCATGTATATATACACAGAAATGCTGCTGATCCTTTAGTCCAACATTGAAGGATCTGGTCTGTGGCTTGAGTAAGTTTCTACACAAAGTTCAGACTGACCGTCTAGTTTCAGATCAACAAAATTACGAAACAAGTTCGGGAACGGTTCGTTGTTAAAAACAAGAAAACTTAAACGAATGTAAGAAACCAATTCGGGGACGGTTCGTTGTCAAAAAACAAGAGATATACCACACATCAGAGACAGTCCAAAAGACCTCTTAACTTGAGCATATTTCTCGTCCAACAATCATAGATGTTCTTCGAAAACTCTTATTGTCTTTTTAATATATTTTACGTGAAATTTGAGAAGCGTATGGTCCCAAATATACTTACAGAGTACAATCGTCCACGATTATCTACGCACTTATGTTCTAAGTAAAAGTAGTCAACTTTGTTTGCCGTATCCAGTGATGATGAAAACCAAATAAACAGGGTATTGTTACATGATCCCCCAAACGGTGGAATAAGTCATGTTGATATCAGCCACAGTTTATTACATACCAATCTGCAATTTTTCTTCACAGCCATAAGGCAGAAATCGGAAATATCAGTAAATTTCAAATATATGTATCATCATAATAAAATCCCTTGATACCCATAAGTTCCAAATTTCATAAAAAATCTGAGAATATTTCACCAATCAGAAGTCCCAGTTTGCTAATAGACGACAAAGATTGTTATTGTATTGTTGTTTAACGTACCACCCAAGATTCCTTCACTCACATGGAGACGTCACCAAATGCCAGTGAAGGGCTTCAAATTTTGGCCTATGCTCAGCACTTATAGCCATTGAGCAGTGAGGTTCTTTAAGTGCCGACACCTACTGTGACACGGGACTTCGTTTTTTACTGTCTTATCCGAAGGACAGGAATCCGACATGCCGCCGTCTGGACTTGAACTCACGATCAATAGTCGAGCGCGCTACTGACAGACCAAGTCCGGCTGTAGACGACAACTAAACCAAATCATAAAAATGTTAATCCCTTGATACCACTTAATTCAAAATTTCATCAAAATCTGACAATGCTGAAATTTCAAACAATCAGAAGCCTCGGTTCGTCATAGACGACAACAAAACCTATACCACTGAAATCGAAATCGCTCGATATCAATAAATTCTTTCATAAAAATCGGACGTTTACATTTCGACTAATCAGAAGCCTCGGTTTGCTATAGACTTCAGTGAAACCCATATCATTGAAATCGAAATCCCTTAATAACAATAAGCGCCAAATTTCATCAAAATTGAACAATATTGAAATTTCGACCAATCGGAAGCACAGTTTACCATAGATGGCAACAAACCCATACCATTGAAATCACAATCCCTTAATACCCATAAATTCCATCAAAATCGGAGAAAATTTGAAATTTCGACAATCAGAAGCCTCGGTTTGCCATGGACGTCAATGGAAATCGAAATCCCTTAATTCCAAATTTCATAAAAATCAGAATGTTGAAATTTCGTCTATTCAGAAGCCTCAGCTTGCCAAACCTATCGTCATATATTGATTTATTAGGATCTATCGAGTTGTTTCCAAGAAAACGTGGAGACAAGTTCATGACGGAAAGAAGAAGAGGGGGATCAAGCATGTCTCCCAAACTTTGTTAGGGTGACATAATAATACATTTCTATTAAACAGACCTTGTATCAAAACCGATGAATCAAAGGCCAAGAGCATGTACCAGGTCCCCAAAGTTACCATTACTGCACCTAATGCATGCAAGATATGTAGGCCTAAATACCATTTATATGAATCACCAACATTTCATTTTCTATAATGTCACCCTGGGAGATAACCCCGTCCCTATAGTTTAGACTTTTTCCCCATAGGTAAGTATCCATCAATTTGCCATGATGCCTTGAAAGTAATGGATCAATAAAACATTGTTGAAACCACCTTTCAATCTGATAGGAGCAACTGACAGTTGATGTAATTGACTATCTATTATTGTGCAGTAATGTCATCCTTCCAATTTTGAAGTGTTTTATGCCACACTCACCAATTTTTTAGTTAAATGTGGTGGCTAGTTTTTGATGATGTAGGAACGCAGTTACATTGACCCGGGAAGACAGCACCGGACTTCTGCAAGTAAACTGGAAAACATTCCCACAAAACTTCAGGGCTGAAAGTGAGAGACTTCATGGTTCAAAGCGTGATGTTCTAACCATTCCGCCATGTTAACTCACTCTTGTATCAATCCATTAAAGTTGTCTAAATTACATCTATACAGCTTGCAACTTCTCTATTTCAATGAAAAATAATGGATGCAAACAAAATAACAAAAACATTGGGGGACCCTGTATATATATATATTAACTTCTCTCCTTCGAGATGTCACAAATTGAAATCAAATACATAGTAACAAAACAGATTCACACATACGTAAGTGTTTGTAACTTTTTAATAAATCAAATAACTTTTTTCTTTTCTACTTTCTGATGACAATATTGGGATGAACACATTTATATGACGTAAAAAGTTCATTTGAAATGATCAGTCTATTATGATATGAACAATGAACAGATGATGTGTAAAAAATAAATATTTTTCTCACAGCAAATTTACATTATCATGACAATGAACAATATAATGTATATGACTTAATGTTGAGTTATAAAAATGCCAATTCATTCATAAAATATGTAACAGACTGATAAACTGCAGCAGTAGCTTTACAACATAAACACGTTTTACAGCATTTAAAACACAAAAAAATTTGCAGATTTCAATCATAAAAAATCACATTCTCTCTAACACACATAAGACAGATGTCATGTTCTTTGTAAACGGCCACATCTACGGGTAAAACTAAAGAAAATGAACTGAAAAGAAGTTGCATATTCTTGAATGATCGTGCTGTAGCTTTTAAGTAACCATAAGAAACAGTATGCAACAATATTATTTTAAAATGAAATATTATCTGATATAATATTTATAAAATCATTAAAATTACATTTTTCTGAATGTAGATAGAAATAGAATTTCTATTTATAATTACTTGGTCATGTTTTAACTTTATTCAAGTTAATTTGAAACCAATACAGTCATTCTGGATTTTAAATTTGTTTACAAATTGTCATTTTATTTTCACTTTGTTTTATTCCATGCCCTAAAAGAATTACAAAGTAAAAAGGTGCCCCATTACCACAACAAATAATGTTAAATGCAACCACAATTTGTCCACTATTTCATTAGACCAATTATATATATATTAAAAAAAATAAAAATATTTTTCATAAAGATTGACCCATATTAGACCAATAAATAAAATCTGAATCTGATCAATGTTTGCATAAAAGCTGAAATTTTATTTGAGTGGTACACTGGTGCCCCACCAAAGAAAAACAAAAGCAAAAGTTGAACATGATGGTGATCATTGTCTGTGGAACTTCTTATCTTGAACTGGGATAATGTAGATGTTCCCATGTATTACAAAGTGAGCAGTCCATAAAAACTGTCAGGACAAGTAACAGATAGAAAAACTTACTGCAATTAAACACCCGTATCTTGATATTCATTCCCAACTACACTTCATGTGTAATCATTCAAAATTGACATAGTTACCAAATAAGGGAAACAACTCGATATAAATTTCAGAACATTACATGTCAAAAAGTGCTGTGTAGCCAGCATGTGCACCAAAGTGCCAGTAAAATTTCAGTATCTTACCTTAACTACATATGCCCATAT
Source organism: Atrina japonica (assembly GCA_030159075.1). Taxonomy (NCBI): domain Eukaryota; kingdom Metazoa; phylum Mollusca; class Bivalvia; order Pterioida; family Pinnidae; genus Atrina; species Atrina japonica. The sequence goes on along the minus strand of BROG01000073.1, from coordinate 1,183,459 downwards.
TCGTGAGAGATTGTGCAAAGAAACAAAGTACAAATCCATCCTAATTTATTGTTTTTGTAAATCTGGATATAAACCATTACAACCTGTGATTTGGAAAATTAATTTTTGATTGGTAACCACTAATTTAGTTTCATTTCATAAATCAATGCTTTATTTGTTTGATAAAGAGAGAAGACAATGAAACAATTATGACATCCTTTATTACATCTAATTCAATTTGTTTGTTCAATTTCAATTTCTAATTATCAAATATATAATGAATGAATGAAACTTCTCTCCTATAAAAAATGTGATAAGAATAATAAAAATTAATATTCAATGTTAAATCATGGTATATATATTAGTAGATTTAAGGAGAAAAAGAAGTAGTGATACATGCTTCAATTTTTTGCATGGATTTGATTGTCTAAAACATAAGGTAATCATTTCTGCTGGTTCAAAAAGTAGAACTTATCACAATATCTATCAAATTCCATGCAGTTCTAATTTAAAAGTATAACGAAATAACAAACTTACAAAATTTAAAAAATGCAGAAAAAGAAACTTGAGAATCTGCAGTTAATGGCACTAACATCTGACCCTAAGAATGTATTTATATGCTTTTTCAACATTGCTTTGTACAATATCTGGTGGCCTAACATGAATTAGCCTACACTGAATATCTTTTAAGATTATTACTATATGTATTGTGTACAGACACTGATTGCAGTTCCCTCACTAAGGTACAAAACACATTTAACTAGTTTTGATACTTAACATTATAAAATTTGCCGAGTACTGAACAAAATTAACAAATCAAAAACCTTATTTGAATAATCTGTATCTGTTGCGACGTGAACCTCTTTTAGATGCTAATATTTATCATTACATGACCAATTATCCTACCTTTGATTGGCCAAAATGGGGCGGAGTAGAATTGAGAACAAAGAATAATGCATAAATTTGACATTATAGTATCCTAAACCTGTCAATGGGATTTGATAATAACCAGCTAGTGGTAAGACAAATGCATAGAATGTGATGTCACAGTGCTGTACCATGTGAGACAAAGTATTGTAACATCATGAAATTAGGATTAAAGGAATTACAAACTTAGGTCAATATCAGTCTTATCCCTTGACAATCTAAATTCACATTGCCTATAGGTTTGGACTTAGTTACATTTTAGGTTGATAAATACAGAGAGCCCTCTACCTGAAAGTCAGTAATTGTATAATAATTATCAAAAGCAGAAGTGACAGATGACTCGATTAATAATCTTTAAACATTTGTCTATGAAAATGATATCCATGTTTATGTGCGTTTACCAGAAACAATAAATTTGTAAGGCATAGGATAAATTCTTTTATGTAGTCTAATTTTTTTTGAAGTCTAATGAATAACTTGTTGGTACCCAGTAAGTGGTTGATCATTTTCTCCTTTAGACACCCAGATTATTATAGAGATCAAAGAATAGGACAAAACTGAGCAAGTTCTGGTTTATTAACATATAATTTATTAGTACTTGATCACCAAGTGCTTCAGCTCTAATAGGATTTATGTAGATATATTCAAACATCATGTATGTTTGGTGATCAGATATTAACTGCAGTGCCTCCACAATGAGGAGTAAATATATGGCATTTCATGCAGTTATTGTTTCATAATTACCTATTCTGAATATGCAATACTTGGTACATATATCATGGCGGAGGATATGATCTGAAACACATCAATGAGTACTGCTGGCGGTATCAAAAATATATGGCAAGTCGAGGGTCTAAATTATCAAAGATGTGATTAGAATAAATTTCATTGAAAAAAAGTCCATACATACCATGAAACAAGAAAACTCATGCATAAGCCTCACAATTATTAAAGACCCTTTTCTATAAAAAAAATAATAAAATGAATTGTATCTCTGGTGAGTTACAGGGAAAAACTCAAAAAGCAGATTTGATCAAAAGTATTTTAAAAATAGCCAGTGTTTGTCATTTTATGCAAATATGTTTGCAATGGACTATAAAAGATAAAGTCCTTTAAAAAAGTCCTTTAAAAAATAATTCAACTTGAAAGGGGAGAAAATTGGGAAAAAAATTCATTAAAAATATTTAGTTGCCAAACAGAAATATCTAACTGGGCAAAATGAATTATGACAAAAAGTTATAAATAGATCATTTACCAACCCACATTGTTCACTATTAAACATTTTATCAATACCAAAAAAAAAAAAAACCAGATTTCCATTTTCCTAAAGATTATGTGTTTAATGCATAAATATCTAGTAACTTAACCATGTTTAATGTAACAATTTCTTCCTACAAAAAAACATAGAATACAAAGACAACACCATATTTCTCTTATTTTCTAACTTGTTTTAACAAATTCTAACATTTTCAGATTAATCAAGGCCATCTGGAAACATTGGCCATGACCCTTAGGAAAACAGTGAACACAATTGGGCAAGTAAAGATAAGAACAGTATATTTGCAACTTCTTCTCAGCCACCTTCATCAGGACCTACGGACTCCACCGACTAAACCCAGTATCACATTCACACATTTTAAACACTGAAACGGCACACCATTCATCACATGTCACAGGTTTTCTTGGCAATTAAAACACTATAAAACAAAATCAGGATCATCATCATCACTATCATCATCACTGTCACTGCCGTATCTTTTCCGCCGTTTCTTTGGTTTTTTCTTTGAACATGACGAGGATGATGACGAAGATTTGGGTGTGCTAAATGACTTTGAGAAGTTTTTGGAAGATGAGGATTGAATTGGAATTTTCTTTTTGTCTGTAGTAAATAAATGTTGATGCCGTGAAGTTCTAGGTGTATGACTGTGATGTGAAGTTTTCTGTAAAAAGAGATAAATGAATTTGTATAAGCATCAGTAGCAGACTGAAAATGTGATACAGTCAGCAATTACAAACTAAATTTCTTAGAGATTAAAACAGTTTCATTCCATTGTATTGTATATGAATACAAAATAAATATCCAAATAGATTGTAAAAACATTAAAATCAAAGTCAACAGGATTAAACTATTTATTTATCGATCTTTCTACTTAATTATAGGAGTGATAATTTCCTTGTGATAACAAAAGGAAAACCACTTCAGATGGTTTGTTCTTGACTTTAGATAATATGGAATTTTGATGACAAATGATTGTGCCTGTCATAACATGTTGTAAACTTTTACTTGGCAACTTCCCTGTTTGCACTAATTTCTGTACATCCTTTTGTTCAAATTCTCAGTTAATATCAATATGCAAACCGAAATAATAGTAAAAGATGTTCATCTAATACTTAAAATATGAATACATACTAAGGATAGAATAATGTGAAAAACCATTGTCAGACCACCTAATAGTGGCCGTTATTATTCCAACAACTTAACCTGCTGACAGGTTTTTGCAAAATACAAACATATATGATGCCTTTTACCATCACTTTAAAAAGAATTTAGTTTCCGATACTGGCAATAAAATTTCATCTATCAACTGCTTATTACAACATCAATCTCTATTTTTTTTCAATGTGCTGTTTCCAATGTATTTCTTTTTAATAGAAAATTCAATACTAGGACAAAATTTCCAGTTTGATTGTCATAAGAGGGCTCATTGTAACTACAATAACATTGCAAGAAAAATAAAGTGAGGTGTGAGAAATGATATACAAGTCAACCGATCACTATGAAAAATATTTGTAACTATAAATGACATTTAGCTTTTGAAACATGTGGAAAGAACTACAACTCTCATAAAAAAAAACAGACAAGGAAAAATCTACACAGATTAAAACTAAACGTCCACTTATAAATTATCTAAGTTCCCCTCATAGCTAAAACAATGGAACAAACTTAAAAATAAGGAATTCATGAAACAGCTGTTTGCTTTTATAACTTTCATTTTCTACCTAACCTTTGATACCATACAATTATGATGTACAAAACTCACAATTGTGATAGGAGGTACTCTTTTTTCTGTACTGCCCTCCTCTATATTTTCTGTTGCTGTAGGTCTTTCATCAGAAATTTCTTTTACATCGCCACCTCCTCCTTCATCAGGTGTTGTTGTTGTACCTGCTCTTGGAGACTTACTACCTGGAGTTGGAGTTTGTCTTCCTGTACTTTTCACGTCATCACTCTCATCTTCATCTGGAGGATCTATACTTAACATCAAATCTTTGAACTGGAAAAGAAAGTTTAAAGTTTAAACCAAAAACGTCAAGAAATGTTTGAATTTTGAATATTGTTTTACACCACTCAACTATTTTTCAGTTATATGGTGGCAGCCAGTTTTCAATTGTGGAGGAGAGAACCCTGTTATAAAGTACCTGGGAAGAGACCACTGACCTTTCGCAAGTAAACTGGCAAACTTTCTCACAAAAATCGGCATAGGTTCCAGTGGCGCTCGAATGTGTGCTTACAAGAAGTGAGATTTCATGGTTCAAAGTGTGATACTCTAACCATTCGGCCACTTAAGTAAATAGAAACCATATAATATAATATGATTTTACACATCAAAATTTCTTTTTTAGACTTCTAGGCTGTCGAGAAGACAATGCTTCATGATGGACAGACATTAAAGGTACAGTCCCACCAATCTGAAACGAATATGATTTCCTTGTGCTGCTTCAAGTTTGTTAAAAAGTAACACAACCAAATAGTAATGTAAAGGATATTGAAAGACATCGCCTGCAAATGTCCTTCACACATCACAAGTTAATGTATTCCTGATATCATCATTGAAATGTTAATCATAAAAAATTAAATCTGTAGTCTATATACCTCCAAACTTTCATCAATTTCACTTTAACAAGATGAAATGTATAAAAAAAAACAAAAAAAAACAAACAAACATAAATCATACCTCTAAATAATCATTTATCAGTTTCAGTCGAACTTCCTCACTTTCTTCAGGTTCATTTGCACTTTCATTTAATAAAAGTTCAATAACAGTTTCAGGATTAAATTTCACTAAAAATTTTCTTTGCACTGGTTTATCATAGGTTTTTGTGTCCGCTGGTGAGTAGTTGTGTATTTTGCTGTTGAAGAGAACACATATAAATATATAATATCTAAATAAAACTAAAAAGATGTGATGTATCAATGGCTTGAGTATAGAGATAATAAACTATTGGCTCCCAGGAGCCTGTATAGCTCATCTGGACTACACTGACCAAGTTTAGTTTCAATTTGCAAAGCAGTTTCAGATATGTTTCCCATAGGATCTAATTTTAAAACTATTTTATCAATTGGAAGCCTTCTTGGATGGGATATGGACCTACTGAACACCATGGCCATGTTTTTTGGTGGATGGGCAAAATTTTAGCAATGTTACTAAAGGACCTTAAATGCATCATTCCTGTAAAATTTCGTTCAACTTGGTTGTGCTTTTTCATGGACTGTCAGACAGATAAAAATCTTATCTTTAAATCAACTTATTTTTTAAATGCTGAAATATTAAAAGTTTGGAATTTAAAACTCATACTTACCTGAGAACAATGTGCTAGCTGTAACTGCCATATATTAATTGATTTCTGGGTACTGAGAATTACTTGTGGTAAGGAATGATAGGAAAACTACACATAGTAAAAGATAAACAGCAGAATACAATGAACATAAAAACATGAATTGAAAGGTAGTATTCAAATGCTTGTTTAAGCTCTAGTAAAAAGACTAACCTGTCTGTAAACCCATAAGTTTCCTTCAAATGGTGCTTTAGGTGTAACAACAAAATACAGCCCTGTGATAACTTGCAGATGTCTAACAATGTTGATATATCTTCTGGTAGTTTTTCTGTTATAAGAAAAAAATGTTAAAATCCTGAATACATGAGAAGCTGTCAGTTGATATATATTTGTTATTTCAAATGCTTCAACAACAGTACTACTTAATGACCAGACCAGGGTAAATGTACTATTAATTAGAAAACAATGTAACTCAGTTGGTACAGGGACTTTATCATCAAAAAGGGGAATACCCTTAATTCTATCTTCAATCACACCATCTCCTTAATATATAATCTCACACACACTGTTCAAATGCAATGGCTTTATAAATGCAACTAGCAACATGATTACTTATGGGGGGAAACAATACAACATTCATTCCTTTCTTCCCTGAAAAGGACAAACAGCATGGTTTTATTTGTTAAATTATGTGTTTACAAATTATCTATGTTTAAAATGAATGTCTTTGTTTTCCTAAAATAAAAACACAAAGAGTATTTGTTACTTACTGGCAAGTGTCTCCGGTTCATCATCATCTTCGTCATCTATTACCCGTCTTTCCCCATTATGTACATTTCCTTCATTATTTACAAGAGACTGAAAATAATCCAAATGTTACATTTAAATATGACCCATTCCCATTAAAAAAGGTATGACGATATTTTTTTTTCAAATACAGACATAATTTTTGTCATAAATTCTGTATAGGTCCGGAATCTTGAATTAGATACATAAACAACTGACAAATTCAACTGTGGACAAATCTTTATAGTACATAGAATATCAATTATTTATCCATGTCTTTTTCGCATTAATCATCAGTTAACAAATCTATATAAAACATGAGCAAACCTCTTTGAAAGACTGAAGTAGATTAGATCCAGAAACTGAGACAATGATATCTATCTGATGAATGATGAACAATGGTTCGTCCTGAGTTTGGTAGGGGAAGAATGCCAGATTATCTGCTATATAAACCTGTTCTGCTAATGAAACTTTCTGTAATTTAAAAAAAAGTTAACAATTAACACAAAATGTGTAAAGGAAATTCAATAGAAGTTACGAACCGACAAGGGAGAACACTTTTTTAGCAATGTAAGCTATTACATGTATATTCATGTATAAGATTAATAGACCCTTACATGATTGTTTGTTGTGGACAGGGAAATCTTAAATCCAGAGGGAAAGAACATGACTATCCAGAATGAGGCATAGCCTGGATTGTCATGTTCTTTCCTGAGGGTTTTAAGAATTCCCTGTCCACAACAAACAATAATGTTCAATTCTTTTTCGCCCACATTTCCAGTCTTTACAACAGGGCAAATGTCAATAATAGACAGTGTGTCTGTGAAGTCACAGCATGTGTGAGCGGTCTTTCCTGAGGGAAGGAAAGACAGGTTTATCTTTTTATGGTTAATCATTGTGATTTACGGACAAGTGTGGGAGAAAATAGCACTGTTTCACAATCTCAAAAGGCAATGATCAATGGTTAGTATAATAAATTAAAAGTGGAGAATAAATGAGTCTGGATAATATAAAGACAAATCAATAATCAAACAGAATATTTAATGTTATCATCTAAACCAAAACAATGCATTTCAATAACAATTTCTTGTCTCTTGTGCCCTAAAAGTTAATGATCAACCCAATACAAGGGCTATCATTCCATACAATCAAAAACTGAAACAAAACAAGCTATTAATTAATTTCAGACCACTCAAAAAGAACCATCTGACTAGATACTATTGAATTGCAGTCATCTGCAATCAAGAATGGTATGCTGTCTGAATGATAGATCTAATGTAATACCACATTCTCACTTACAGCAGAATCATCAAATAAGTTAAGTAGTGATGTAAGTATAGCTCTGCGATGTGAGCGATTACTTCTCAGCACTGTGTAAAGGTAATTGTTCAAACTGATTGTGTTTTCTTCTGGATTTCTCATCCCCCGAATCACTGATGATGAACTGTTGGATTGTAAAATATCTTGTAATCTGTAGGACATCTTCAATCCTTGGAGTGCTTTCATCTACAGATGTAAAATGAATGTTTTAGCACATAAAAATAGATAGGATGTTGAAAATGAAATACTGTAAAAAGACAAATTTTTAATGATAAATGTATAAATGATCCGTGTACATGAACCAGGTTTATAATAAATCTGTGATGTGAACATTTGTGGTTTTTTTTTGTATCTAATTTTGCCACACTCAACAATTTCAGTTATATGGTGGCGGCCAATATTAGATGGTGGAGGAGAGGACTTGGTTACAATGAACTTGGGAAGAGACCACCAGCCTTCCGCAAGTAAACTAGTGAACATATGTGGAAATTTAGTGAAAAGTTACTTTACTCATCTACACAAATATTTTACCTCATTTTCAAAGAATTAGGATGTAACACTTACATGAATGAAACCTGGGTACTTTTTCTCAATTTCCTGTAGTTGTTGGTCAGCCTTGACACGTATACTTTGTTCTGTATCTGTACACATACTTATTAAATATGGCACACACTATCAAAAATAAGTATATTAACATTACATCTGTATTCAACTTTGTTCTGAATCTGTACACTTAACCAATAATAAATGACACACACTAGAGGAAATATATATTAATATATTTCAACTTGCATTTATTGGAACCAGTTAAGTATCTCATTTTTTGTTAAATTTTTCTATATTCAGACTTTATAAACATATAAATCATGTTTTATAGTATTTTATACCCAAGAAAACTCAAAATTAAATAGTGTATTTCTTACCTGTACAGGATGGACAAGACCTTGCTGTAGCACCAAATTTATCACATTTAAAGCAGACAACCGCACTTGGGAATGACGGTGGAAAAACGACTCAAGAACCTGCTTCAAGTACACTTGCATAATGGTACTGGCCATACTGTTAAAAGTAGAAAAATACAACTTGATTTATATCTTAAAAGCAACCTGTGTGCCTTATACACTAATATTGTAAGACAATATTAGAACAGGTAAGATTTTAAATGCACAGTAAGGGCATAACAAACAGTGACCTGCAACCATATAAAGTAAAATCAAAGAATTGATACACCTACAATTAAGTTTACATTAAATTTATGGTCAGTCTTAATATTGATAAAGATTCTTTATACAGATAAATGCTTTGAAAAGCATCAAATGGCAAGTACTTATCATATATCCTTCATTTACATAAAAAGATCAATTTCCCCCAAAAGATGACTGCATATCCTAGAGGTGAATATTTAGGTTACATTAATATAAGCATGTGACTTGTATGTTACAATTTAGAAAAATGAGACATACTTTGGACCTGCGTTATTTCGTGGTTTGGTCAGGCCACAACATATTAATGTTTTGTTGTAATTTACAAATAGATTTAGACAAAATAAAAGTAGAAGTATTTACTATGTTTAAAGGTGTACTTCCAATTTCAATCTGAATTACAAACTTGAACATACAAAATATACTTACCCAGACTGGACATCACCCATTTCTTTGAGATCTTCCTCTTTGGCATGTTTTCTCCCTGAAATCCATGAAAATAATTTTTCCTTGAATGTAACTACTTTATTTTTGTTTTAATTACTAACTGGACATGAAATTCTTACAACTCAGTCCTAGAGATAGATTCATCACAAATCAAACTTTTCTGTAAACTATCATTACTAACTTTTCTTATAGATGGCATTATAGTAAAATAATCTTACATGGCTACACTTTGTTACAAAATTTTGAAAGCAAATTTACTTTAAGAATTTTGTGGCATCAACCAATTTTTTTCTATAACAATTTATTTTAAAGTGAAGCTAAATCTTTCACAAATAAGTGAATGCCTGCAACAAAACTTATTATTAAATGAAAGAAACAGTGTTGTATTTTAGAAACGATATTTAGACATAGATATTAGAACTCAACAATATAAATCCTGTTGATTTAACCAATTCAAAAAACATAATTTACATCACTATCACGGGGAAAGATTGTACAAATTAATGAAGCATTCTATTTTGAACCTAGCAAAAAAACAGCAATAGTTTAGATATGAAAAAAACATGACCTAGGATGACAATTCTCTGGCTAAAGAACAAATTTTTAATTGAATAAGACTTACATTCAGCATCTGCTTTATGCATCCGTACTTCTTCCTCTAACAGGTAATGTTGTAGATTCTTCAAGACCTGAATCAGATAAAGAACTTTGGAATACAGGTCTACATGTTCCTGTACTACATTTCTGTCTTTATTTTTTATGTATGTTATATTTGTTAAACACTGAAAAAAACAACATACCAGTACACACAACACAAATACACTCAAAATATTACCTGAATTTTAATTTTATCAGGGCAATCCACTGAAGTCAAGTACTTGAAATACATGTCTTTTGTTTGTTTTCCTAACATAAATTCATAGTGCCGGATCACCATAAAGCCTGTAATTAAAGAGGAAAGATTTAATCTATCTACAATTACTCATGTTTAATTGGTGCTATTACAAATACAAACAACATCAAAAGGAAAATATTATTTTGAAGGTCAAAATATGATTCAACTAAGGATCTTAGGTTTGTTACATAGTATTCATTAGTAGAAAATGTCTTTAAACATACAATTCAAGTTTGCAAAATTAAAAAACCTGAATAGTTTATAAAGTACAACATAGATCGTCACTCACCCAACCCAGACAAAGCTTTTTCTCTGACAACTTCATCATCATTGTTAACAAAGAAAACTAGTAGATCAAAAACTCGATCTTTCACAGAAACCTGTAAATACAGAGCAGAGTTATATATGTCAGTAACGATTTTTTTGTCACAGTAAGCCAAGTACTTCTATTTATCAAATTCTTTGTTGTATTTTCCTCTATTTATGTATTCTTGATACTAGTTCATTGCTGGTTCTTTATTCCAGATGTCATATCCATGTGAATATTTCAATACGCTAATCTAAAGCAGCACTCCAAAGTGTTGGAAACATAAACCACAGAAAAAGGACAATTGTTTCTATAAATTAATTTTTTGTTTCATAAAAATATCAAGTAACAATTATTTATATGAATATTTTACTTTTGCTTACAATAAAAATACCTCATCTGCATAAGTAAATATGAATTCTTAAAGCTGTAGTAAATTAAGGTAGTTTAGGATTGGTTTTTTGAACAACCCAATTCTAGATGAATTGACTCCACTGTCCTTTCATCGAAAACCTCAGCATGAGCCACAAAGATGGTATTCAGACAGGACTCAAGCAGGCAAGCCCTATATTCCTCCACTTTTTATAGTTTACCAGAAGTAATTACTAAAACGGTGAGTATATCTTGATATAATAAAATTAAGCATGGGAGTAACTTTATATAAGAGCAAAAACGACAACATAAAAAATTACCTTTGTTTCACCCATTTCCTTTGAGTCAAAGTCAAAGTGTTTGCACAACAGCCCAACAGTAAATAAAGACCTGAGTAATGTGGGTTTTCTGACTTTCAGTGCTGGATTACTGGGATCAACTTCATAATCTGCCATCAACTTTGTTAACACACCTGAACAAAGATATATGTATATTTAATCTCTACCAAATGTCTGAAGCAGAACTAAATATATACATACATCAATTATTTGCAAACTGCCCCTAGCAAAAACCTATCCTAATACATTTATAGACAATTATCAGTGGAAATCTGATTTTCTCAAACACAAGAGGAATACTGACTAATATGGATAAAAAAAGAATATCAACACCAGGTGAGGTATTATCATATAAAATGGTAACAACCTAGTACAAGTGTTTATACAGAAATGTTATAAGTCAGTATAGCCAGGTAGCAAAATAAGAATGATCTAAAAGCATTGACCTTTTGCTATTGCATATCTACTTTATAACATGAGCAAAGCGCTGATACCATTATATCACTATAACATGTATTTTATCTGCATGTGTGTTGTATGTACACATTTATTTCTTATTGTTTAATTCATAACCTATACGTTTACAAAACATTTCAATTTGTCAGTTATGCCCATCATTTAAAGACTATAACAACATTCTGAAAAATATTTATAAAATGAATGCCTTACCAAAGAATTTATGGAAGCAATCTTTAACTAGAGCATAATTGTGGCTGACACAGTTGATAACAGCACCCAGACAACTAACACAACTCTCCACCACCTAGAATATAAAAGATTACATTAATGTATCATATCATAATAAATATATCAGCCCATCATACTCACTGTGATACTAACATATGAAAACAATAAATATATCAGCCTGTCATACTCACCGTGATACTAACATATGAAAACAATAAATATATCAGCCCATCATACTCACCGTGATACTAACATATGAAAACAATAAATATATCAGCCTGTCATACTCACCGTGATACTAACATATGAAAACAATAAATATATCAGCCCATCATACTCACCGTGATACTAACATATGAAAACAATAAATATATCAGCCTGTCATACTCACCGTGATACTAACATATGAAAACAATAAATATATCAGCCCATCATACTCACCGTGATACTAACATATGAAAACAATAAATATATCAGCCCATCATACTCACCGTGATACTAACATATGAAAACAATAAATATATCAGATTTAAAGAATATGCCATTATACAAAAAAACGCCAATGATATACTGGACACCTGGAAAGATTTGCCATTGCTCATTTAATCATCCTTTTATGACAGTAACATATTCACCACGTCTTAAATTTGCCCTGAACTGCCAAAGTCTCATAGATGGCGGGTATGTCCATGCTTCAATTATTTAGCTTAAAATTTTAAATTTGCCCCCTCATCTAAGGGCAAAAATTCAAAGTGAAATTGAAAATTTCCTGGTATACAGCATAAACAAGTAAATACATGTATATGCTTATGTACAATTTGTTTATTCCATAGTTATCTTTACTTTCCTATTTTACAGTTATCATTTGAATGTTGTTTTTTGCCAAACTCAACAATTTTTCAGGTATATGGTGGTGATCAGTTTTAATGGGGGAGGAGAGAAGCTGGTTACAATGTACCCGGGAAGAGACCACCGGCCTTCCACAAGTAAACTTGCAAACTTTCTCGATTAGGTTCCAGCGGGGCTCAAACCTGCACTGACCAGAAGTGACAGACTTCATGGTAAAGTTATAATTTTGCAGGTCTTACCATCATGCCATATTTCAGTATGAGTTTCATCATATCCTCTTCCAACTGGGCAAGAAATGACTCACTAGGATGGTCCATTAATGGTACTACCATTTCCAATATTCTGGCAACATAGTGCAAAACATAATGATCATCTGGAGTCTGAAATAAACAATTTATCATTCTGTATAATAATCAAATTGCAATGTATACTTAATATTTAAACACAAAACTTTCTGACTACTATTTAGGTATTAAAATATATTCATTACATTAACTACAAATGACATTTGAATGTGACAACCCAATAAGGACTAATGCTTACCACACATCTTATATTTAAATATGGCTGTAGTGTTGTGGCATGTTTCACCATAAGATCTGGTTTGATTTTGCTTAGTAAATGTAGTGTAGATAAACATGCCACCAGTCGCTGACTGCAACCCTTTCCGGAGGCAAGATCTAAAATATAAGGAAAATAATTGGATTCATTTATACAATAAAAGACAGAAGACAAGAAATAACAACAAAACAGCTTATACTATCAACAATAACTAAAATGAAACCTTGTTAGCACAACTAGGTATGGGTCAGATTACAACAAGTGGTAAGCAAGATCTACTATGGGAAATTTAGTGGGAAAAATGAGGAAAGAATAAAAATAACAATAAGAATAATAATAAGAAATGGAGCAAACACAATTCTTCATGAAGTTCATTTGGGAGACAAATGTACAGCAAAACAGCTTATACTATCAACAAAATAAATACAGTCAAACTTGTATATAAAGACTGCTAAGGGGAAATTACAAAAACAGTCTTTATAGACAGGTGGTCTTTATATAAAGGGTCACATGAGATATGAAATCCAAGGTATCGGAGATGACTTTTTATTATTTCCAACTACATATTTCTTCCATGGTTAGGTATTACATTTAGTAATTAAATGTATATTGTTTTTATTTACTAAAGGGATTTTCCTAACTCCAGGGTCTGGAAAATTGGAAAATATTCATTTTTTTTTTAATATTCCAAATTGGGAATTTTTGCATCTTTTTGGGAAAATACAAGCCATTTTTGCATTGGGAAGGGTCCTGTAACCATACCAAAAAGAGTCATAGAAAATCCCTGTAGCTAATACATGCATAACATGTAAATAATGAAAAAAAAAAACCCAATGAAATAATTCAATGTTTTAAATAATTTAAATTAATTTATGATGTTATTGAATTATACGTGTACATCAAGGATACGGCACATTATTAAAACTGAAACAAATATCTAAAATGTGCTCAAAGTCGGTGGTCTGTGTTGTTAAGTCACACGGGTCAGAAGTGTAAGAATGTACAGAAAGATGTAGATAGTTGAATTTTATTTAATTATCATTTTATTAGACGTAATCCAATGCTACGAGTGCCGGCGATTTTACTCTTTGGATTGAGATGTTGACTTGCTAATCAAGTGATGTTCGATTAGTTACAGCATTCCAGAATACGAGAAGACAAATCATCAATCATTCAGCGATGATATTTAAATGCTCCTGTTTGTAAAAACACCTTGTCAGAAAGTGTGTCCTTTCTGAATTTTTTTCTTTTAAGTCTTAGTCCTTCGCCGATTAAGTAATCATCACCAGAAACTTTGGTCATAAATTGATGATCGAAAACAAAACATCTATCAGTCAGCGATGATTGTTAGTTCCTGGTTGTAAAAACACCCTGCCATAAAGCACATCTGAGTGCCTAATTACTACCCGGGACGTTGATTGACATGTCCAGGTGTGTTGTGACTGTCAAAGCATCGTGTATTGCGCCATGTTGTTGATAAAGTCTCGAATTGTCCTGCGAGATTTATCTACGAGTTATCTCCCTTCCAAGAGTAGTAAGTGTATAAGCAGTCACTATACGCAAGTAGGACAACCACCGGCAGACAAAATACAGCAGTCTCCGGTCGCGTAAGGCAGGTGGTCGCTATATAGGGGGCAAATATATAGTAATTCTCAAGGGGCAGTCCAAATACGGTCGTTATGGACAGGAAGTTGTTATATGAGGGGGGTCGCTAAGGCAAGTTTGACTGTACAGCAAAATGACGTATAATCAATTAACATATGTGGAACCACAAGATGTTTTGTTGGATATTACTTTCAATCACTTTATGTCTTAAGTGTAAGATTATTTTGTCCCAGTGAGCTAAAAGTTCAATAGTGCTCATCTTCAGAATGCAGTTTGTAGCTCATCAACATAAAAAAGTTGCATTATCAATTTCAGGATATTAAGATGAATATACGGCAGAGTAGTCTTTGAACTCACCAACACTTCTTTCCTCCAGTCGTAAGACATTTTCTACCAAGCAGTCAACAATTTGCCGACAAGAAGTTAAAGCACCTTTGTTATAGTTGCCCTCCTCATCTTTTTTCAAAAGCTGTTAGTAAAACATAAAATAGAATTGATGTAAGTACTCAATCTGATATGTGACAACTTAAAAATTTATTTACAAAAATATTTGTGCATTATGCATTTCTCTGTCAAAATAAAGAAACACCAGAAAAACATAATAAAACCACAAACTAAGAAGTAGCATGCAGTACTGGTAATTAAAGATTACAAAGTTCACCTCATGCCAATATATTCTACATTCTCTTATTAACCTGAACCCTTCCAATTTCTTTAAACAAAACAATGAAGATA
This sequence comes from Atrina japonica, assembly GCA_030159075.1. Lineage (NCBI taxonomy): Eukaryota > Metazoa > Mollusca > Bivalvia > Pterioida > Pinnidae > Atrina > Atrina japonica. The sequence continues at coordinate 1,167,892 of BROG01000073.1, read as the reverse complement.
GACTCTTTAGCAGCATTGCATGGTAAATTTTTACAAAAAAAAGTCCAATCAAGCACTTGAAGCATAGCATGTGCTAAGAATCATGACACAACCCCTGTGCATGTTTAGTTGATGTGAAAGCAGTAAAAGCATGAAATCCCGGCCTTAACCAATTTACTTAACCAGATGTTGATGCTGTCACAGACACCAAGGCGCATAAGACTCATCCCCCTCAACTCTGTTGAGGTGAGCTAAAAATCATAAGATTTATGACATATTTCCATGATTTGTGATTTAAAAGAATAGGTTGTGTAATAATCATTTAATATGTCATTAGACAAATATTAAACAAAATATTTTCACTTACATTTTCCAGCAACTGTTCGAAAAATTCATACCCCGTGTCTTTACAAGCTGCAACCTGTAACAGTGGTGAACGATGTAAATTAACATATAATAATACACATAAAAATGAAAGTAACTCCCTGTAAAAAGGCATGTTATCACATAAAATGGCAATAACTTCACTGAAATAAGCAGGTGTCTTCTTCAGTATGTTAGAGTAAATATTTCTTTCACTCACCAATAAGAAACTTAAGTAATTTACAATAGATGAGTATCTCCTATCAAATGTATATATTGTATTGTGCTGAAAATTTGTTCCATCCAAAGATGGCACACCTACAAAATAAATGTAATATATAAATGAAATATTGCTTAGTATTTATAGCATTTTAAAAGATTAAGTTCTAGATTTTGATTTAATTTACTGAAACCCCCAAATTTTCCTCCTTGTTCAGCACTTCACAGAAATAAAAACTATGACTCACCACTTCTGTAATATTGACAACTCTGGTTAATAACTTAGATGAATCTTTTTCTCTGGAACTCAGTGGAGTAAACCACATGGTATGGAATACTTCATTGACAAGTTTCTGTCAAAAGAATTACACAAACTTTCATTGCAAGCATTATACTTTAGGTACAATACTACTATATACAATATTGATCATAACTGAGACTGGCAAAATAGGTTTGCCATACCCTCTTCTTTTATGTAAAACTATACACAAAGAACAACCTTCAAAGACAAATATAAAAACTGTTGTCTGGGACTGGACAACGGTCAAACTATCTACAACAGCAGATACAACATACAGTAATATTTTTGATATATATATTTTTTTACATATTAAAATAATTGCTATTATCAGCAACAGTACATATCACAAAATAAAACCCCTTATCATAGGACAACTGTATCTAATAATTTTAAATTTACCAATTTATACTGGCATGCTAAAATGACTCAAACACTACATGACAAGTAATGAAATTAAAAAAAAATGATAATGATAAATAAAATATAATCAGTATTACTCCGACGGAATTTCATGATAAACATCTTCAAATTGATACAGCAACTATTTCATGTGACAAATTTAAATAGTGATACACAAAGGAAACATGAAGCATGTAAAAAGTTGCTACTCTACCTTGATGCCTTCTTCATCATTAACTCTGCGTATCATCTTAACACACATTTCAGGAATTTTGGAGAAGTCACTATGTTCAATACAAATATCACGGAATATTTTGATCACCCGTTTCCTGACACTTATACCTGTGTCCTGAAAGAAAAAGAGAGAGATTTACTAAATTGTGAAAATTAATACATCTGAAATAGTAATAAAATTTTGATGAACAAAATGCATTTCATTTTCTGAACATGAGGTTGATTATGTGTTCTATGAGCCATAAAGTATGATATCCAACAGAAATTTCTTTTCCATGTAAAAATTTGATATTTTCAATATATATTAAAGACTTACTAGAATTCTTTCTGATAACATTTCATAGTATTGGGGAATTAGGTCTGGACGGATAAGTATAAATCTCCCAACTAACTCTACAGCTGCCTCTCGTACGGATGTTGACTGGTCCAAAAATCTACCATGAACTCCACCTTGCATATCAGCCTAACATGAAAAGATGAGATTAATATACACATAAAGTCATAGCTAGTATATTGCTTGAAATATAGATTTCCAAATTTCATGTTTTTCCGAAGTATAATATTTATATGTTTATTGTAATTATTTGGAATCTTGATATCCAGTTTTGCACTTTTTACAAGAAATTTTCCTAAGACTAAGGATTTTGTTTTCACAAATTCCTATAGAGAAAGTTATTACTGTGATTCCAGAATGTAAATTTATAAAAAAAATCTTTCTGTTCATTATAAGATACAAAGGTTTAAGTAACGTATAGTTGGTGCAACAAGTTTAATGTTGTTTAAAAATAACATCAACAAAAAATTAAAATAAATATATGAATAAAAAACTTCTTATTAGTCCCTGTGTCTATGAAAGCTGGCAAATGATAAACAAAAATTTTAAAACAAGCAATTAACTTACCCTGGCCAAAATCCCTGGATCTGCCTCTATAACAGCTGTTAAACATTTCATTGCTTTGGTTCTTACCGCGACAGCTGTTTCACTCAACACCCTTAATATCTACAAGTTACAACAGGTATATATAAAAATCACAGGCAACTAAGTATTAATCTTCAAGACGTCCAGGGGACTACATCTTAAGATTGATTCCATCTAATGGAGCATAAAAATGTGTACATTTTCACTGCATGGTCATTATGGACGAACACATGATGGTTCTTATGACTGAATTACTTATTTCGCCACGAGCACTGTGCTTTCGGGTTTCTTATGTTACTTTATTCATCAAATGCTGCTGAAGATATAGATATGTGATTTTATATGTGTCACGGAGTGTTAAATTGTGGTAAAAATACATTATTAGATCCACCTAAATTTTAAATAGTTGTAGATAGTAATTGTCTTGTATGTTTCCTGTTTATTGTCCGTAAGTGTAAAATGTATTGTCCAGTCTTATGTCCAGTGTTAAGCACATGAGGCAAGCGTGAGTGAGTAAAAGTACGGGGTATGATTGGTTGAAAGTTTTTTATATTCCTTAGATGGAATTGTACGGAAGTGGTAAAACAGGATTTATATAGAAACAAACCTTTAACCACTTCCACCCTATAGCACTCAATCTTATCAAAACTTATGTACAGATAAGACATCAAGTCTAATCAATAAATTTATACACGACGAGATACATCTTATTACTTTGATGTATCATCTAAAGCCAAATGGTGAGTAATATTTTACTACAAATTTATTATTTGGAAATATTTCATTAAAATATAAATCATAATCAAATATATATCTATTTTAATCCAATAATATTTCTGGAAAGTGAGTAAATTTATTTTATTGTTTTGAGTGGATGATTTTATATAATATGTGGAATAACCAACTTTAAAGTAAATATTGAATAAATAAGTTCAAACCGTCAAAGCTGTATTATATTAACGGACCCTGTGACATAAGGTTTCATATATATATACTGCTGTAGATATCTTTTTCTTTGAAATTTAATTATATCACCTTTACCTTTTTATATAAATATATCTACATGTATATCACTAGGTATAATGTTGATCTGTCAATATGCATGCTATTACTAGAGGAAAAGAATAATATTTCAAAAATAAGATTAAAATATCCCTTATTTGATAAAATATGTATTTACCTGTGTCAAGTATATATCAAAGCTTTGTGCAAATGGTCTCTTTGAGGAAAGATATCTTGCAACTAGACATGAACTTTCATAATCCAGTTTTGTAGGTGGTGGTCTGTTATAAATAAACAAATGTAAGTATGATTGATATCTAGAAATGAACTTTCAAAATCCAGTTTTGTAGGTTTTGATTAAAAGCAAATCTGTAAAGTATTAATGACAATAGTTGATTGACATACAACACCATCATTATGTGAAATAGATTATGATATACAGCAATGAAGATAAATAATTTAGTTTTCCAAAGTTTGTCAATACAGAACTCACTTAAATGATGCATTTGGTTTACAAGATGATTCTACTTGTGAAAGAAGAAATTTCTTTCTCCTTTCAGCATTTTGAAACACCTCAGTGGTAACTTCTTCTTCAGTTTCATCAAAGTCCTCTTTACTGTGACTGCCTCCTGCTTTCATAGATTTCTCTACTTCACAAGTAACATCTCGATGCCATTGTGCAATGTAGAAAAGACGTGCATACTGTAAAAAAAATTTGAACAAAATTTAAGAATCTATTTTGAGGCCAGATTTGAAGGTGGACAGAGAATTAGTGAATGTATACATAACGTGTAAGATTTTTAACACTTGCTTAATTGTGTAAAATAAAACATCATCTTTTAAAGAAATGTATTTTACTAAAACTTTGAACATACCTACATTTGAAATCAAGCAGATATAGATGCATTTCAATACAATTTTGAATTTGATTCTAAATGATCTTTTAAAAACAGCATAGTTACTTTCCAGTCAAATCAATATGAAGAATATATAATTAAATTTGCTTCTTCTTATCATTTATTTTATTTTCAATATATTCTAAATTTGTTTCCACTAAAACTTGTAAGATATACTCACCCAGCAAGCAGGTTCACTTTGACTGTGATTTGCTAGGTAATCTAACATAGCCTTTTGCAAACTTTGTGTCTGATCCTCAAGTTCAGGCTGTAATGAGATAATATGGACAGCATTAATAATAACATCTTCTGCAGATAACAACCAACACTAAACTATGTTATCAAATCTTTACAAATGATATAGAAAAAATTGCTACTGAATTTTTAGTTTTCAAGTGCTCATTTTGACAAAATTAAACATTTTATAATTCGAATTTTTTCGATGTTTCAAATAAATTTTTGGGCCCATTTCGATAAAAAGAATGAAAATTCTTACATATAATTTGAAGTTAAAATTTGCATGTGTATGAAATCAACACAATAATTTTTCTTCTCATAAAAAACACTCAATGTTTTTATTTCACGAAAATTTAGTTAAATTTAGTACACGTTTCTAATTATTAATTATAACGGCGGTTTATGTCTTCAATGGTTTTGAAGCAGTCATATACACCTTAAAGAACCTCTGAAAGTAAACAAGTATGGTTCTCAGTTACCATCCATGAGTCAAAGTCCCGATGTCTTGAACTTTTTCAGGTGGTCCCTTGAACTTTGACTCACCGACATTCTACTATATATATATATATATATATATATATATATATATATATATATATATATATACACACACACACACATACATATATGACCTGGAAATAGGATACCATGCAGTGATAGGTGCCAGATTTGGGGATTTGAAAAACAGTCAACAGAAAAGTGATAATCCTGTAATCTATACAAGAAAGAACATTTATCTAAACTTTATTTCTAGCAGATGAACTGAAATTAGATATCACTGAAGGTCAAATATGTACATAGTAAAATACTGGAAGTGACCTGGCACTTCTTTCTGTTGAAGTAACATGATCCGACTGCAAACTATTCTGACAAAACTGAACAGAATAGAAAAACTAGAAAAATCTAATATCAACCAGTCATATGAGCTTATCTATATTTTGATAACTTCTAACTACTGTAATATTTGATTTGTATTCATACTATATTCAAACATCTAAAAAAAATAATTTACCACAGGAGAATCAGATTTGCGCCCTCGTGTTGATCGACGGCTCAACTCTTCATCATCAGAGCACTCGGCATTAACCTGGAAAATAAATGTCAACAGTTTAATTAAATGTCATTATGATAGATTTTATTTATTCATGCACAAAATGTGTTCATGTTAACTTTTATAATAACTTAAAGAAAAAGACACCCTCCTATTTTTTTTTTAAAATTAAAGAATATTGTTTAATCAAGCTTTAGTGACACCTTGCAGAATTATCAAATAGCTAAATCTAACTCTATAAATACCTTGGCAATAATTTCATCTACAGACTCCTGATTGTCCTGACTAGATACCGCATCTTTCCGGAGTCTGGATGCCACTATTCCGAGGTATTCTAAAGATGCAACTCTTAATGACATATCCACACTTTTGTTGCTGAATTGGTTGACCTGCAAAAGAAAACAATGTAGAGGATGATGTCCAATTCCAAAATATTCCAAATAATTACACTTACAACAGAAATACAACACATTGTATTATAAAAATTATATATGTGGCATGGTATATGAACACTTTATGGTTAAACGAAGTCCTTTTACATTTTTTCTCAATTTTAAATACTCTATATAAAGTATGTTGTAGTCTGAAAATTACCAGAAAGACTGATCACAGGAAAGGATATTTCAATAAAAAAGCTACTCACTAAAATTCTCCCTAGAAGACTAAGCAACACCTCTGATGAGGGCCATTCTGGTTTATTGACAGTTGAAAGCAGATCTTGCACAAAATTTTCAAATAAAGGTCTGTAGTCTTCTTCTCCTTTCACTGTACATCTACAGAGAAAAAACAATTATCAAAAATTCTTAGATACGAATAATAAACATTTTAAGATAAAAAACCTCAATGATAGTATCTCAAACACCAGATTACTTGTAAGATACTCTCTGACAGTTTTTCGAATTTTGTCATCTGAAATCATTATTAAATGCCTTTTTTCCATTTACTACAAATTACATCTTCATCATCAATTTTTATCAAACTTTATCAACATTTACTGATGTATATGTGTCCCCAGTTGCCAATACAAATAGTACTTACTTTTTCAGAAAAACAGATAAAAAATTGTAACCAGTTCTCATGGCATTTTCATATGATGTAACTATCACCATGTCCTGGTCCGTCTACAAAAGAACAAATCCTGTTATTTGTACCTCCCACACACCTCACTTTGTCTTATGTAATAATAATTCCAATATAACGATGACACACTAATTCATCAATTTTTGTTCAACATACATGTAATTATGGATGATGATCTAATCTAATGATGATCTTAGCTGAACATTTTGACCAAAATCTTTGTAAAATAATTTGTATAGTAATTCAATTAGAAATTGGAGGGGGGATCCTGGATGATCAACCATTACTATCTGACAATCTAGATGTTCACACTGTAATTTTGGTGTATGGAAATTATCCAATCCTACCAAAATGATCAAATCTCATCTCTTTTGGATAGAAACTCAAAATATAGCATGGGATATTCAACATACCAAAAGCACTTGATGATTTCTAAACTAGCTGAAATAAGAATTATCACCATGACATAACAAATCTGAAATCATCATGTTTACAGTTATGGAAAGGCTCTAACCTGTGATGACCTCTTTTGATTATGATGTTTCTTTGGGGGCGTATGTGAATCGTCAACAGGGGTGCTTGGTCTTGATTCTATTTTTGATGGCAATTTTATCACACATTGTATTAGCTGTAATGCTAGAGCTGTAACCATCTGAATTGACTCTTCGGAATTAAGTCTGCAAAGAAACACAATAACAAATTAGGAAAACAATGACAATAATATTAATATAATTTTTAAACTGAAAAGTGAGATAATAAATGCAATGAAGATATATGTAAGAGAATGATTATTAATTAATGATTGAAAATAAATAAACAAATGAAATTAATGGTGAGCATACATTCAGGAAACTTCAAAATGATTTGCATGACAAACTGACAATTAATTACCTGTAGTTCCTGAGATTCCTTTTACTTGACGGTAATCGTGCTAAACTAGCAAATATATCTTCTAATATCAGTTGTCTATGCTTTTCATACTTGGAAAATACCTAAAATAATGTAGAAGGCATTATTTACCTATATATTATATATGTGAAATATTTAAAAAGTTTTGATTGATAAATATAGAACGAATGTTACCTATTTTGTTACGGTTATTTTAAGAATTGAATATGTATACATACAACATACTTTTTTCATTTTTTGTTAACCAAGAAATTGTTAACAAATATTATTTTAAGATAAATGAAAGATCACATTTAAAATTATTTTAAAAAATTAATTAAAATTACCGTTGTCACAAGTTTCATTGCATTCAACTGCATCTCACTGATGTTTTCCACAAAAAATGGTGAAACACCAAGTGATGACATCTACAAAACAAAGAAAAACATATACATTTATATCAATTAAAGAAAATAAAGTGTAAATAATTTCTAAAAGATCAGTTGAAAAAAAAAACAAAAAAGAAAGATTACAAGGTTGGGTCTTATTTCCATGACCTCACAGAAAACAAAAACAAAAACAATATTGAAACTTTTTATCAAGCAGCCTTTTATTCTGTAGGTCTTGAAGTGAGTATTGACCAAGAAAAGCTATATTATGATTTAAATGTTTGACATAACATAAGTGGTTCACTTCGAAGTGTATTGTTTCATCATCAAATGAGTGTTCCAAGTAAAATAATAAGACAGGACCTTCAAAATAAAAAAAGGGGGAGGGGATTACATTATCACTCCGATTCATTGACTGAATTAATGAAAATGGACCTGACAGTATAAAAAAGTCACAGATGCGACCCCATGGCGTACATTTTTTCTGTTTGGTGAATAAATAAAGGGCATGAAGCGGCAAATTGAAATTGTGACAAGGCAGGCAAAATTCCAAATAAGGCAGAGTTCCCTCATAACCCAGTATCTGGAACACTAAATGACTAATGACAATCAAATCAATAGATAATAAACACATAATTCCAGTTTGTTTGGGAAAAGTATTAAAATATTTCCTAACAAACCTGCAAAATTGTTGTATCTGTCAGTTCCTGAATGTCTGTTAGTTCTGCCAAATTACCAATCATTTCTGATATCTTATTGTACAATGTTATTGTAGATTTGTGTTTCACTTGACTCACTCGAGCTCGTTTGGCTTTCAAACTCCCGTGATATCCATCTACAAGATATTTCATTAAAATTATCACAAAGTCATAAAACTTTAAATAAAATATAACTTAAACAACTTATTCTAAATGTTCAATGATAAGTCTTCAAATGCAGATACCTTCAATTTTTGTTAAGTTAAAAAGTTTTGTCTTTTTATGATGCAAAATCATTATTGCTATAGAACCTTGTGTCTAATTTTAAGTATGTGCTCAAATGATTTGGTCTTCATCAAAAATAAAAATGATAAATTTATCAATGTGCTAAACTGATGCATCTCTTTATTAACACTTTGTTCAGTCTATTTTTTCAGCAATGAATATAGAATTCATCATAGTACACTGGACATAATGCAGATTCTGTTCAAATTGAATAACAACTAAATAACTTTCTTCTTAAGAGTGCTTCCAAATGTATCATTGAATATATTACCTTTAGGATCTATTCTGTACACAGGATCAAATTCAGGATAAATAGTGTTTTGTAAATGGAATTTGCCAAATAAGATGATTCTTTCTATAACATCTTCTAGATAGACTTGTTTAGGCATATCTGGAGCTGTCATGATATATAGTGCTGTCAAAGCAGAATCCATACTTCTCATAACCCTCTCCATCGTCAGCTCTCGCCATAATCTTTGTTCTTCTTCATCCTCCTGGTTTAATATATTCCAGATAAAATACTAAGTTATGGATTTAAGATGAGGTTATACAATTTAAATTGATTTACTGTATAATGATGCTAAAATTAAGAACTGTATAATAATGCTTTAGAATTCATTTTTGCACAAGACTTCATAATACATACATTTGAAGGTACTGAAGGTATAGAAATATTCAAGTAATTATTTCTTGATAAACATATCATGGAAACAAAGTCTCATATCTAGGGTCAGTGAATTTCCGCAACTGAAGAATAATCATGAACGGAATCGCAGATTTGGCAATCTGATACAGAATTTACGTTTCTGAAAAATCTTGAAAAAAAAATCAACAAGCAGTACAAAATTGTTAACTTATTTCTGTTTCCATGTGTTATAAACTTCATTTCTTACTTTATTGACAGTCAAGTTTTCTTCGCTTGATTTGCATCAATTTTTGTATTTAACTCTCATTATTGCGTGGGACATAGCCTACAGCACACCTGGCTTACATAATATCAAAAGAGAGCGATACTCTGCAACCTTAGGGGCAGGAAGTCAACAAAGTCGTCAAATGTGCAGACCACTTTCACAAACCCAAAGTCAGTAGACAATAATATTGTGTATGCACTAGTCATGGCATCAGAAGTCATCTTAAACGGAAATAACGTTCACAAATATATGAAATTATGTTGCGTAATGCTGTCTTCAATTACTTCACATACGTATCGTAGTTCATAATTAATAATATAATTTCACTATGTGAAACCGCTGAAAACTTCTTACTTCATACCACTTGCTAGCCCATTTTTGGTAACAACAACAAATGTGCTGAGCACATGATTGTTTACATTGAGTGAAAGCAAGATGGCGGAAGGCGGATAGAGTTCTGATATCAACAAAGTTTAGATCAAATATAAATTTCATTCATTTTTGCTTCCCTCTTTAAATAGATAACTGATATTTTTTTTGTATGGCAGACTAATGAAGGTATCATTATGGTTGTATATCATTAAATATACTTTACCTGATTTATGTTTTTAGCTTTCATTTATTGAAACTGGTAAAAAACCAAATTCACAAAATCTTGAAACGGAATTGAGACAAATTTGAAATGGAAAATCACAGGCCCTACATATCCCTTGCTTCATAAATTAGTTATACACGCAGATGATATAGTAATGAATATTAGTCCTTAAACCTTGATTTCCTATGGAATATTATACATTAAATAGATTTGAATTAAGTATGAATCTGTAGAAAAGAATTTTGCATTTCACAAGACTTCTCCATGAACATTCGGATATTAAACAACAAACAGAATCAGTAAGATTCTTATTAGAATTCATTAAATATCAATGACCAAGAAGGGAGATAACTAAAAACAGCACACAATGTGCATGCTGTTTAAATTACGTAAATTTCAACTGTCAGAAAGGGTACTACCTCAGTTTGATTCACATTAGGAGTAACTTTTGTTCCATCTCTTATATTCCACTGAAGAATTGTCAATAATTTTACAAGACGCTCCGCAGGAACCTAAATTAAAGGGGAAAAAATTAATAAAGCATTGGTAATATGTCGAGTGCAAATTGGTTAGCAAAAATATCATTCAAAGTGTTACAATATCATTAATGACACAGAATAGGTGAAAAACAAATCTACTCAAAGACACTTAAAAAGAAATACTGATAAAATAATTAATCAAATTAAATTTCTTCCAAAACTATGAAAATTCACAAGTTGTTTAATTTTTATGCATCTTGACAAAATGTTTTAATCAATATATTTGAATGAAAATCTCAGATTAATTTTTTTTCAAAAGAAACCATCTCAATGGGTTAGATGAAAGATATCTTAATCTACTGTATGTGTATTTAAATTAGCGCACTCATATTTAAGGGCTCTGAGGGGAGTGGGGGTGTAGACTTATTAGCACAATCTTGAATTCGCACAATTATAGCAAATTACTAGACACCTACAGTACCTACCTGATTCAAAACACCCAATGTTTTCAATTTAGCTGATTCTCCACAAAGTTCTGTTAGAATATTTTTTGCAATCAGTGACTCTGGTGGACACTCAATTTCATCATCATCTACAAAATTTATATCAAGAAATAAAAGTTAACTCAAAAGTACTAGACATAAAATTCTCTCCCCTAGTATTAATAACAAGATGAAATACTGGTGTATATTAAAATTTGTATATATATATCTTTATATCTACTCATAAAATTTGTTGTTTTTTATAGGGATAGATCAGAACATTAATGCAATGAGTACATATGAGGAGTACATGAAACAGAGTAACAATACCAACAGAGCCGGCCTGGCTCAGTTGGTAGCGTGCTCAACTCTTGATCGTGAGTTTGAGTCCAGCTGGCAGCAGGTTGGTTTTCCGTCCTTCGGATTAGTTAGTAAAACTGAGGTCCCATGCCACAGGCCAAACGTTAAAGCTCTTCACCGGCATTTTGTGATGTTTCCATATCAGTGAAAGATTCTTGAGAGGGAAGTTAAACAACAATACAAGCAACAACAACAACAATACCACTGCAAGTTATATTATCATTCACATAAAAATTGTCCTTATCATTCAGTTCTTACCATCTGAATAGGAGTTAAACATTTTGTATAATTATGCTTCTTCTTCAAAGAAATTTGCAAATATATTATGCATAATAGAATGATTTATACATATAAATAAGAAACACATATATATAACTCTACTGAAACACTTGTTCAAAAAGCAAAAAACATGCAATGAAGTCAAATGAGTAATTATCTATTCAAAGCAAAAAGCACAATAACAAACTACAGTAGAAAGTTAACTTACTAAGATCCATAGATCCAAAGTTGATATCTTCAGATGAATCTAACACATATTCCATAGAAGAACTAAATTTCTTAAAAGTTGGACTATCTAAAAGTTCTTCTAATGAGACACTCTGGTTTGCTCTTCTGTGACGTTTCTCTTTTTTCTTCTTCTTTATCACTGAAATGTAAAGAAATATGTAACATTATATATATATATATATATATATATTTATCTAAGTCACTGGGTATAAAGTTTATAAATATAAATTAATAGATTATTAATTTTTAGTGTATACAACTTTAGATATCCAGCAAAACTACTAGTGATTGACATGAATCTTGGACTAAGACAGACATCTCAGCCTCAGAGATGGGTTCCATTAACATTTACAAGACTAGAAGTCATCCAAATATGATGGACAAGTCAGGGGTCTTTAAGAAGGAATTATTGGACTAGAACAACATGCTCTTATGCTGGACAAGGCTACTGAAGGATTTATTTTTCATCCATAATTTACAAGCAGTATTTTCCATCATCAGTTAAGTACAGAAAGAATTTTGTGAAATTTCTGTGATACTATAAAATGGCCTTTGCTTTCATACAGAATATTCACTCAAATCCTTTGATGGTTTTAAAATGTGGAAAATAAGTAATGGATTTATAAATTGAAAAAAAAAAGAATAATCATAAGCTATTTATCAAGTTTAACATGTCCTACTATTTTTGAAATCCAAGACCTAATCCAATATTTTTTCGGAAATTTATGCTGAGAAGAAGAGAAAGAAAGATGATGCAATCTTATAGAATTCATGAGAACATACAATCAACTGGAGTGTCTGGTCTGCTAGATCCACTGTAGTCATCATCATAGTAATCCCTTCCCTTTCTTTTCTTTTTTGATCCATCAAAATCGTCAATTAACATATCATCATCATCATATCGTCTCTTGTGTCCTGCATAAATCAAAATAAACAAATAATTATCCAAATATTAATGCAGAATAATTGTAATTATAAACCACCCAATGATACATGTACAATGAATCTACAGCATAATGACACTGTAAGTATATGCTGCACACTTCCATAGACAACAAGTCCTTTATCACTTTGATTTACTACCTGTTGTCCACATGAGAATTACAATGTTTAACCCACATTTCCAAGAATGACATCATTGTAATTTTTGACATTTTCTTTAGAAAACCACTCCTAACTGATGACATTTTTTTAAAAATTGATGTATTTATGTAATATTTACGGGGAATTTCGTAGGAATTCTTAAATTCACTTTAGTATACAAACATGCAAATTTCACCCTATATAATGTACAGTGTCACCACGTGACTGCTGGCACCTGACCAGCGATCCAGAGGCAATATCAATGTATGGTAACCGTGACGGATATGAAAGCTTATGTACTTTCATTTCAAGGGTATTTCTTTTCATTTTTATATGAGATATTTCTATTTTTTCTATACAGTCAAACTTGCCTTAGTGACCCCCCTCATATAACGACTTCCTGTCCATAACGACCGTATTTGGACTGCCCCTTGAGAATTAGTATATATTTGCCCCCTATATCGAAAAACCACCTGCCTTACACGACCGGCGACCGCTGTATTTTGTCTGCCGGTTGTTGTCCTACTTGCGTATAGTGACTGCTTATACACTTACTACTCTTGGAAGGGAGATAACTCGTAAATAATTCTCGCGGGACAATTCGAGACTTAATCAACAACATGGCGCAATACACAATGCTTTAACAGTCACAACACACCTGGAGGTGTCAATTAACGTCCCGGGTAGTAATTAGGCACTCAGATGTGCTTTATGACGGGGTGTTTTTACAACCAGGAACTAACTATCATCGCTGACTGATAGATGTTTTTTTTTTTTCGATCATCAATTTATGACCAAAGTTTCTGGTGATGATTACTTAATCGGCGAAAGACTAAGACTTAAAAGAAAAAAATTCAGAAAGGACACACTTTCTGACAAGGTGTTTTTACAAACAGGAGCATTTAAATATCATTGCTGAATGATTGATGATTTGTCTTCTCGTATTCTGGAATGCTGTAACTAATAGAACATCACTTGATTAGCAAGTCAACATCTCAATCCAAAGAGTAAAATCGCCGGCGCTCGTAGCATTGGATTACGTCTAATAAAATGATAATTAAATAAAATTCAACTATCTACATCTTTCTGTACATTCTCACACTTCTGACACGTGTGACTTAACAACACAGACCACCGACTTTAAGCACATTTTAGATATTTGTTTCAGTTTTAATATAATGTGCCGTATCCTCGATGTACATGTATAATTCAATTACATCATAAATTAATTTAAATTATTTAAAACATTGAATTATTTCATTGTTATTTTTTTTCATTATTTACATATTATGCATGTAAAAGCTACAGGGATTTTCTATGACTATTTTTGGTATAGTTACAGGACCCTTCCTAATGAAAAGATGGCTTGTATTTTCCCCAAAAAGATGCAAAAATTCCCAATTTGAATTTTTTAATAAAATGAATATTTTCCAATTTTCCAGACCCTGGAGTTAGGAAAATCCCTTTAGTAAATAAAAACAATATACATTTAATTACTTAATGTAATACCTAACCATGGAAGAAATATGTAGTTGGAAATAATAAAAAGTCATCTCCGATACCTTGGATTTCATATCTCATGTGACCCTTTATATAAAGACCACCTATCTATAAAGACTGTTTTTGTAATTTCCCCTGAGCAGTCTTTATATACAAGTTTGACTACTTTATTTCAAAGTTATTTCTCTTTATTTTTATATGAAACATTTCTGTTATTTTTACAAATAATCCCCAATAATATCTGCTTACAGTTGGAGAAAATTAAAAATAAAAGAAATAGTTCATTAATCTGTGATTTGTCTTTTTGTTTAGGTAAAATTCATTGACATGGGCCTAATTTACCCACTCAATATTATTAATCCTCCTAAGTAAAACTACATTCAAGCTGTCCTTCTCTGGGACAGTTTTTGCAGTAAATAACATTAAACTATAATTTCTGTTGTGCTTCGTTTCACCTAATTTTACACTGTTTTCATGACATCCAAATATTTCACGTCCATACAGTGAATATGGCGACAAAAATAAACACCACCTGAGAAAAACCTGAAGTGACACAGGGAATAAAGCACAGGAAACAGCAGTATGTGAAGAAGCAAAAGATAATAACACTTGGGAAAGAACACAGCAGATGAATAACTTTTAAGGTCTGAGATGATTTGGAAAATCAGATGAGAAATTAGCAATCATCAAACTCGATCAGACAATGCTGTCGGAAGAGTTTGTTTTAATATTCTAGTAGCCTCATTTCCAATTTTCTCATCACTATCAAATTAGTTGTTTTTACAACAACAACAAAAATTGTTTTTATTTTTTTCTACTTAAACTACTTGTACTTGATGTGCAATAACAAATAAGAGCTATACACCGACTTAAAAAATCTTCTATCCCTGCATATCTTGTGAAAATAAGGTTGTCCAGTGTGGTATTCATATACAAATAGTAAGGTTGATAATCTATTGTAACTGAAAAAGTGCCAAACCTGAATTTCCCATGCAATTTTCACATAATATAGAAAATTTTAAGAGTTTTTTATGCCTGTGTATATCTTTTTATTGTTATCTTATATCTATCTAAGCAGTAAAAAGGGAATTTCTTTTTGAAAAAAAAAAAAAAAAAAAAAAAAAGAACACAGCTAATGCCCCTTTAAAAGTTTATAAATAGATCAATGTGCTCAGTGTTTCCCTCAATTAATTAACTAATAAGTTGGTGTAGAACTTTAAAAATACAATCAAAGTAAATGCAAATATGCATTAAAGGAGAACAGAAAAGTTTATTTATGAGCATTACTACCCAGAATGTGATTATTAAATTTGCACAAATTATAATATGGTTTAAAAAATTACCATGTCTCCTTTCTTCCTTAGCTTTCACTGTTAAGGAAAGAAAACAAATCTTAGTAATGGTGTTGCAGATAGTGTCTTTATATTGAACAAAAAGAAAATGGATAAGTCAGTTGATATAAAATAGACAGAAATGTAATATAACAGTAAAATTTCTTAACTACCAATAAGTAATAAAAATGCTGAAAGGTGGTAAGGGGATATGGGCACTTTTTAAAGGTTTTAAAGTAAAAAAAAAATCGAAATTGTAGAAAAAAAATATAAGAAAATTTCTTCTGAAAGAGGCTGCTTTCAACTATATACCATTGTTAAAAACAATCATTATGTAAAATAAAGTCAATTATGTGTTATAAGTGTAATAAGGTGGCTTGATATGCCATAAAAAATAATGTCTTCTAAATAGTAATGGCTATATTACCTGTCCCTCCATACTGTATCGACTTTAAAGTCTGAAAGGCATTGGGAAGTATATTTAAAGATTACTGCAATTCAGATACCTAAACTTTATCATCAAGGATACTGACAATACATGTAAAATCAAAATAAATGTATAACAATGGATTGGAATACAGTTGGTATGTAAACAATCAATGGTTCTTTAGCTTTGGTTTGCATGTTATTCAATATCAAATAAAACCTTACCATGTACAATTAAAAATGTATTGAAACTATATGAAAGATACTATTAAAATCCTAAAATGATGATGCAATTGTAAGTCAAAATACATAATAAGAAATATGCATTAATACCCCCCACCCCCAAAAAAAAAACAATACTTGAAAAATTATACCTGTGCATCAAGTGGCTCTAGAAGAACGACAGGTTTTGACACTTTTGACTTCTTTTTCTGAAAAAAAATAACATCAACAGCATTATAAAAGCAGACTTGCCAGTAAGTTTTTATCCTGAACATACATTTTCAATGCAATGTTTTTATTTGCATACTAGTATTAGTACAAAGCACTACAGTACAGGTCGTGTATATAGATATACAAATTAATATAGAGTTGAAATATAATGAAACTGACTGGCGAGAATATTCATTGCCCCTGCATCATGATGATTTGATTTTTGTTTAACGCTACACTCAACAATTTTTCATTATATGATGGTAGCCAGTTTTTAATGGTGGGCGAGATAATCTGGTTACAATGTACCCGGGAAGAGACCAGCCTTCCAGGTTCCAGCTGGAACTCGAACCTGCACTAACTAGAAGTAAGAGACTTCATGGTTCTAAGTGCAATGCTCTAACCACTCTAACACAGAGACCCTGCATCATGATGAATACATTACAATAAACAAAGCATATTGATTCAGTTTGCCTTAATTATAAAAGATTTGGCATTGAAGAGTTTACATTACATTTTTTCAGAACTCTATTTTCATTTTCTAGAAATCATTGTTATATTTCCATTAATAATGAGTCAAAGGTTACCATCATGACCAAAAGGTCATGAAGATTATCATCAATGGAAGAATGCACAAGTCCAAACTCTATAAAATTTATAAATCACGATTCAACAAACTCACTGAATTACATAGGAAAGAGTACCAATCATAATTAAAAATAAAATGCACTATATGGCATTGACTCATTGAATATCTGCTGAAAAAATGTCTTTAGACAGGAAAAATGAAAATAGACTACCTGTTCAAATTCATTGCCTGCTTCAGCTTCCTTTTTAACTTTTGATTGCTAAAACAAAAACAACAAAATATCAAATGTATATCACTTTAAAAACTTTGTACTTCATATTGAAATTGTCATTAATATCACATTGTGATGAAAAGTATTCTCTCACATAACTGTAATGTTATCACACTAACAAAGTGTGATGTATTTTCAATACATCACACTTTGGAGCAATATATCATAAAATGATTTAGCGTGTTATTGTAAGTCTTTAAAAGTAACCAGCACTTCTTATCTTGCAAGATGTTAGGCAGGGATAGTAATTAGCAGTTGCCCACTCGCACATGGAGAGTTATCTTCATGCTGGACAAGAGGATTTCCTTTGGCAATCACCCAGGTGACGAGCACAAGTTGCTGAAATGTTTGATAACACCTGTGCATAATTCAGTAAATTTGATACTCTTTATTTTATATTAATACACACACTGGCATCATCACACATTTCAGCAAACTGTGACCTATTCCTTACACAAAATGTACCATACTTTCCTAATATCCTGTCCTAATACCACCAACCTTGTCTTAAAAACTTAAGTAATTTTTTTTCAAACCACAAATTTCAATCAAATTACCAAATAGTCATGTCTGTAGGTTTATCTATCGTACCAGTAGGTCACATGCTACCACTCATGTCATACATTTAGGTCTCTGAAGAAGTTCAATTTTTCTTACTGATTAAACTATATAAGATTTTCATATGAATTTTGTCACAGATCAAAGATTAGTGATTGACACAAAATAATGCTAGGCCCCATATGCTGTTCTTTGTGAAAAAAGGATAATCATTAAAGAAACACTAATAGAAATTTTCATAATCTGAAGATGATTTTCTAAACACAGATCTGTAACTTTTTTACATTAAAAACAAATCTGGGCCTCTGAAATTAAAGCTAGATTTTGAATCTAAGGGACCCAGGTGGCCCCTGGATCAAAATGTTAAGCTCTACCCCTGTTAAGTCTCCCAATCAAACTTATTTTGAGCCAGTATGCCTATAGTCCTATGGTGGCTAAAATAAGACACTCAAGTGAAGGCCTAACTCAGTTGACAGCCAAAACCTACAGGACAGATATACACGCATCACTGGATTATATGCCTATTTATGAATGCATATTAAGCATCCATACTCACCACTGATCCAAATGAAATTCCAAAAACAAACATAAATTCATTACTTATTCATCCTCAATTAACATAGTCTAGTTCAGTTTTTATTGATGACTGCTTTAACAATTCTGTGTCATGTCTAAATCATGTTGTACTGGGCAATGTTTTACTTCTCTATACATGATGACTGGAACAGGCACAATTTACCTTTATTGATTATTTCAATTCCATGTGTCAAATATAAACAAGTACTTACTGATTTAACATCAAACTACTTGTAACGGGATAACGACAACTGGATAAAATATTCTTCTGAACATCATTTGTGCTATTAACAGTATGTAATCAAATTCATGTGAGAATCTATATTCTACACTGAAATAATATTGTGATACCACTGATCCATTTCAATAGAAAATTTTAATCTGTTGGATTAAGTTATGCATTAGAAACTTATTGCTGAGACAAACTTATCAAATTCTCATCAACAGAACTAACTGAAGTGAAACAAGATGAACAAACACAACACCTCTGAACTTACATCAAGTGTTTCTGTCTTGACAACTGGATCAGAAGTTCCTTTAGATTTTTTCCTCACATCTGACTTAGATGCCGATGTCTCTGGTTGCTTAGTACCCTCTTGATGTGTTATTTGTTCTGCTACACAGGCTTGAGCTGGGGATGTCACTGAAAACAGCAGCAAGGTTAAACTTAACAATACCATCAACATAAACAAATCTGATTAATACTTAATATATAAACAAATTGCATTATTAAACTAAATGTATGACCAGAAAAAACTGTCAGACATAACATTCATAATTTGATATGATACTGTATGTAATGTATAAATTAAACCTCAACATTCTCAATACATAATCAAGAGATGGATGATAAGATGATTAAAAACTAACCTGCACCTAGACTCTTTGATGTCTGATTTTGAGGTGACTGCTGTAATTCCGGTAGACTAGGATGTTCCCCATTCATTGCCCCTAAATAATACATAAATGTCATATCCCAATTAATTAATACTTTTTTACAACATAGGTATCTCTTAAGATAAATTTCATGGAGCATAACATGTTTACAGCAAAATATGGTATATGGACTAAATAAGTATAAGTTACTATTTTGTAAAATATCAAAAACTAGCATCACTAGTAATCACCTATACAGCCAAAGTAAATGATATTACTATTAATATTTCATACTTGTCCTTGACTATGAAGACTTAAGCACAAGTGCAAACAGGTGTGTACAACCTCGTATTACCTGAATCATTGGAAAATGAAGACTGAGCAAAAGACTGAAAAGACTGCTGGAATCTCATAGCTTGATGTGTGTTACTGTTGTAGGAATTATCCTGTCTTCCTTGACTATACTGTTGATTTTGCCTTTAAAACAAAAACATGTTTGCAAAAACTACTTTTCACCAACTGATATAATAACATCAAATTAGAAAATATGTCAGATATGTACTAGTAATACAAACTAAAGACTTAATACTACATAGAATTTGTACATGTTTTATTTGAAAATGTGTGTACATCAGAGATCAGGAATGTCGTAATTTAGACCAGGTGATAGACTTCCATTTTTTCCCTCCAACTTATTTTAAATTATGTTTATAATGGAATGTCATTGCCCAATTATAGAACAATGAAATTAAAAAAAAGTTGGAAAATGGCATTTGTTAGGCTATTTTCGGAAAAATAACAATTTACATTGCAGCAAAACTTTGTAAATAAGTGTTGAATCTAGAGCAACATAGCATGTCGCCAGCGCCACACCATGCCCTTTTTCTGAAATGTGATGTCCTTTTTCCTGCTGTCAATCACCAATAGCGCCCCACCCCCAAAAAGTCAGTTGGCCAAATTGCCTGGCGATTAAAATATTCTATTTGTAAAACTCCCTTATTCTTTATTCCTTAATCTGTCAAGTGCCCAAATTTCCTGTGTCAAGACTATATCAGTAGATCAGTTTAAATATATATACGTAAAATGTTTGTACATGCTAATAAAATTTATGTATACGTAAAATGTTTGTAAAAAATATATGTACATGCAAATAAAATGACGTTTTGTTAAACAATATCCCATTAAAGAAAGGTCTGTGCTACATTCATTGTCTGAAGCAGGTTAATGGATCTGACACACAGATTTTAATCTGATCACGTAAACTGCTTGTATAGTGTGTTTAGGTAGGACAAGGTTTTTCACGATTTCTCAAAGGTATTCTAATATAGAACCATTATCTTATGTAAAGTGAATTCACTTGTTCAATACATAACTGCACCAAATTTACTACATAAATCCATCCAAAACATTGAGCCCTGTACTCTAAGATACATAAGGAAACAGATCGACAGAATTTGAGTTTTAAATGTAAATGAAATTTAGGTCTGAATGTATGTTTTAAATTTGGGAAATGACATTTTGATCAAACATTTAATTTGTTTATTCCGTAATGAAAAATTAGCGAAATAGATATAGGTGGAAACTTCATGTTCCATATAAATGGTGTTTATAAATTTTTTAAAGATTTAAAATCAAATCATATAATTGGTTCTAAAATGAGGTCTTGTATAGGACAACTCCACTGGGCATCACACTTTAGCTTGATTGATAGGTGACCTCACCATTTCGGTTTATGTGCAGACTGGTTAACACTGCAACATCTTTGGTAGGCCTATGGGGGCCAGGAAATGTTACAATAAATATGTTATTCAATTTTATTCATTTAATTTTTCTGTTAATAGACGGTGTTGCAAAGTAGTCAAGTTATCAGCTTGCTTAGAAACAGCGTCTACGAAAACAGTCGGTACCTAAACAAATTATAATTGTGTCTTATGTATTTTTGGCATATCATTTAAATGTATGATGTAATATTTTAGATCGCTAATCACATTTTACATCAAATTCACACTTTGCATAGAAAACATCACCGCTGTTCAATTTAGTAATGAACACGTCGGAATAGATGTGAAATTTGATTGTATTTTACATTAGGTTTTAAAGACAACTTTCACACATCTAAACAAAAATTTTTGAAATTTGGGTGTTATGTAGTATATTTAGAAATATTTAATGTACTTTATTAGTACATGGTTTTTAATATCCGCAAAAATTTGATTTTTCTGTCCTATATGTACTCAAATGCGCTATAGTTGCATGTCATTTTAAGAATTTAATATGCATAAGAATTCACCAAGCACTTTTTAAAGCCATAGTTGCGGTGAAAATGCTGCAAATGGCAATAAACCGCTAAGTCTTCTGCCAAATCTATAAGCAAATCTTTATCGACTTCATGTCAAACAACTCCCAAATTATCAGGACTTTTCCTTTCCTCTTTGATACAGTGAGGAGAATTCAAGTAGACCTAAATCTAAAATATTTGTTGAATATATCTAGATACTTTAGCCTAATCATGACAATCGATCAATTAAAGAAATTATTTTTGTTACAACATATGAAAGTTAAAATCATGACATGCAAAAAACCTGTGTGTATCATGCAGTTTCATTACAAAACATGCACAAAAACAAAACACACCACGTGCATTCATGTGTAGTAAATGCTTATCACATTATCATTTATATTGTCATTATGATGGTAACAATGCATGGATGTCAGTTTCCTGTGTCCTGTCCTTACTTTGTAAATAGAGTCAGTGATTAGTGTATTTATGTGTATAACACTTCCCAAGACCTTCCCAGCTTCGAAAAACTGCCATATGATTCTTTATAGCTTGCAGTGTCCAGACTGAAACTTCAACTTCACAGTGGGGTGCTAAGATAGATCTAAATCTCCAATTTCAAATAAGAGGAAATCGTCTTCCTGCTCCTGTGAGTTGTAACTAATGAAATATAGCTCCAAAATTCAAAATATCGTACATTGAACAAAGCAATGCAGACACCATTTGAAATACTTTCGTTTTCTCTGAAGCCAGATTTTAAAGGTCGTGTAAGTCATTCAGTCTTTATTTTAGTGATAAAGTGTGGCAACCAATCAGATTAAAGACTTATCTATGACATGTCTGTATCTTTTTATATTCACCAATGGTCTTTTACATAGGATTCTGTAGTATTTAAAGGTTACATGGAAATCGTATGTTGATGTACTTGGCAAAGAAAGCGGGTTTACTAAAATCATACATTGATGTGTTTGGCAGTGGCAGAAGGTATTGTAAAATCGTATATTGACGTGTTTGGTGTGATAAATGTAAATTAATGTCAATAAACCATACAGAGGTGTAATGATTGTACAAATAGAGTGATTAGATCTAACCTGTATATTTAAACTTCCACACCTATCTCAGGGGTTGAAATTAACGGGTGCTTGTTCGCCCGAAGTGACTGAATTTACAATCAGGCGAATTGTTTCATGTACGAAGTCGCGCATTTGGCGAATTAACCAGTCGGAAATAGTATTTGTTTTTTTTCCTCAATTTTGGTCCTTCAAATTCCCAATCTGATTAAGCTAAAATTTTGACATGTTAAGCTTTTATCAAAATGAAAGTAGAAGTACAACCATTCTGCATTCGTCATTTCAAAAAGCTTAAGTTTGGAAAGTGATAAATTTCCTTCTATTTGTAGTTTAAATGGATTGCTAACAGTTAGAAATTAAAATAAATATTTTATTGACATTAGTCTTTACCTCGTGGTCAAAAATGTCACAGAACACATCGCATGTTGACTGTCGTTGCTTGTAGTTTATGGAGGAAATGGAAGTTGGGTGTGTGTAATAAATGAACCGATACCGAACGAAACTGAATTTCAGGATGTGTTAAAATGATGATGTACATGTAATACTATGCACTGTATAAAAGTTATAAAATCTTAATCAAATATGGGTGAATGATAAAAGGAAAATTATTTGTTGTAAATAAAAGTTTTAATGAGATACTTAAAATGGATAGATATTATTTTAAAAAATGAAAACTTTTGTAATTTGCATCAATTTAAACACACAGTAATTATACATATTTATAAACAATTGCAATAAATTAATAAAACACAAAATTGACTGAAATATTTTTTTTTTTGAGGGCAACCAAATTTTCATGGCGGGCAAGCACAATATCAGTATAGCACTTGCACGGCTCAGCAAGTTGTTAAAAATGTTAAGGTCACTAACTGGTTAAAATTTTTTCAAGTAAATATGAGGGGCCCCTAAGTTTAAATCTGGGCCCCCAGAATTTAAAACTTAGGAGCCTGTTTGGGTCCTGAGGATTTTTTCTTAATTTCCACCCCTGCTATCTATATGTTTTGTCCACAAAGTAGACTTAAAATAGCAACATCATTAATGTTATATTAAATTCATGAAGCCTGTATGTCAATCCTGAATGATTTTAATCATAATATTTAACTGAGAAACATCGAAGCGAGATCGTGGTGTCTTCTACGACATCCGCACTTCACATTAACCCATACAGTGTTATGGATGCATATTAAAATTGTGATGATTTCAATAGAAAAACGATGTTTTATTTCAATTACATAATATCTATAACACAGACACTAATATCTTAATGTAACTTATTGAAATGAATTAAATAAATTAATAGTAATGGCAGTAAACATTTATATAGCCTCAATAATCTTTTTTTTTAATGACCATGAATTTGGCTCCAAAAATTGTAAACTTGAAACAAATTTTTACAACTGGCGATTTTTTTGGCAACACAAATTCTTCAACCAGTGTAACCCCTAATTATGCATAACAAAAATTGTTGTACTTTATCTAACTTGTACCTGTTAGTACTATTTTGGTGAGGTGGATAATTTGCTGCATGATGATGGGATGACCCATTCTTCTTTGCTGTTGATCCCGACTGCTTATTACCTAAAAAATAAATATACAGGGAAAAGATTGATTATAAAGACATACAGATGAGATTAAAAATTCAGAGAAAAGAATTAAATACAGTGAAACTTGTATATAAAGACCCCTCCGGGACACAACAATACCAGTCTTTATAGGGAGGTGGTCTTTATATAGAGGTTCATATGTCCACAAATGGTACTATTGGGGACAGCAAAAAAAGGTCTTTGTGACCAGGTGGTCTTTATAAACAGGTGGTCGCTAAAGCAGGTTTTACTGTATAGTCATACAGAGAAAAGATAAAATTCTGTGTGGAGGAAAAAGTGATTAACCAGAATCAATGGACACTGAAATTAAGTTATCAAATGTAATAAAATATACCTTTGAACACATTGGAATCTGTAGCCAAAATTGACTTCAATAATTCTGGGATATTAGCATCTAAGCATTCTCCAGCTAAATTGTCTTTGAGTCGTCTGAAATAAATAAAATAAATGAGGAAAAACATAAGTGGCTTTAAATATATGTTTCTTATATAAAAGAGAAAAAAATTATCAGTTGCTAGGTTTTACAAATATATATATATATTTTCCGAAATCTTACATATGATCTGTAGAAGTTTGCTGGAGTGCCTGTGCAAGTTGCTGAGTAATTCCTGCATCTCTGCTTGCCAACAAACGTTTTGAAGTTTCAACAAGTTTACCATTGTGTAACAGACTTTTGTTGTGTACTGTAGATGGCAAAGGTGTTGGCAGTGGTAGTTCTGGTAGCACTGTAATGTGAAATAGTGTGAAATTTAATTATGGTGTAAACACAATGACACACTTCTACAAATGAAGTGAATTCCATACAGTAATAATAAATAAATGTTTCATTATATAGGATGTTTAGTAAGCATTAACTCTCCAATAATGGTTGTGACTTTGAAGGTTGAGACTTTGGTCCTCTCTCACATGACAAGTCAATGTAAACTTGATCTTTTCTGACACCTAAACCTCCAGTTTATTTCACACCCATTAATTGTCTTGTATCATTAAAAACAAAGTTTCAAATTTCGATTGTACTGAAAAAATATGGAATTAAATGTCAATATATGTAATATAAATCAAAAAGAAAGAGAAAGCAAGTTTAACATCAATTGACATTACATTTGACATCCCTTGCTATACCACAACCTATTGTTTTCCTTAATTCTGGGACCATATTATAACAGCCTTGGCGATATAGCCAGATTGACTATTTTCTAGGAGTAGCCATATCTAAGTCTATAATCCTGGCGGTATATATAGTACCCTGTTTTCAACTCACTGTACCAATTTAAAACTTCGCCCAAAGCACAATTTGGCTTGATTTTGATTTGATTTGATTTTTGTTTTACGCCATACTCAACAATTTTTCAGTCATATGATGGCGTCCAGTTTTTATTGGTGGAGGAGAAAGCCCGGTTACCCGGGTAAAGACCACCGACCTTCCGCAAGAAAACTGGCAAACTTTCCCACTTAATTCGAAATGACCCTAGCGGGATTCGAACCAGAGGAGAGAGGCCTTGTGATCACAATTTGGCAACAGAATAGGAAATTACCCACTTGACAGAAATTTTGGTAACTTAAGTATTGTATCCAAATACAATTTGAATAAACAAATGGCCTTCACCAGAGGTCTATATAAAAATGCAGTAAATTTTGAAAAAAAAAATTATATGCAGAATTTCCAAAGTTAAAATCAAAATATTGAATAAAAGTAAAGTACAGTAGATTAATTTAAGTTTTTGCAGATGTTTCAACAGATAGCACAGTGATAGAATAAGAAACTGTATAATGATTTGATTTGATTTTTTTGTTTTACGCCATACTCAACAATTTTTCAGTCATATGATGGCATCCAGTTTTTTATTGGTGGAGGAGAAAACCCGGTTACCCGGGTTAAGACCACGACCTTCTGCAAGAAAACTGGCAAACTTTCCCACTTAATTTGAAATGACCCTAGCGGGATTCGAACCAGAGGTGAAAGGCCTTGTGATTTAAAGCGCAATGCTCTAACCACTCGGCCACGGAGGCCCCAAGAAACTGTATAGAGTATGTGGATAAAAATGCAGACCTGCCAATCCTTTTTGAGAGTAATAAGTCGAGGGTCTGGAGGCCACTGAGAAGACCTATATCAACAGAGGCAAATGCTGGCAGATTTAAGGAAGTTTTAGACTATATCTATATTTGTCACATGTTGTCTAAAAAAAATTATCAGAGGGACAAAAAAAAAAAAAAAAAAATGCGGGCAAATTATGTTTTAAAATGGCTATTGTTAACAACATTCTGCATTTATTACTGTATGTTCCATCTTGGAATCTGTCTTTACAAAACGTTTTCCATATTCGACTTTCTTAAGTCTTGTTCAGATTAAAAACTGATGTTTAATAGTTTTTATGTTTTTAATGTCAAATTCACCCTAATGTGATATGAGAAAATCTGAAATACAAACAAAACAATGTGCATATTAAACTCCTTTCAAAGACTTTAGAACCCATGGATATTTCATAGAATATTCCTTTCTGAATCTTTTGATTGCTTCTTTTTTCTTCTGTCTTTCTCCAGTGTGGGCATTGAATCTACTACACTCGTAATGATTTCAGCAACAACACTATTTTTGCCTGCCATTTTGATTAAGCAATAATCAGCATCTTTAAAATGTTTTAGTACAATGCCAAAAACCATCAAATTGACACTGATCATTTAAAAAAATATAAAAAAGTAACATATTTGGACTAGAAATCCAAAAAATAAAAATTGACCTTTGAAATAATCATAATTTGCATAAAAGCGTAATTGGTGTTGAAAAATCGTATAAATCACACTAAAATCATAATGGTTGGCAGGTTTTCAAATGGAAAACTTTGGAGAAGGAGTTTTTCATTTTGGACGAGTACTTTTTGTCAAGTACTTTCCCCATTGGACAACTGGCTTCAAAATTATTTCTTGACTCCTACATGCTTTGTTTTCTCCATTATGTCGGAGGAGAAAAAACTACTTACCAACCCAATAGTCCATACCCCTGTATGGAGTTTAATGTTAATGATTTTTGTCAGTAATTTGTGCAATTTCTCAGTAATATGGCATTCACAGGGCTCTACAACACTAAAAAAATTCACTCTTCATTTGGCCAGTGAACCAGAAATTATACTAGCCAGCCAAGAATTTTTATTAGCCAATATATATATATACCGTATATATATTTATATAATATGTGTGTGTGTGTGTGTGTGTGTGTGTGTGTGTGTGTTCATGTGTTCTTAAAAAAATCCACTGGATGAAAATACAGAAATGAAATGAAATATTAATTTTCTAAGTTGATGTAACATTTTATTATTTCAATCCATTTAAAACAAGGTTATTAACTGCATGTTGACCTTCTTATGCATTTTTTTATCAATCCAGGAGTGTTTATATGCCTATATTTTTCATATTTGTTGCTCTAATATTGAGGCAACCCTTAAACTTTGTTTTTAAATTTTTAGCGCCAGTTTCTTTTTGACAGAATTTACAAAACAGAGTCTGTCCACAAGAATTGTAAATTTTGTCTGTAAGTTAAATTCTAGAGTCCAACACTCGTGACCTGACCATCAGACAAACACCTATAAAAGTTCTTTAATTTATAGGTGTATGTCCGACAATCGGGTGTTTGACTCTCAATTTTAATTTACAGATAGAATTTCCAGTTCCGACTATGGTTAATCCCTTTGGGGATTCTGTCGCGGTCGATTTATTGTGTTGCCCCACAATAAAATGGCCACGATAGAATCCCCAAAGGAATTATGCTGTGGTCTGCCTGCCCTCCATGTCAAACACTAGGCCGAACTTTCTGCCCTGATTTTACCAAGATTGTTTAAACTTAGCAGTGTCTAATGATGTTTCTGTTGAAATCGACCGAGAAAAGAAAATGTCATTGTGTGCTGTTAGTAAAATTTCAAGTCAAACATGAGAGAAATTCAACGTGCTTTTATACAGTAATCCACATGAGTTAGATGCTCTAGTTTATCAAAACTGAATAACCAATTTGTTATTGTAAAGCACATAAGAGACCATGATTTTGATAATGTAATTTCACAGTGAAAACGAACAAACTTTTGATTTCCAACTCTAGGAAACAACTGGTCGCAATGTGGCGACTGAATGAGGATAAAAACTCGCCAAAATCTAAAAAATGGTCGCATTTCAAGTGATTTGGTAGCACTGTAACCTTTTGATTATCATGCGGATAATTCTATTGACTTTTCGGTTATGACAAGCATGCCAAAAGAGTTTTATTCCCCACTGGATACATTCTTATTTATGGTGACAAGTAGGAATGATTACTCTAGTCAGTGTAATTTTAATATTATACTTTATTACCTGAAATTTAAACTTGTCCACGTCAAAAAAGGGTTCACGAGACTCCGCCCCACTAGGTTACATGGATTTTACTATATTATGCACTTACAAAACCTTCAAGTTTAGACCACACCTGTGCATTGTTTTTACAGTACCCAATAGATAAGCTTCTGTAGAAGTGTTACTTGTCATGCAATTTAATTATACATAGATCTACAAGAGTTTCAGACCTGAAGTCTTTTATAGCTTTTCCCCTAAGCATGAATGGGATGGCACAGCGCCATGCCCTTTTTCTGTACGCCATGCCCTTTTTTCAAATCGATTCCGTGCCATCCTGACCTGAGGATATCTTAACATTTTAGGATCTACCCGTGCACAATTAATCCTCGAGTTTAATTTCACACCTATAGGCTATACGTTGATTTGACAGTACCAAATCTAAGGCCCCCCAGCGGCAATGTGTATATTATATCAATAGGTAAACTGCTACCTGTCACGCCTAATTAAATATACCTGCAAATCATCCTGCCTTTTATGTTACCCTAATCAACATCCATGATGATAATCAATTCCTAATAATCCTTTAGTTAGATCTAAAACTCAGAAGACTTCACTGCATGTTGATACGACAAAGGAAGGGCTAACGATATCGGGCTATTTATGTGCTTGTGTCACTATCAATTACTGGTTTCAATATCAGAAAATAATGTTTACCACCCAATTACACTGACAAAATATGAAATAAAAATGATAACAGTCGTAACTTAACCATAAAAGAAAAAGGGTAATGAGAATGACACCGATTGACATGTACATGCGAATACAACTCGCAACCACTAGTTTCCGCTTATATCAATTAACAAAAAAAAAAAAACTTCAACAATAAATTGGTCTTCAAAATATTTAATGCAATGTACAGAAACTAAAAAAAGAACATAAATTTCAATGCAATTAACATTTGGTAGAATTTTGTAAACATTCCAGGCCAGAAAATGTGATTGGCAAGTTACTAACTTGAATGTGTCTATGTACTTAGAGTAATTTCTATTCCAACTAGCATGTTACATTTTTTTTCCTTTATATTATGGAATCCACAAAAAAATTAAGTTATATGGGAACTCTTAACTGCATTTATAATGATAATAACTTATTAAATATGAAACTGGCCAATGAAAAATGAAATTGGTCCATGATTTGGCTGATATATTTTCAGACCCAGGGGTAATGCTGTTGAAGGAATGTTGATTTAGAATTTTGTTTTCTGAAAAAAATTCAATGACCTTATTGAATATGCTGTGCTTGTAACAAATGCTCCAACAAATGTTTTAACAATTACATGTAGATCATTAATTAACATTTACTTGTCCTGTTTTACTTTTTCCAATTAATAAACAACTTTTTTTATACCTAGTTTAACTTCGACATGCAAGGAGGTGCCCTTTTTTCATGACACAATGCGCAGGAAGTGCCCTGTATACTCATCACCATGCCCTTTAGTGTTCCTGGGGGAAACACTATTTTACCGTAATTTTCACAAACATGAAAATGATAGCCATTATCTGCCAGTGTTCAATCTAGACCGCGCCATTGAGTCAATGGCCGCTGAAATCAGACATGGCGCAATTAAAATTCAATGATGGACCACTCGGGCGCAATGCTAATCTTCCCAGTGATAACTGCACCAGTGATCGAAGTGAACGGAATATAATGACTGAATTATTCAGGTTATGGATAGTCTTGAGCAAACCACATAGCCGGAAGTAACTGCCTGGTGTTATTAGTTAAAACGAGGTTTCAGTGTCAGAGTCTGCCAAGCCCTTAAGGTCTGCTAAATGCTGTCTAGCGTATTATGTGCGTACATATGCAGACAATGTTTTTCTCTCTGTCAAAATTTAAAAACAGGAAGAGAATATCTGAATTTTTCTCAGTCACTCAGAGTTCTAAAAAATCTCGAAATGATATTCAAAACAACCCAAGCTGGTCATCAAGTGAAAAAACAGCAGAAAAATCAGAATCTGTCTATGAGAATCAGAAACGAAAGTTTCAAAATCAGTGGTTACACGACGAACGTTTTAAAAACTGGTAGACTTATGATGACAAATCTTGTACCATGAACTGTAGTGTATGCACAAAATTTTAAAAAGTAAATCCCTTCACTACAGGATGTACCAATTTTTGTATATTGGCGAACAATGTACATGGACAATTATAATGGTTACAGTAAACTCTAAACTCATCATCACAACTGGTCTGTTTTTCTTTATATGTTATGGCCCCTTCTTTTTGAAAATGGCCCCCCAATTTTAATAACATGGGCCTGTCTGTCCCCCTTGTACATGGTCCTAGATTGAACACTGTATCTGCTGAACATTTGGTGCAGAGAACAGAATACTAATTCAAAGCGTCGCCGTCTTGTTATTGCAGTAAACTCTGCTAAACCAGAAAGTGTTAAGATACAAGTCTCTGTAGTCTGTATATTAACAAACATGTTCTTTTTTCATCAATGCCCACTATTTTGTTGCTGGTCGCTTTTCTATACAAATTGGAGGAAGTTCGTTTGCCCATATCGCATTTTACCTTTAGTTCAATGCAAATTGAACACCTCAGTCTTTTTTCGTTCACTTCAGAAATTATTAACCAGTGATATTTCTCTTTCCACGCTTTTACAGTTTTTTCTTACACTGACTTGCTAGCATGACATTTGACCTTCTCCGATCGTTCACATCAATCTACTGCTGTGAAAATCAGTTCATTTAAATTTTTTTGGATTAAGCAAGGTCCTTCATGTCTATTTTTTGACTTCTGAAAATAGTATTCCCCCTTGCCTGTGTGCATTTATCCTACTTTCTTTCCTTTTTATAATGATACTAGTCCAAAGTATTTGGACCACCACTTTATCATCTAATCCAGTGGTTCTGAAAATTTTACTCACCCAAAAATTTGGAGGGGGGGCAGCCATAGGCAGGCCTCCATTTCAGGCACTGTTGGCCCAATGTATCTTGAGAAGAAGTCGAAAATGTTGAGGGAAGATGACAGACAAAAGACAATCGCAATAGGTCTCCATGAGCCCTTGGCTCAGGTGACCTAAAAATGTCAAAATCAGGTTTTAGTGGAATTTTGGGGGTTAAATTGGAATCTTCCTTTTACAAACACTTTAATAAGTAAAATTAGAAATACTTACAATCTGTAAGACTCTGAATGCCTGCAAGTGTTGTTATGGGAACACTTGGCACTTCACCATTCATGATTACCATTAGACTAGTACATTGCTACATCTGAAATGACATTAATGAACTATACATGTCTCAAGCTTTAAAGAAAGAAATTGTTTGTAACAAATGATGTCAATGCAGCAATAGCTATATTGACAATTATCACATTTTAACACTTTGATAAAAAGTGGATTCTCAACCAGTTGTTAATTGAATGGGATGGGAGTCATTTAAAATTAGCAAATTTATTACACATGGTGACATTTTTCTTTTCAAACTAATGAGACACATCATTGTTTCACAACACTATAGGCCTGTTGTAACATTTTTTAGCCATTTTTGAAGTGTAAGGTGCTATGATTACCAAGATAATGGTTAATATCACAGAAATGGCAACCAAAAACCATTGAAATGTTTAGGGTACAGGGGTTCAAAATGCCCCAAGTCCGAGACTTGATAAATTTGTGTTCAGACTTGACATTTAGAAAAACCTGAAGTCGAGGGACATGCCTCATCTGCAATATTATAATTTTACTGTATTACTTATTAACAAAATTCAGCATGGACTTTGAAATTTCTCAGTCCCAGACTTAAGTATCTAAAAAAAGAATTTTGGACCCCTGGGGTATTGATACAGTTTAATTTGCCTGTTTTCAGAAGTTTAATTTCAAGCATGTCGTTAATGGTTGTTACGGAAGAGTAAATAATACGCTGAAATTTGTTTACATTTCAAAATATGTAACACAACTCTGAAAAAATTAGCAGGGATTTGGGGCAGTAGCCCTGTTAATGTACTTACTCTATGGTGAAATCATTCAGACTATTGTTTGCAGGGTGTTATTTAAAAGATTGCCAGGGACCCACAAGAACAAAATTCAGAGTTCTTAGTTAAATTTGTGAGTCCCGAAGTCAATAAAATTGAAGAAAACACATGAAAACAAGGACAAACATTTCAGTCTTAGATTGAAAAAACATATACCCAGATTTTGTGCATACTTAGGGATTCATTAATATTTATGTTTTGCGTCCTGAAAAGATTTTACGCATCAGAGACGCAGAATGCATATGGGAAAACCCTGAGTTTGTATTTCAGGAGAGTACTATAGGGCCTTTCTGGAGTAGGCTCTATTGTGCAAGTGTGCTCTTGCATCTGAGTTAAAGCGAGAGTTTTACAGTTTTCAGTGAAAAAAACTGTAAAACAGTAAAAAAAAACACTTATTATCCAATTTTATGACAGCTGACATGGTTGTCTCTATAAACTAAATAGGAAACGTCTTCAGTGCTTATATAGTTTGTTGCATTATTTTGGGGATGGGTAAAGTCATTCCTGATGTTTATTTTGATACAATAAACAGAAAAAAATAATACAGTAGTATCTATTTAAAAACAATCATTTATTTACTTAATATCTACTAGTCTAGTTTACTATCTTTAGCCCAATGAACAACTGCTCTTGAATGAAATCTCAAGCCAACAAACCTTAATTAAACATTCCATGTTTTGCACTTAACCATACAAAGTGAACATGGTGTCACCCAGTTTTAAAATTTTGAGGCTGATAATTTCCACAAGTTGAATACTTTTCCAATGTCTAAAATTTCTTGTATACAAAGTATATTTAATATACTAGATCTACTAGTATTATGTATTGTATTATAGATCTATCCATAATATGTATATATAAGCAACCTTGTATTGGTTAAAAAACACACCCACTATTGTGGTTCCAACTGCACTAAAATCAGTTTTGATGCAAGTTCCTCTGAAAATATAATTATTGTCTCCCTTTAATTGACATGTACCACTAGGTCTAACCCATAACAATGGTTGTTTTCTGTTCCATTCAATAAACAACAGTGACGACATATTGAAATTTCATAAATCCCACTTATTTTCTATAAAAAGTTATGGACTGACGAATATGCGCATAGAATAATCAAACTGTAATGCATTGGTGATGTCATGAACCAAACAACGGTGTAAATGAATTTTCCATTACACTAATTAAATCAAAACACAATCATTGGTGCCTCATCTCATATGTTTCTTCCGGAAGCTAAATGTGCACTCAACATACAAAAATATTTTACATTATGATAAAATATGGTGGTTAATTTCATAGCATCCTCTCAGAACTGTCAAAATATTCCCAAATAAGTGATTGTGTATTGATAAATTGGTGATTTTTGTAACTCTTACCTGTGCGATATAAACGATAAACTTAAGCCAAATTCCTCCTTAAATAGAATTTTATCGGTGTCTTAATGATCAAATATGAATCAACTTCGACCTCTACTCCATTCTAAACAATAATACTTTGATGTGATACCTAAAATTAGCCAATAATTCGGAAATCAAAACAATGACCCGCGCCAAAAATTACGACAGACTCTTCTCTGCTCCTCCATTACTGCGCAACTAAAAATAGTTCTTATTTTAACAAAATCTTAATGTTGTAGCACAAATGCATTAAAATGTAATATAAAAAGGTGTTCTTAATTGAGATAAGCATGAATTCACTATATTTTACCCGGTTTGATATGTATATATGTTATTGAGTAAGAATACATGCTTTCGAGGTCAGCTTTGAAAATAGTCCCATAATAGTTCTTTTATCCGGGGTATTGAGCATCTGCAAAATGGCCTCCACGGGAGTAAACAGAAACACGAGACGAGTCTTCGTCGTCGGTGTTGGAATGACCAAGGTAATTGCAAGATAAGAATTTAAACCAAGACATTTTTAATCAAGTGTATGAATGTTTTGAGTACTTTTCTTACCATGTCAATCGTGTATAATGATTTATGATAACTTCTGTACAATATACTGATCTTTGGACCATTGTGATTAGGCACTGCAGTCATATGACAACCCCCCCCCCCCCCAAAGTGCTAGTGTACTCGCCGTGCAGTCACAAGCTCTGTCAGTACACTGCGAAAACATGCAATTTGTGCTGAGATTTGAATATGCAAACGAAAAGTTTGTTTAGAAAAATAGATATCTAAATATAGATTTTCTAAAGTAAATCTCATTATAAAAAAAAGTTGGAGGGTCGGTCAAGGAAATATGTACAACGACTAACTGCCAAAAGTTTACTCAGTAGTATCTTTCATTTAAAACCACATTTAAAAAAATATTATGAAATATCACATTTTAATATAATTTTCAGTTTCAGTATATGGACAATTTTTATTTTAATTTTCTGAATTAGAAATTTAAAGATTTATTTGATAAAAAAAGTAATTTTTTATGAAAACTTCCTATATGGGTAAATAAAATTGTGATAGTAGGCCTATTTTTTCTTTTTGTTTAAATTGTCATTTAATCTTTGAAATTACAAATTTAAATTAGAAAGTTCCACCCAAATAAGCAGTGAAACTTCAAAACATTCTAGATGTTTAATTTCTATTGAAATGTGATAAGAAATGGCTTCACAATATTTTTTGGAAAAATTGTGGCTTCATATGAATTCTGCGCAAAATAGTAAAACACACAATCAGTGATAGAGATGATTTTCCCCATAAGAGGATATTGAATTTTATTATATAG
Organism: Atrina japonica; assembly: GCA_030159075.1. Lineage (NCBI taxonomy): Eukaryota > Metazoa > Mollusca > Bivalvia > Pterioida > Pinnidae > Atrina > Atrina japonica. The sequence goes on along the minus strand of BROG01000073.1, from coordinate 1,131,951 downwards.
TAAAAAAAATTGTGTTTAAAATTTTGGCAAGTCACTGTAGTGTAGATATTTATATTAATAAAATGGTTAAAATTAATTAAACTAAAAATAATGATATAAAACTGTATTGTATAAAAATATACAATAGAATCTTGTCCAAATCACATTTGATAATCACTAAAATATTTATTTAGAAATTATTTATATCTTACAAAATATGAGTTGATTAAATTCAAATTAAATCTAGATTGATGTAATAATTCACTTTTCAGAAAAAAAATAACTTTAATCTAGGTTGTATAATATTTGAATAAAAGATCACATAGTTATGCTTACTCTTGCTTTCTCAAGTATGGTAAACTTTTTGTTATGCCCTTGATTCATGCACTAGAATTGACCAATTAATAAAATTTCTTCTGAATGCAGATTGTAATAGAGAATTGAAAAATTTGTATCCTTCCTCCATTCATGAGCAAAAAATATATACAGTACAAATGTGGTGTTTATTCTGTCAAACACTCTACTAGGTGTAGACTGAAACACAATACGGTACAGTGATTTTTCGTGTGCAACATTAGAAAAACACTATCATTTCATGAAAAATAGTGTAAAGGATTATCTCTCAAAATGAATGACTTGACACTTCAATATGCAATAAAAATTGTCCAGGCATAACAAGCTTACCTGGGCAGTTAATCTCCGAGTATTAACTTTTGGACATCCTGTTTTTATAGGGCAGTGCCGATATTTAGGTTTAAATCACACTCAGAAGTTATATTTTGAAGATAAAAATGATAATTTATTTATTGAGCAATATGATCAGACAAAATGAGACTTAAATTGAAATGTATTTCCAATATATTAAGCATAATATATAGCTGGTTCATCGGGAATCAAGTTGCTGGCAATAGTATATCAACATTTGTTCTACATGTATAAAGTACATAAAGTATAAATAGTAAATCGGTTATTTTGAGATTTATAGGCAAACATAAAATATGTCATTTCTTAATGTCCATACCATAGGAGCAAGCCAGGAGTATTCTTTTAATCATGAGTGATTAGATGGAGACACTTTGACGATCAGTTGAATAATACTGACGTAATTTAAAGGTGATCCATGTCAATTCCTTTTTTTTGTCATTTCCGACTGTCTTAAAATCATTTACTTGAAAATCATTGACTTTTAAAAGTAAAAATAAGGGCAGATATACATCTTTATTGATGTGGTTACATAAGTTTTAAAAATCTTTTAAAAAGAGGTGTAACATTTCACACCTGATTTTTACATCCCTTTATGAAATTGAGGGAGATAACTTGTATACTTCTTTTGCACTCGTGTATTCAACCACAGACTCAAAGATACATGTTTATGTGAATCAACTATCACCACAATGTTACTACAGTCAAACTTGTATATAAAGATTGCTCGAGGGAATTACAAAAACAATGTTTATAGACAGGCGGTTTTTATATAAAGGATTACATGTACACGAGATATTATGAAATCTAAAGGATTGGAGATGACTTTCATTATTTCCAACTACATGTATCTTCCCTGGTTAGATATTCCATTAAGTAAATGTACATTGTAATAATAAAGGAATTTTCCTACCTCCAAAATTCTGGGTCCAGGATCTGGAAAATTGGGAAAATATACATTTATTTTAAATTCCAAATTGGGAATTTTGCATATCTTTGGGAAAATACAAGCTATTTTTAAATTGGGAAGGGTCCTGTAATTGGACCCAATCTAGGCGTAGGAAAAATACCTGTACTAATACATGTACAACATATAAATAATGGGAATAAAAAGTAATGTTTACTTAATTTTAATTAATTTATAATGAAATTGTAATATTTATATCGCGGATATGCCATGATATAACACATAATTAAAGCTGAGACAAATCTTGTAAAAATTGCTCAAAGTTGGTGATCTGTGTTGTTAATTCACACAGATGTGTAAGAATAGACAGAAAGTTGTACATAGATGAATTTTATTTAATTATCATTTTATTAGACATAATCCAGTGCAATGAGTGCTCGTGAGTTTACTCTGGATTGAGATGTTGACTTGCTTATCAAGTGATGTTCCATAAGATAAGATGTAAGATAATTACCCCATTGCATTCCTGAATATGAGAAAACAAAACATCAATCCTTCATCTATGATATTTGAATGCTCCTGTTTGTAAAGATACCTCGTCACAAATTGTGTCCTTTTTCATTTTGTAGACTTAGTCTTTTGCTGATGAAGTAATCATCACCAGAAACTTAGGTCTACAATTGACGATTGTTAGGTCCTGGATGTAAAAACACCTTGTCAAAAAGCATGTATAAGTAGTGCCTATTTACCACTGAGGGTGTTAATTGACACCTCTAGGTGTATTTTGACTGTCAAAACATTGTGTATTGTGCCATGTTCTTGATTAGTTCTCTTAATATCCCATGAAAATTATTTTCAAGTTATCTCCCTTCCACCAGTAAGCAGTCGCTATACATGTAAGATAACTACATGTATCAGCGGGTGAAATACAGCAGTCGCTGGTCGCATAAGGCAGGTGATAGCTATATAAGGGGCAAATATATAATAATTCTCGAGGGGCGGTTATGGACAGGGAGTTGTTATATGAGGGCAGTCGCTAAGGCAAGTTTGATTGTATTTCTTTTTAATGTTTGATAAAATAGTAGGTCTGAAATGCCGAACTGTATTACTTTGTAAAACAATTTATTACATGTACAAGGTCATACTGGACTGGTGTCAATTTCAGGTGAACGACGAAAGTTTTTGAGTCATGTGTTTCTGTTCGTCGTAATTTTACTAAATAAAGAGTGTAAAATCTAGTTGAAGTTAATACTTAAAAATATTAAGATATTTGTCAACATTTTCAATTTTGTGTGAGAGAGAGAGAGTTTCTCGATGTCAAAGAAATATGCCACCATAGTGTAGAGTGAAATTTTGCGTATGATTACACCATAGTTAGAAAAAAAATCATAATTTTTTCGATGTTTTTTGTCATAATTTTCACACTGCAGAGCGTTTGACAGAATAAACACCCCGTTTGTACTGTATTTAACACATATGCATTACACATGTCTCTGACATCAGAGATTTATAAAGCTAAACCTCTTATAATTATTATGGCAATCAGCGCCAATAAACAATTGAACATTTTAAATTTTTTTTCAGAAAACTGATCATGTTCAAATTTTGTATGAATCACAGTTAGGGTAAGGGGAACAAAAAGTGTGAATTTCATGATGTTTGTACCCCTGGGACCATTTGGATAGGACCAAAACTGCTAAAAATGGCCCAAATTTTAGAAATAATCTTTACCCCTACAATGTAATCAAGGTTAAAAGCTGAATACATGACTATAAAGACGATAAAACCTTCTAGCAAAATTGCGAAGTATCTAACCCTGGAAGCAAGGGTTCAGGGTCTGGGGTGGGGCCAATATGGTCATCTATTATGTACAAAAATGTACCTTATCTAAGAAAATCTTCTTGTCTACATAATATGAAATGAAAAGGAAAACTGAATACACTTTTAGAAAGAGCATTAAATCTTTTCCCTAAACTTTAAAAAATTATGACACTTAAAGCAGGGATTCAGGAACTGGGTAGGGCAAATATAGCCATATAGTAATGATATTCATTGTCTTGGAAAATCTTCTTTTCTACATCCAGGGGTTGAAAAATTCTTTTAGCTACTTGGGTCCAGTGCTTTTGTTAAATTTTGCCTGGGTCCAGTCCTCTAACATATATGTACAATTACAATAATAACTCTAAGTCAGATTTTTAAGATAATTAATCAACACATATAACAAATTATATAAACCTAAACCTGCCACAAAATCATATTAGAAAATGATGATTGATCTTTACAAAGGAAAGAAACAAAGTTTAGAAGAAAAGAAATTGACAGAATAGTCATTCCTGATATGGACATGTTAGGTCCTTGGACCTACATAGTAGGAAAATGACAGGGTCTGAAAGTAAAATATGTATGTCCCTGACCTTGGACTTCTTTCCCAATAATATTTAGAAGTATTTTAGACAACAGCTTTACACTGGGTTAAATAAATATCTGGCTGATTAGAATGAAGACCTAATCAATCTCCTAGGTAGTTAATCTAATCCCCAATGAATCAGCTGAAATCAGCTGAAATCAGTGATGTATAAACCACAGATAGACCTACTTGAGAACTGGAATTTTTATTATTTTTAAACGTTGTTAATTTATTATTATTTGCATTATTACTAAACGCTATTGATGTAATTTTATTTAATTTTGAGATTTTTTCCCAGTTTAGATTATGCCCCGTTTCTGATGATAAATAGGAGTATATGCACATGACTAATCAGAAATTGGGCATAATCTTAATTGGGGAAAAAACTCAAAAAATTAAATAAAATTGCATCAATGGCATTAAGTAATAAAAATTAACAAAGAAAATAAAATTCAAATTCAAATTCCTGTCCAGAAGTACCTGTAGTATAAACTATCAATTCTACTGCTTTACTATTATTATATATCGCTGCTGGAATTATGCCCAGATTTTAAAAGTTATCTTTTTACGTAAATCCCAGTTTTTTTTTAAAAAAAGAATGAATAATTCAAAATCAGGGCAGAATTTCAGCATAACAATCCCCCTGCCAAGAAAAAGAAAATTAAAACACTAAGCTAAATGGTTGAGGCAAGTCTGATGGAAATTCAGAAGTGTCACATGAGTAACATGGAGTATGGTAAAATAAAGAAGAAAATCAATTCAACATTAAATTTAGATATAGAAATAGATCTACTCATTTTAGAGGTGTACTTTACACATTACACATGGTAACACATGTAACCTGACTGGCTGAGCATTTACAAGTTGTATAGGCCTTGAAATCTGCATTTACAAAAAGTGCCATGAAACCTGTAATTTTGACTCTTGACTCATTATGACTCTTCAGTTTTGAGTTTTGACCCCCAGAAATTTTCACTAAGGAGTAAATGACTTAGTGACCTAGTGGAAACCCTGCCTAAGATCAGAGGTTTGGGGTCTGGAGGTGTGGCCATTGGCCATTATCACCATATAATGATTATTTGCTTAATCTTGAAATATTATTTTCCATGTCTGTGCATTGCACCATTTTGTCTCAGGGACTGTTAAGGCCATTTGGGCTCCTTGTTTGATTTTAGGACAGGATCTTTAGCCCCCTGGATAATATCATCAACATGCAGGTCCTGTAAAAGGACCAATTCCCAATGCAAAACTACTATTTTTTCCCCAATTTAGAGCAAAAATTTCCCAGTCATGTTTACCATGTCATTCACATTCAGTATTTAACAATAAATAAAATAATTTGATACTTGTATGAACTACCCTTTGATGTATTCTTGTGAAATCCATGTTGTCAGGTAAATAAGAGAAGCTAAATGATTCACAGGTATTGTGTCTTATTCTTTTGACTTAAAAGACCATAGTTATACTTCTTCCCAATTTGCCCATTGCAGCATAAAATTCAGAATTGGAATGGTACAGGACCCTGTCCCAAAAAGGGTCTATTTTTCCTTTATCTTTGACCATTTCACTTGAATTTCTTTTGTGTAAGTAGATTTGTCTCTGTTAATTTTCTACCTTGAATTACAGTTTGAGAAACCTGGTCGAAGAGAAGATTTTGATTATCCTGACATGGCCAAAGAAGCAGGTATGATCAAATTTTAGAAATGCTAGGTATCTGTGTGTGCTTCTGTCTTTCTGACATTATAAGTGCTCTCAAGCAGTCCTACATTTCTCAATGAATTTTGATAAAATTTATATCATAGTTGTAATTTAGTATCATTCAATCTCCATGACCTGTTTTATGATAGTGCTATGCCATCGTTGCATTTTCTTGCGCCATTGTTAAATTGTCTGTGTCATCGTTAAAGCAACAGTCGCTATCCTAATACACAATGTACTGTAGTGTAGCCTAAACGAATTTGTTCTGGTATTGGTGTTATTCACTTTCATACAAGCTCCTTTATCAGTAATTTTGGAGAAATAATATACATATGAATTAACATCATGTGATATAAACACAGTCCTGTCAATACTGATAGAGGCCAACAACTGACAAAATCTGTCGGCAATTTTCATAAAAATGTAGATGTTTATGTTTATATACAGTGCCACGGACAGCACTGATGTCTAACATAAGCAAATCTATCACCAAACATGAAATTTTGGTGTTAATGCCATAATAGACAGAAGAAAAACGAACAATATTAACAGTATATTCAATAATCTACCACTGAAAATGATTAACCACAACATAACTGCAATGTACATTCGGCCATATTTCATTTCCACCACATTAAATGAACAGACCAATACCAAACCTGATTGATGAAAGGTATAAAGATTTACTAAAATTATTCATCTGTACATATATTTTAAATAAAAAGATCCATGAATTTTATTTGCATTTTAATTCTATGATTTAATTTATTTAAAAGTTTTTAAATTGAAATTGTTTCATTGAAAGATAATTATGCATAAAATTGACTGATTTATAAATAAATGTCGGTGTGCATGGTGTAAAGGTCTGTGTCATCATCAGTACAAAAATGCTCTTTTACCCTCAGTTAATCTACATGTACATACCTGTTTTAATCATATAGTGATTAATGGAAGTGTAATGATTTTATCAATAAAATCATAATTTTTTTTATACTTTATATTTAATTAATATTCTACATTCATTATATTAACTGTGATATTTTCAGTGAAGGTCAAATTCACTTTTTAGCTCACCTGGCTATGCCAGGGTGAGCTTTCGCAATCACTTTGCGTCCGTCGTCCATCCGTCCGTCGTTAACCCACTTTCAAAAATCTTCTCCTCTGAAACCACTGGGCCAAATTGAACCAAACTTGAACTGAGTCGTCACTAGGGTATTTAGTTTCAAATTTGTTATTTTCTATGTCGCAGGTCAAACAACATATAAAAATAGAACATAGGGGGTAAATTGCAGTTTTTGGCCAATAACTCAAAAACCATTACAGATATCAAAGAGGGTAAAAGTGATCAGCTTGATGAGATCTACCTGCCATGCAATTTTGAAGAAAATCGGAAAACTCATCTCGGAGTTATAGCCCTTATTTTGTAAACTTTTCAAAATTTTGGCATTTTTAATTTTTTTTTCAAAAAATGTAGCAGATAGAGGTCAAGTGTAAATTGCAAAAATGTGCATATCAAGATCTACCCACCCTGAAAGAAGACAATCCAAAAACCTGTGTAGGAGTTATTGCATTTTTTCACAGAATTTTTTCAATTTTTATGTTTTTCGTCTTCTAACTCCAAAACTATGAAAGATAAAATGTTTGCCATGATGTGGCGACTTCAAAACCGGTGTTGAAAATTTTTTGTTGACCGCCATTTTCAAAATGGCCGACAAAAAAGGCGGGAAAATTCAACATTGTTTGATTTCAATCAATTTGGTTTCCAAATAGATATTGATGTTGCGACTTCAAAACCGTTGTTGAAAATTTTTGACCGCTCATTTTTAACTCACCTGGCTTTTGGAATCACTTTGCGTCAACAAACATGGCCGCTATGGCGAGGCTTTTTAACATTGGATCCTATAGGAAAATCCTCTTCTCCTCTGAAACCACTGATTTATTTACAGGAATGATGTATGCAAAGTCCTTTACAAAGACTGATCATTTATTCTGATCCGTCAAAAATCATAGAACGGGGCTTAGTTTTTTATATAGCCAAAAGAAGACTGCTGTGCTGCACACACTAAAGTTTTCGCAGAACCTTATTCATTCATTCATGAATCATTGGAAGAAGAACATTGGATAAAATTAATCTTCTCCTCTGAAAACGCTGAAGCAAATATAACCAAACTTTAGAAGAATGATGTATTGAAGGTCCTTTACAAAGATTGCTCATTTCGTTCCGATCTGTCAAAACAGGGCTGGGCTTAGTTTATCATTGGACCCTATGGGAAAATCACATTTTCATTTTCTCCTCTGAAACACTAAGCAAATAATTTACAGGATTTACCTTTACAAAAATTGCTCGGTTCGTCTGATCTTCTCAAGCAAATAACCAGGTGAGCGATACAGGCTCTTGAGAGCCTCTTGTTTAACAGATGTCATAGCATAAATAATTAAATACTTTCAAATGCAATCATAAAAGTTGCAACTCATATTTTTTTGGCCGGGGTGCAGGTGGAGTTTGAGAGGGGGTTATTCGAGTCAAGTCAAGATTGCTCTATTATTAAATTTTCATCCATGGAGATCCCTGATTATCATTACTAACTTTGAATTTCAGTTTTGTTAATTTTTCTTGTAACACTCTCACACCCACAAACATTAAAGTCACATTTCGGGGACGTTATTGTAATTTTCTAGATTTTATTGTAATTTTTAACATTTTCATAAGAAAACCACTCCTATTCGACAAAAATGAAAAAGAAATTCAAAAAATTTGATGAATTAATGGAGATAATAGGGGGATTCCATAGGAATCCTTATATTTACTCTGGTGAACGAGTGATATAAAGGATGTACTCGATTCACCGCGAGAGTACTATTCCGGGGCACAGTCTCAGAACATGATGCGATCAAATGTACCAGGGCAGGAAGTAGTTATTTCAAAGATATCAATAAAATTTAAATAATTTTATGACTAAATTGCTTGCCAAGGGCAGTGTTCCAAAGCATTTGATTGGTTTCACTTGTCTGGGTTGTCCTGGACAGTGAAACGAGCACGCTCAGTAGAGCGTCACCACCTGACCTGCAACACCTTACCGTTTATAAGTAGATCAATATGTTAGGTGTTTTCTACAATTAATTAACTAATTAGTTGGAATAGGACTTTGAAAATATGACGAAAGTTCATACAAATACGCATTAAGAGAGTACTGAAAAGTTTATTTATGAACATTACTCCCCAGAATATGGCTTTAATGAATATTATTAAATTCAATATCTTTATTGTGATTGAGTATTATTCGGATGAGTTCCATTAGTTCAAATTTTGGTGTTGCACCATAATTTTTGTTGGAGTTATTGCCCTTTGAACTGAAAATCTTGTTAATTTCAAAACTTGGTAATTCTTGTAAAATTATCTTCTCATAAAAAATCTTTTTGTGATCCATGCTTTCAGTATGTCTTAGTTGAAATAGATAAACTTGCCAAGTTATATGGATTTTACCAAAATTAGAACAATCTTTGAAAGGGCCTATAAACACATTTATTTGAATAGGTTGTTTCATTTGGTGCAAAACAATATTTATTGTACAACTTATGAATAGTTTACATTTGGCCTTTGGGTCAAACACCTGTAGGTCTCTTGGGGTCATACACAGATCACCTGAGGTCATACATATTTTCCCAGAAGGTGACACACTATATGTTTATGTTTTATAGATAAAGGTACTATAGTATTTTTATCTTCAACATGATAGTAAATTATTAAATTAAGATTGAAATTGACATTTAAATAATGTCTTAATAAGAAGCCAAATGCATATTTTGAGGCAAATAAATGTGCTTGTTGAGATGTTTTGCCATTTGGGAACAAAGAAAGAGAATTCCTATCCCATTTTTACCATATAGATAGAAAAGTTGAATTTTAGTTAATATGGTGTATTAACTCAACTCATAACTTCCTGAAAAACAATGGATTCTTCTTTAAAATCAATTACTTAGACCAGCCCAAATGTGTTTAGGGATAAATGGGTTAAGTGTATGAGTTAATTATGACAATGCAAAGCAATTCTTGACTTTTTTGTATTGCAGATGTATCAGTGATAAAATATTTAAATATAGGAATTATCTTGTAGGGATGAAAGCCTTACAGGATGCTGGCATTAGATATGATGAAGTGGAACAAGCATGTGTTGGTTATGTTTATGGTATGAAATATTTATTCTACTGCAGCATGCTATCATGGGAATCCAAGCCACAAAATAACAGAAATCATCATAACCCATTTAGAGGTTATGCCAGAAGGAATAACCCTAACCTACAGGTTATGACAACAATTCTAAAAACTCAAAAATTTTTATCAATTACACTGTATTTTTTTTTCTTTCTGCTAATTACATGCATATATAATATATTGAGAAGTGTAATGTGTATTTCAAATTTCAAAGTAGGTAAAAAAAATATGTAGAGACAAGTATTGAGAACGAAGAGGGGGTTATGTGATTTGTATTTGTCGTAACCTCCACATAACCTGAACAACCGTTCCTGTGTTATTTTGTGGCTTAGAATCTATTTATAGTACAGTAGTCCCCCTCTTGAGAGACCATCCCATTTGCAGTCAAAAAGTGGCCTTTCAAATGGGGTGGCCTCTCAAAAGAAACTAATCAAAATGACCGAATTCGAAATAACTCATTGTCTGACATCTAACCGAGTTGTGTACAGTTGTACATGTATAGATTCTACATAATGTAATTTTAAGATGTGATAAAAATCAGTTCAACTGCTCATCAGTTCAAATGAGTTTTATAATAGATGTTTTTATTGATGTTTTGTTGTCATTTACAATTTTTTTTTTTTTTTTTTTTTGGCATTTTGCATGTTATAACATCTGATTGATTTCCTTGTTTTGTTAAATTATTTAGACAACTGAATGCCTTTTAAATATTACTGCATGAATTTGCATGTTTATACATGTACCAACTGAATAAAAAGATAAAAACTTTGTTTTTATAATCTAAATAAAAATTAAGTTTCCAGAATTTAATTACCAGTGCGGTCCGGTCCGTTTCCATTTCTTACATTACTTCCGGAAGTACATCTACCATTACATGTGCTTTGTGACAATTTAGACCTTGAGGTAAATGCTTTGCATGCTTGATTATAAATAAAAATGATAAATTTTTTTGGTCATTTTCATTCTTTAAGTACATTACAATTATCTTTTGAAACCGTAAGATGTTGTAATAACTATTTTTGATGGCTAGTATCATGCTTCTAATCATCAATGATCCAACGTGTGCCACATGACATACACACACTCACTTAGACAAAGTCTTAATTAAGACCAAGTAACTGCCAATCAGTGGATGGGACGGTGTTATATAATCATTAACACTCAATAATTAACATGCCCACAGGCTATTTACCTGTAAGAATGTCAACCGATTGATAACCGGATGTTTGCTGATTAGTGATTATGAAGGGTTTACTTGTTGGTCACTTTTTTTTTGGTTCCTGAAATTTTAGATGATGGAAGATTCTGATTTTATGGAAATTTTCGCGGCCGTTCAGGTTACCGTTGGTCGTTTCACTTATTTTGGCAAACACGTAATGAACTTCTGTGTCAAATTTGACTACTTCCGATTTATCAGACTTCAACATTTTGGCTGTTTTAGAGGGGGTATCTCAACTTTTAACAATGAAACTATGGCCGCTGGACGCGTAGAAGGGATGGCCTTTTAATAGGGGTAATTTTGTTCACAAATAAGTTAATGCAAGCAATAATCGACCAGGAGAAAGGGGTTGCCTCTCAAGAGAGTGGCCATTTCACAGGGGGACTACTATACTTACACTTTAGACATGATTCACTTGCATGTCATGCTGTTATTTTCTCCTCATATAAGTTTGGCCATTCCCAATGCGAAACTGACAATTTAGTCTTGATTGTCTAACTATTTGAATTTCAGTTGTCCTAATCGCCCCATATACTAGTACTGGGTCATTTTATTATTTCAGTCCCCAAAATATGGTCACATTTTAAAGACTTTTTGGGCAAAATTACTTTCTCTCTGTGTATGTGTATATTTGAAAGCTATGTTTAGAGATTTTTCCTTGGTAAGTTAGGAATTACAAAATGTATAATGAGGTGAAATACCTCATTATAAATTGTTTTACTTTATTTTCCCATGGTCACTTTTGCCATGGGCATATCGATAATTTCTAAATGCCCACACATTTTAGGCAGCTGTTTTCTACTGCTCAACAACTCTACAGCATAGCTGAGGGCATTGTGTGCAGTAGCTATACACTGACATTTAAAAGAAACGTCGGTATCTTTTGGTGTATCTGGTATAAATCTGTTTTGAGAAGTTGCTAGTTGTGTCAAAGTGATAACTGATAAGTCTGTCCACAGGATTTGTAGTTACATCAGTTGTTACGTGTTTTCAGTAGAAAGGAATCAGGCTTGATCGGCAACCTCTTGTAATAATCGTTCTAATTACAAATTGTTGTAGTATATCTGGCACACATTATTTATAAAAGAGAAAGAAGAATCTAGATATCATCATTTGTAAAATAGAGTAAAATTAATATTATGAAAAAGTACCTAATGATCATAAAGGTTTGAGCTAACCTGCATATGATTTATAAACTGATTACATTTACCATTGTGTGGTTACCTGCCATCAGCATTCTCCTGTACTTTTAAAATAACAAGACTTACTCAAATATTATTCAGGGTTTTCCCCTGATCCCTGATATCCACTACAACTCATAATTGACACTTGATAAATTTGCCACAGAGGTCAGTGTATCTCTTGATAAGTTTCAACAAGCTGAAGTTTGTCAAAATGAGATTTATACAATCGACCAATGGAATCGCACAATTTGAAAACACTGTGTTAACTGACAGGTGATCGGTTTCAGGTGGGTGGCGTAATCTTAATCTCGCCTTTGCAAACATTAAACAGGGATTAATATCATCAACATGCGGGTCCTGTAATTTTGAGGCCACATTCTGAATGCAAAATCTGCCATTTTTTTTCCAATTTTGAGCAAAGAATGCTTCATCAGATTGGGAATTTTAAGGACCAAAATTGGGAAAAACAGATACTATTTCCGATTGGGAATGGGGCCGAATAATGACCCCAAAAAGTGGCAAAAATCCCTGAAATCAATTTGCCAAATGGGCTACTTCGTATGTAAAACAATTTGCTTGATTGTAAAATTGGTCGCCTCAGTCAAATGGGGCAACCTTTAATTTCCACCCCTGACTCTGGAGACAAAGGCCTGTACCTTTTGAATTGGGAATTTTGTGATATTTTCCTCAAATTTGGAAAAATCTAATAGCATTAGATTTATATCTGAGGGTAATTTCTCCGATGTTTTAGTGTTTAATATAATCAAATTTACAAAGCTGGCTTTGTATCTTCTAATTTGCTGATGAAAATTCAATTTTATTTTTTTTTCTTGTTTATCTTTTAGATTAAGTCATAAGTCGAAAGATACTCCTTTTCTCACCAAGGTAAAAAGAAAATTGAAATTGGGTGAAAATGTTACGTTTTGCCATTGGGAATTAGGCCATATATTGGACCTGCACAGACCCTAAAAAAATGTAATAAGACAACAATTAATTCTTCTTCAAGAATTATCCCTCAGTATCACATATTCATTTTTCTCTATTACATGTATATGTATGTATATTTTGAACCAGTAAAAGTAAATGCTATTAGACAAATTAATGGAAATTATACATTAAACAGTTGAGGCATTATAATTGTATATAAAAAGTAAATGTTGGTGCAACATTATGATAGAGTATCAATACTTTTTATTTTTGTGCAGGTGACTCGACATGTGGCCAAAGAGCTCTTTATCAACTTGGACTCACAGGCATTCCTGTCTACAATGTAATTATTCATACTAATATTTTGGTCATGTCATATCAAATGAATATACATGTATGTATTCGTTTAGGTGTTGTCAGGTATATTGTTGTTTATTGCATTACCAAAAATAAACAAAATAAATAAATAAATAAATAAATAAAATACTCTCCAACACTCCTGATTTCCACAGGAGGTTGCAGATTTGGTCTTGTTTACCGTTTATATTTAAAAACCATTGTTTCCTAAGATTTTTAGATAATTTCCCCCCAAATCGATAAATTTACCAAATTGTAACCAGTGACTTACAGGATTGCCTCCTTTTTAACCAATCAAAGAGCTGGTGATGACTTCTCATTGTTGTCATGTTTGGCTTCATCATTGTTGTGGGAGTAACAAAATACTGCAATTAAGTGGACAGAGTAGCTCAGCTGGTAGAGAACCAGATCTTCAACACGAAGGTCCCTGGTTCAATCCCCGGTTGTGACAAATTTTCAGAGGTGAAATTTTATCTCCTGTCTGTACAGCTCTTTGTCTAGATAGAAGGTTTGATTGCCTTCGTTTGTTTGTTTATTGTTGTTTAACGTCTCGCTCAAGAATCTTTCACTCATATGGAGACGTCACCAAATGCTGGTGAAGGGCGTCAAATTTTGGCCTATGCTTGGCACTTACAGCCATTAGCAGTGAGGGGTCTTTAACATGCCGACACCTACTGTGACACAGGACCTCAGTTTTTACTCTCTCATCTGAAGGACAGGAAACCAACCTGTCACCGGCTGGACTCAAACTCAGGTCCTCACAATCAAGAGTCGAGCACACTACCGACTGAGCCAGGTTGGCTCTTGATTACCTACGTCAGATCATACAAGTGAAGTGTGGCACTTGGAAAGCTGTTGGAAATGTGGACCACCTAAGCAAGGACATAAATACACACACTAAACATCTCTCTGCCTTCCTCACAAGGATGAGGGGCAAAGGGCTTTAGGTAGTCTCACCACTAGTTATATCAAGCCAAAGCAAGTTAATTTACTGCCATGAAATGCCATGGTACAGTAACAAGGTCTTAAATTGACAAATGAATTACCAAACATTGATTTCTGAAATTAAAATCATTGTAAAAATAAGAAAAACAAAATACTTAAAGTCGTCCATATTATATAAGATCTTTTCTGTGTTTATTAAGTCATACCTTTATTTAAACCACAGTGCCAAATTTTGTTTCCTGCATTTATAAAATGTGGATTTCCATGTCTTTCTTTTGATACTTGGCCACAATTGTATACAAATTACATGCATCAAGGTGATCATGTAGTTGGAAAACTTTATAGTAGTGTGGCTATTTAACTCATTCACCCCTAAAGACACATCTGGACTGTCTAAGTGATTGATTTACAGAAGAGTCCATTGTTTTTTGGGGGTTGATGAGTTGAGTTATTAGATTTACCTCCATATATTTGTTTTTATGTAAATTTTAATAAGATTAAAATTATCAGTAATGGTATGTAATAATGTAGGAAAGGAATAAAAAGAATAAGTTACAGGATAAAAGTTGAGGAAAAATGATAAGAAATATTTAGAATTGCATAGAAGTATACATTTGTAATTTGGTTTATTTTTTTAAGACCTTTCAATTTTTCTCATCATCTTATCATTTTCTTTTTAGAAATATGACATTTCTACTTCTATATTTATCAATATTAGGTAAACAATAATTGCTCAACCGGATCAACAGCTTTGTTGATGGCCAAACAGTTCATAGAGGGAGGTAAGAAAAATAGCTTGCTCTGTCTATCCCATGCTAGATACTGCTATTTGATTCTTATGAATGAATTAAAAATTGGCTGTCTCTTGCGTTTGTGCTTATTTATGCATTTACTAAATATAAGTGCTTTATGCTAAACACAGTGACAGTGTATTTGATTTGAAAAGATTATTTGTCGAGCCTTCTGCAAGTAAATTAACAAATTTCCCTGCATCATCAGTGTTAACTGTTATTGATATTATCTATCTGATTTCAAATGATTACACATATCCTTATCCAAATTATTTTTTTCTTTTTAATTCATGTTGAAACTGCATAATATTTAATAATAAAGATTTAAGATAAAATTTTATTTTGATAATTATTTCATTTTTATCAACAATTTGCAGGACAGTCTGACTGTGTTCTTGCCATTGGTTTTGAAAAGATGGAACGCGGTTCTTTATCAGCTAAGGTAAGTTCAGAAACATGGCTATATGTTTCTTGTTTCTTCACTGGTAAAATTTAATTTGCCTACAAGAAAGTATACACAAATTATTGGCAAATGTATGTTGTTTTTCTGTCACATGTACATGTTTCAACCCCGAACAGTTTCACAGTGAATATACAGTAAACTATGATTTCAAATACATGTATGTTTTAGGAAATTGGCTCTAATTATATCAAAAAGCCAGTTAAAATTATGCTTATTCAGTATTTTAAATTCTGTGTACATTATTTTACTGTGTAAAAATATAAAAAGTCTCCATAGATACAATATATACCAATCAGACACCAGGTTACATTCAAAATAGCAGCTGCCCTCTCTGTGCACTTTTTCAACCAATCAATTTCCAGGTTGTCTCTTACCTATAAGTGGGTATAAAAAATGGTACAATATGTTGAGTTAAAAAGTTTA
Organism: Atrina japonica; assembly: GCA_030159075.1. Classification (NCBI taxonomy): domain Eukaryota; kingdom Metazoa; phylum Mollusca; class Bivalvia; order Pterioida; family Pinnidae; genus Atrina; species Atrina japonica. Next base: position 1,115,736 of record BROG01000073.1, on the reverse strand, counting down.
AATTGTAATTCTTTGTGAAAGAAAATCATATCCTAGTTATCAATATGAATAAAATTGTAGTTATGTTTAACAAAAACATCTACAGTATGCAGAACGCTGCTGGGGAATTCCATGATATCAATTGCTAATACATGTACTTCATTTTAAAAAATTACATGACCAGTTTATGTGATATTGGTTTTAGACATCAGTCTCCATGGATGAATGGGCTTGTATCCCAACCCTGAACTCATGCAAATTTTCTCCTGATTTGTATATTGTCTCATTAACCTTCCTTTGATGAATACTTTGGTATTTGTGTTGTAGGTGTGTAATGTTATGCTGTTAATTTTTTTTCAGCAAATTCAGCATGTGCTTCCTGCCTTATTAACACAAACCTATCCCATTGTTAATAATTACACACATAAAAAACTGGCACTTGTCCTCAATAAAAAGTGATTTAGAGTTAACTGTTCGGTGTTTGGTACAATGAGTTTTGAATAGGGTATCATATACAGTGTGAATATAGACTTGTTAATGGAAATACCTTGCAAACTGACAATTTTAACACTTGAAGACAGATATTGTTGATTACAATACAAGACCTCCAAAATATACACATCTAGAGTTATCAAATTATTTTTCCAACATTGGTGAAAATCATTGGTGATGAAATTTTGCCAATATTTGATTGTGTGTGGCATTATTTAGACAATGATATATGCTATCCATGAATTTGTAAACAGTGACAAGCATTGTGACAATTTTGAAGCAATCAGTGATGATTTTATCATAGAATTTCTTTGCGGTGATGACATCTGAATTTGAGTGTTACGATGATGAAGACCCTTCACATCATACTGTGATTTACACAGGCCCAAACAATCTCTTACAAAGAGTTGTCAGTCCTTGAATTCCAAGTCATTCAGGGTGTTAGGACTGACAACTTTGTGAGAGAGATTGAGGCCCAAACAGCGATGGCTGTTGCCGTACGATATCTGGACGGTTTAAAAAAATTCAGACAAAAGTGTCATAACTAAAGCAAGTCAAATCATGAGAGTATCTTGCGATATCATTCACTGGGTGCAAAACAGTTGCAGATTACCAACTTTATTTAAAAAGTGAGTAAATGTACATTTTACTTCAAACATATGACCGTGAAGTTAAACTCTTTGAGAAAAAAAAATAGATCAGGTTCAGATGTCACAAAATTGTGTGCCTGTGTGTGTATGTATATAGAGAATATTTGCCAATTGTTTTTTTTTTTTTAATAACATGTGTATTACATCATGCGAGGCAGAAGAATACATATCTAACACAAGTGCATGTTAAAACAAAAACCAAAAGAATTCCAACATTCATAACATAAAAAATTATTTCATGTTTCTCAAAATTTGTTGCACCTCACCTAAAGCTGGTGACATCTTCATACAAGTGTCAGAATATTTTCTCATGGTGCATAACACAGACAGAAGTATTTAATAATGTTATACAATGTAATACAAAAATATCAAAAAATTAACTTTGCTAATGCCATTAGGATCCTCACTGGATTGACTTCAGTCCATAGCACAGGTCAAAATTTGTAGCACTGCACATAAAGCTGGTGGTATCTCCTTGTAAGTGAAATATTCTTGGTTCTTGGTTAGATCAATTTATCAGAACATAATCCAAACTTTGATGTCATACCTTTATATGTCTCATTTTCTTCCAGTTCCTTGACAGAACAAATCCATTAGATAAGCATATTGAGGTAATGGCCAACATTACAAGTATAGAAAAAGGTCCATTAACAGCCCAAATGTTTGGAAATGCTGGCAGGGAACACATGCAGAAATATGGTATCTATATGATAGCTCTGTGCATACATTTATATGGAATGCCTTGAGCATGTTGAACTACAAAATTAATTTTTGGCTGGATTGTGAAGGTTATGAATTGATGATGTCTGTCAGTCCGTTAATCTATCTTCATCAACAATATTGTTTGGCTGTTGTTTTAAAATCTATTGTTAGAAGTCATGTTGTAACTATACATGATGATTGAACATGATGAAATTTGTTAACTATGACATTTAAATTGAACTTCTTTTATTTTAAACAATTAGCAAACAAGCTTCTCAACTTATATTAATGTCTCTTGTTGGCACTGATGTTATATTTTTACTTTGACCGTTGACATTCAAATTCAAACTCCAGATGTATTTATATTATACGATGGTTTTGAAAAATAATTCTCTATAGTTCAGCTATACTACCTAAAGTGGTTTCTTGTTTGTAAATTAAATGGATTACTTCTTTGTACATGTTAAAGCAATATGAGCTGTTGTCAGCACAAAATTTTACATGCAGATTTTATGCGAAACTTTATCTCATAGACATCCTGAAAGAGGTCACCTGATGGTTAAAAGAACAAATGGATGCATATAATTACAATAAACTTGTCAAATGTAGCCTGTTGTATTCATTCCTTTGAATCTGCCATAATTTTAGCCATTGCTAATCAACTTTCAGAAAAGTTCTACGAAAATTACTGATTCTCAAGGAAGCACATTGCGAGACATGTGCATCTATCAATCCATGTAAGATTATTTGCCCAATTTCTCAGTATCAACAGAATATTAAAACACCCAGCATAATTAATATTAAAGGTATGATAATTGTTCTTATTTTTAGAGTTGATATAAAATACCGTAGGCATATATTCTACACAACTCTACGGTGAAAAAAACCCAGATGAGCTGTAAGTGTAAACAAACCTGACAGGCAGCGTTCTGGCTTAATAGACATTCGTTTTATTGAATTTTCACATTAATTTTCCACATAATGCAATCCAGTGGTATTACTTGAATCCAATTACATCTTGTTTCAATTAAGTTTGATGCTCAATATTTATCTGTGTCATTTATGTGCCAATTTAGTCAATTTAAGATTTTGACCATGTGTTCCAGACATTGCTTCAATATCAACAAATATTTTTTAGCATGCAGGTTCAGGGAAATCTTGGGCACTCTCTGTGTCATACATTCGGTCCATAACACACTCTGTCATTGTTAAAATCGGTCTTTATTTTGTGTATTTTATCAGAGATATGTCTCTGGTTGTAAATTTACTTTAAAAATACAATACAGGATTGTTATTGGAAATAATTAGTGATATATATCATATATTGCCATTAATTATTTCCGAGACCGTGTGGGATGAGTTTGTAATGGCACGAGATATCCAGTTGGCGGTACATGCGCAATAAATGTTCTCCAAATGTTTGACCCAGAGTTCACTTGCATATAGGCTGATTACATCAGAGGAATGCTATCTTGCAAAGCAATATTTATTACGTGTCAGAAAACTAAATTTATGGGTTTAAATCACAATAGATGTAGGTAATTTTGTGTTAAGAGATATTTTAAAATGTATTGGAGTGGTTTAGTGTTTATTAGACAAGTTAAAAAAAATGTCCGTCTCTGACAGCTCATATTGCTTTCCCATTATTATTTTTGCTTATAAACATATTAAGTATTCAATGAACTTTACAGTACATGGGTGAGTACCAGAATCCATTACTGATTTCACTTTGCAGAAAATGTATATCTTTTATAGGTACAAAACCAGAACATTTTGCAAAAATTGCATGGAAAAATCACAAGCACTCCACGAATAACCCGTAAGTAGATCACTTCATTGTATTTCAGTTAATTTAGAATTGAAAAATATTAACTGAAATTCTCTGTTTATTTTATATTTTTAGAGAAATCCAAACTGCTTTTACATTGCCCATTTATTTGATGATATTGTTTTAAAAAAAACAAATACTACATATACTTCGATGCCAATTGATTATCAATCATTTTTAAGATATAAGACTTAACACTTTATCTGCGAATACATTTATGATATTGTTCTGTACTGTGCTAGTGTCTTTAAGACATTCAATTTTAGAAGATCTTATCAGAGAGATCTTTGATTTTTAATTTGAGTTAACTATTTAATTAATTGGCATATGACCGTAAGTTTGACAGTCTTATTTATTTCAAATTTATTTTTTTGAGAATTATGATTATTTCCATTGGTTCATGATACCTGTTGTCACTTTCATTTGCAAGGTAAGCATTCAGACTGATTAGAGATAGTTTTATTTTAACTTGAAGGTATTCCCAGTTTCAAGATGAATATACTTTGGAGCAGATAATGAAAGCACCACAAATACACAGTCCACTGACAAAACTGCAATGTTGGTGAGTGTGTGTTTTTGTAAGAAGAGGCATCATTGATTTTTTTTAAAGATATTACAGAATTCTATGATTAAATGAATAAGTAACAACAAATTTTTCATGATAAATAGGTCATTGTAAGTTTTGGATCAAGTATATTTGGTAGAGTTATTGCCCTTAGACTTTGAATTATTTAAAATATTTTGACTTTATTTCTATGAGTATTAACCTTTATCATTGTTTATCATATCCCAACTTTTTGGAAGTCTTTTTTGTTAGCAATTAAGACAGATACCATTTCTATATATTAAATATTGGTAACTAAGTCAAATTGTATTTATTTCATTATTAATTTTCATTTATAATAAATACCTAAAACTTTCGGTAATATGATTAAGAAAAGAATCATGAAAAAAGATTGATTATCCATGGTTTATAAATACACTTAAACTAAAAATGTTTTTTTTCAATAGCCCAACATCTGATGGCTCAGCTGCTGCTATAGTGGTCAGTGAAGATTTTGTCAAGAAACACAATTTACAGGGACAGGCAGTGGAAATATTAGCAATGTCCATGTGTACAGACCTTCCAAGTGTTTTCAAAGACAACAGCTGTATGAAAATGGTAAATTTATTTGTAAGATTGTAATCATTAATTGTAGATAACAAAATAAAGATGCATGAAAACACTGTAGAATCAGAACATTTCTTTGTGGTTTTAATTTCATTTATTTCGTTGTTTTCATTTATTAATGGACATGATGAAATTTAACATAAATTATACCTTGTAATAGTAATAGATTCCTCTAAAAAACATGCTTTTATTTCAACAAATTTTAATGCCAATGAATTTGTTTTATCTTTAAAACAACAGAATTTTAACTCCACAAAATTTTCTAATTCTACAGTACTTATTACACACACACACACACACATATACACACACACACACACATATATATATACACACACACACACACACAGATATATATATATACACACACACTCACACATATATATATATATACACAAACACAGAAAAAAGCTACAGATATATTTCTATCTGTATCATCAGTTTACACAAGGTTGTTGTAGCGGAATGTTCAACGAGAGCGTAGATCGAGTTAAATCCTTCCGTTACTGCAAGCAAGTGTAGTCTGATGATACGGATAGAAACATTTGTTTGGTTTTGCATTTATTACATGCCTGTTATTCATTTAATTGTGTACACAAATTTTATATTTATTCCTCTTTTAGCATTCATACCACAGGGGAATACATACCAAACACCGCAAACACCACCCATCATTAATGACATCATCAAATTTTATTTTAGATGAATGGGTTTGACGTCATCAAATATTTTGGACGAAATGGAATTTCATTTAGAAAAAGTAGTTCCAGCAGAATTTCCATATCCAACTGCGGTGCAATACAATGTTAAGAATTGCACAGGCATATTGAATTCTGTATTATTACTGTATGATTACAAATGTATGACCAAGGACATATAGTTTTTGGTCCATCTGTTCTGTCATTTGTGTGCATCATTGCGTGTTCAGTTAAATGAGAATTTTTTCCTCTCAAATTTAAACAAGATTGACATGTTGTATTATATCAATAAGATCTGAGATGAGTTTAATTATAATCAACTTTCAGCAATAGAGGTATAGATTTTCAAAATCTTGATGTTTTGCTTGCATCAGAAGTATAGATTTTCAAAATCTTGATGTTTTGCTTGCATCAGAGGTATATGATTTCAAAATCTTGATGTTTTGCTTGCACCATAGGTGTGGCATAGTTAAGCCAGTTTGTATTTCTACTTTGCAATTGTTGTTCATCATCTATGTAGTGTAATTCTGATTTCGCCTGCGTGATCGTGATATTGGTGTAACTTCTCGTTGTTGAAAATCAGGAAGTGACATCTAAACTTTAATGCACATAAAGTCATATGTACAGTATATACATTACACTCTTCATTGCCCTCCGTGTGGCTCTGGGGCCAAGTCCCTTGTGACACTCTCACTCTCTAAAAGCTCCCTTGTCTGACTGCTTTGAGTGTAGCTGTCTCTCTGACTGACCCTAAAACTGGTTTACTTTTCTTATCTATATCAACATGTGAATTGATCAATCCTGATGGTTGTCTTGTGTAAGAGGTATATGATTTCAAAATCTTGATGATTGGCTTGCACCTGAGTTATTGGATTTCAAAATCTTGATGATTGGCTTCGCCTGAGGTATTGGATTTCAAAATCTTGATGATTGGCTTGCGCCTGAGGTATTGGATTTCAAAATCTTGATGATTGGCTTGTGTCAGAGGTATGGGATTTCAAAATCATGATGATTGGTTTGCGCCTGAGGTATTGGATTTCAAAATCTTGATGATTGGCTTGTGTTAGAGGTATATGATTTCAAAATCTTAATGATTGGCTTGTGTCAGAGGTATGGGATTGTCTTGTGTCAGAGGTATGGGATTTCAAAATGATGATTGGCTTGTGTCAGAGGTATGGGAATTCAAATTGATGATTGGCTTGTGCCAGAGGTATGGTGTCTCAAAATCTTGATGATTGACTTCTGTCAGAGGTATGGGATTTCAAAATGATGATTTACATGTGTCAGAGGTTTAGGATTTCAAACTATTGATGATTGACTTGTGTCAGAGGTATTGGATTTCAAAATATTGATGATTGGTTTGTTCCAGAGGTATGGGATTTCAAAATCTTGATGATTGGCTTGTGTCAGAGGTATGGGATTTCAAAATCTTCCCAGTTTAGCTTTAAATGTAAAATTACTTAAAGGGGCATTAGCTGTATTTCTTTTCAATATTTCTCTCTCCATTTTTACTACTTAGATTGATATACAATAACAAAAAATTGATATGCACAGGCATAAAAATTCTTAAGTTCCTATATGCTTTGTGACAATTGCTTAGGAAACCCAGGTTTAGCACTTTTTCATTTGCATTTGATAAACTCAACCTTACTACATGTATTTGTATATGAATACTACACTGGACCTGACCTTGTTTTCACAAAATATATAAGAATATAAGATTTGTTATGTATAACTTATTTGTTATTGTACATCAAGTACAAGAAGTAGAAGTAGAAAAAAGTGAAATAAGTTTTGTTTAAAAACAGCTAATGCCCTTTTAAGGATATATTTACTCATAGATGATTAAGACAAGCTGCCAAACAGTCATGTCAATTTATTACCTAACAGTATTCATGCACCCTTCAAATGTAATTAACTGAAGCTTATCCAACCATAATTACTGCATAAGTTTGCATAGGTACACATAGATCATTTAAATACCTTTGGTAAGGTACAATGATTTTGACCTAGATCTAATGCTAGCAGTTTACTTAATACATATATTTCTATGTCTTCTGATAAAAATTGTAAATATCAAATACTAACTACATGTAATTTAATTCCAAATTTTACAAATAACACCACAGAGGTATGGGATTTTAAAATGATTATTGGCTTGCGTTGGAGGTATAGAATTACATTATTTTGATGATTGGCTTGTGTCAAAGGAATGAGATTTCAAAATGATGATTGGCGTAATGCTAATGGGTGTAGTGTTTCTCAAACACAATTTGTTCATTTTATGCTGTATTTTTTTAAGAGCTGTCTTGACTTGTAAATACTGTCAGTCTAGGACAGAGTTCATATAATTTTTGTATTTTTGTAAAAGCTACTTTCATTATTTCTGCTGAAACTTTTTAACATGTATTTATAGGTTGGTTATGACATGACTCAGAGAGCAGCAAATCAAGTCTTTGACAGAGCAGGTAAGCACAGCGTGAAATGTATCACATTTTTACTCTATTTTCAATCTCTGAAAGAAAATGTCTGTATTGCGAAATATCTTATATATTTATTCTATCTTAATATCTGAAGTAATCTCTCTATTTTGAAATATATATTTATTTTTAAAAGAATATATTTCTGTATTTTGTGTAGATTGAAAATGTTTTGATCAATATGTTTGTCAAAATATATCTGGTCATAACAATTTCCAAATTTTTCTCTAGTCATATTTTATCTCTGGCCACAACATTGTCAAAATTAGTCTCTGGTCATAAAATTGTCCAAATTTGTTTCTGGTTATAACATTGTTCAAATTTATCTCTGGGCATAAAATTGTCAGTATTTATCCCTGGCAACAACATTGCCATATTGTTCAAATTTATCTCTGGTCATAAAATTGTCAAAGTTTATCCCTGGTCAATTTGGACATAATTGTCAAAACATTGTCAAAATTAATTTCTTGTCATAACATTCTCCAAATTTCTCTGATCATAACATTATCTAGATTTTTGAACCTGGAATCATAAAACTTCAGAATTTACTTAAGTCCCAGAATATTCTCAACTTGACCTGCTCAGCCAATCAGATTTCAGGATTCGCCAAAGTTGATTAAATATTTTAGACTTGGTTAATTCTCAAGTTTAATAGTGCTGTGCCCTGGCATTTGTGATTATGATTCTTAAAAGCATGAACTATGCTTCAGATGCTGCATTAATCTTGTATTTTTTTCTTTTTGGCCAAAAGTTGATTCTGTTTTGGACTTTTTCTATTTTTAATGCTATGACTTAGATGACTGGTTGAGATCACCTTAATTGGGTAATATAAAATATGTTGTTGTGAGGTGAGCTTTGTAATCTTTGATTACTCTTATTTTTATAGAACTAAAAGTATACATATTTTTATCTTCAGGTATCTCCAGAGATGATGTTAATGTTGTAGAGTTACATGATTGCTTTTCCTGCAATGAACTTATCACTTACGAAGCACTTGGACTTTGTGGACCAGGTCAGTGATTATTTGTTGTTGTTATAAAACGTCTTATAATTACATGGATTTTATTTATCAAATAGATTTTATTGCTTTTAATAAGAGGATAAGTAGATAAAATACAACTGCTTTTAATAAGAATATAAGTGGACAAGATGTCACTGCTTTAAATAAGAATATAAGTAGAAAAATAAGATGCCACTGCTTTTAACAAGAGTATCAGTAGGTAAGATGCCACTGCTTTTAAAAATAGTTTAAGTGGACAAGATCCCAATGCTTTTAACAAGAATTTACGTGGTCAAGATGCTACTGCTTTAACAAGACTTGTCAATAGTTTAAGTAGACAAGATGCCAATGCTTTTAACAAGAATTTACGTGGTCAAGATGCTACTGCTTTCAATAGTTTAAGTAGACAAGATGCCAATGCTTTTAACAAGAATTTACGTGGTCAAGATGCCACTGCTTTAACAAGACTTGTCAATAGTTTAAGTAGACAAGATGCCAATGCTTTTAACAAGAATTTACGTGGTCAAGATGCCACTGCTTTAACAAGACTTGTCAATAGTTTAAGTAGACAAGATGCCAATGCTTTTAACAAGAATTTACGTGGTCAAGATGCCACTGCTTTAACAAGACTTGTCAATAGTTTAAGTAGACAAGATGCCAATGCTTTTAACAAGAATTTACGTGGTCAAGATGCCACTGCTTTTAACAAGAATTTACGTGGTCAAGATGCCACTGCTTTAACAAGACTTGTCAATAGTTTAAGTAGACAAGATGCCAATGCTTTTAACAAGAATTTACGTGGTCAAGATGCCACTGCTTTTAACAAGAATTTACGTGGTCAAGATGCCACTGCTTTTAACAAGAATTTACGTGGTCAAGATGCCACTGCTTTAACAAGACTTGTCAATAGTTTAAGTAAACAAGAAGCCACAGCTTTTAAGAAGAGTATAAGGAGACAAATAACAGTATTTGGTAGAATGGCTGCTTTTAGTTTCACTTTAAGATGGATTAATTTGCCATAATTGGCGGTGTATAATCCGCACTATTTTCACTCTAAAATGTATCCCAGGCAGGGGGGTGCGGATAATACTACAGTACTACAGAATCTTAGGACATTTTTTTCGCAGGAACTACTGCATGAGATTCGATGTGGGTGGTAAGCCTGACAAAGTTTTTTTTGTATGAGTCAATGTATATCATCATTATTCCATCGTAAATATCATCATTGCTTATGTACGTGTGTATTTTATGTCTACGGCGACTTTGAATAAATCAATAAATGAATCTTGTTGTCTTTAATTTTTGTATGTTTCAGTTAACAAATAGGCCATATTACACAGGCACTTGTGTAATGCAATCCCTTGATTAAGGGTGTTGTGATCGGTGGATTGCATAACACAAGTGCCTGTTCAAGGCTAGCCTAGTTGTGATGTTTGGTGAGGAGACAGAATAGTACAGTACCTGTTGCTTATCTTCATCATTAAGTTTTGTTATTATTGAAAAATAGAACAATCTCAACAAGAATTCTAATAATTATTTATGTCAGTATGTAGTATCTTGTAGTTTCATATTTTCTCATTTATATCATATCATATCATATCAATGTTTTCTGGGTGTGTACACTACAGTGTAGCACTAAGTTATGGAACATGTTAATTATACAGGTAAGTACGATGATTTAATTTTAAATTGAAAACATGATAAAAGGTGTCAAATAACACAACGCCACACCAAGGATATTAATGTTGGTCGTATACGTCTTCATTCATAATCAGTGATCCGTGTAACAGAAAACAGAATACATGAATCTGTATATAACACAGCAAGTCGGTAATACCCTTGAATTGTTTTACCAAGATAAACAATAAAACTAAATAAAGGCGATAACAATTTATTTGTTCTTTTTATCACATTCATCATCAACAATATAGTAAAAAAGGCACAGGGCCTATATGTAAGATAAAGCACTACACTACTAGTACCGTAATTTGCACTCTGCAAACGCGATTATTTTTAATTTTTCTCTGTTGGTGAAGGACTTTCGTGTAAAACCCATTTTCTCTTCTCAATGAAAATTCTGAGGTTAATAAGGAACAGTTTATCATGCCTATATATACTACTAAGAACGGCTTGGTTTTTATAAAATGAGCACACATTATTACCTTTGATAAAGCATTGATCTTTTTTATCCCTTTATTTCAATAATTACGCTGTATACGCTTATTCTGGATATATAGACCGCTTGTGTACATGTGCTCGCCGCTAATTAAAATTGTTACAAACTTTTATGTCACCGATTTCCGCAAATATAATATCTATTTCAAGTGTTGTTCTAATACATATATAGGCTACCATGCCAGCAAAAGCAAATGATTGCACTGTGATTAACGGAATTTAATTTTACAAGGACTTCGATTGATGTTTTGATATTTCTTTTGTTATTTATTTCAAATCATTAATTTGTTTATCATATCCCTTATCTAATATCTGGAATATATATATTTATAATAAATATTTATCTATTTCTTTCAAATACCGATCTTAGAATTTTGAAAATATTTTCGATCGTCATACTGCTCTTATACACATTAATAATCAATCTCACCGACGATTTCCGGCCATATGGCCAAGGAGAAAGGTCGATGTGGATTATATGCACGAAATCCTTTTTCTTCCGAGATCTGATGCTGAAATAGGGGGTGTAGATAATACACAAATGTGGACTATACACAGCCGATAATGGTATAAGGAGAATGGCTAATTTATTGGAATAATTCATAATAAATGATTTAAAAAAAAGGATTTAAAGCATTTTTTAAAAAAATTTACTTCAGACATTAGCTCACCTGAGCCAAAGGCTCAAGTGAGGTATTGTGATCACTCCCCGTCCGGCGTACTTCTCTGAAAATCATTGAAGGGATTTTGAAAACTTGGCAGGGCAGTTTAGGTCCCAAAAGTTACCCTCTTTAAAAATCCCCTTCTCCAGAACTGCTGCATGAATTGAAAAACGGATTGTTTCTGAGTGATTTACATGGATGTATGATGCAAGTTTGTATTTTACATAAAAATCGGAATGTTAATTTTTGATATGTTTATCGGGTCTTTCAGACTTTGTCATTTTCATTCATTTTTGCATGATTTCCTCAATATCTCCCCTTGCATTCACAATGATGCATTTAAGTGTTTTACTTGTATATACCGGTAGTTGAAGAAATGTTTTTGTGCAAGAATATTGCCGAAGTTTGATTTCTAGAATTTTTTATGAATTTCTTAAACAGCAATATTTATGTTTCTTGGCCAGATCAGTCTACATGTACATTCTTCTTGGTCTTCTTTCCACATTTGTAGATGGTTTTCAGGTGAGCGATTAAGGCCCTCTTGGACCTCTTGTTTGATATCTTTCCCTGAAAAAGTTTCTAATGAGTGAACACTAATGTTTCATAGTATTCGTATTCAATTGTAATGCTGTTTCCCCACTGTAAAATACACTTGTACAGGGGGATATAATGTATATACCTAGGCATATATAGGGGGATATAATGTATATACCTAGGCATATATAGGGAGATATAATGTATATACCTAGGCATATATAGGGGATATAATGTATATACCTAGGCATATATAGGGGGATATAATGTATATACCTAGGCATATATAGGGGGATATAATGTATATACCTAGGCATATATAGGGGATATAATGTATATACCTAGGCATATATAGGGGGATATAATGTATATACCTAGGCATATATAGGGGGATATAATGTATATACCTAGGCATATATATAGGGAGATATAATGTATATACCTAGGCATATATAGGGGGATATAATGTATATACCTAGGCATATATAGGGGATATAATGTATATACCTAGGCATATATAGGGGGATATAATGTATATACCTAGGCATATATAGGGGGATATAATGTATATACCTAGGCATATATAGGGGGATATAATGTATATACCTAGGCATATATAGGGAGATATAATGTATATACCTAGGCATATATAGGGGGATATAATGTATATACCTAGGCATATATAGGGGATATAATGTATATACCTAGGCATATATAGGGAGATATAATGTATATACCTAGGCATATATAGGGGATATAATGTATATACCTAGGCATATATAGGGAGATATAATGTATATACCTAGGCATCAGTCCATTAATCCATTGTATGTCTTTGTGTAAATAGTCTGCTGTAGCATTATCTTTCCACTACCATATACAAAATCATAAACTTTTTATATGAATATTCCTGTTGTAAATACTATCTAATGTTTACAAACCTTTATTGACCTTCCATTTTTGGCCAGATTGTGAAACAAAATTGTGTATATGAAATGGCGAAATCTGCCTGCATCAGGTTTAGGCCCATTGTGGGAAGACCATAGATGATATCTCTTTGAAACTTCACAGGTAGATGGACCTTAATGGGAACTATCCACCACAACCTTTGTTTGTTTTTTTAATTTGGAAGGTGGATCAAAGAAATAATTAGGCATGGACATTGGATTTACATATGTACTATAGAAACCTATGGGGAATTTTTAATATTTCATTATAAATTGAAAATAGTACAGTTTAAAACAATTTAACAAAATATTTACTTATTGAATTTTGGGGTGGACTGTCAGTAACAACAATTTCTGTTTAGGTCCATTGTGGGAAGACCATAGATGATATCTCTTTGAAACTTCACAGGTAGATTGACCTTGATGATAACTATCAATCATAACCTTTGTTTTGAAATTTGGTGGATGGATCAAAGTAGTTAAGTAATGGGGTGGAGATCAACATTTTGGTTGAAGTAAATTCTTGGCAATGGATAGAGGTACAGACCTCAAACTTGTTCTGCAGGTTACTTGTGAAAAGTGCAATTATGTGAGTTTGAATTTCAAAAGTAGTAATTGAGGTGGAAATCATCATTTTGGTTAAAGTTTCAGGTTGAAGTTAGTTCTTTGTAATGGAAATAGGTACAGACTTCATACTTTGCCTGTGGGTTACTTGTGACAAGTGCAATTGAATTGGGGGAGGTGAATCAATGTAAAAAGGGTTTGGGATCATCATTTTGTTTAAAGTTATAGTTTTCAATGAAGCAAGTTCTCAGCAATTGATAGATTAGAGGTATAGACTTCATATCTGGTAGGTAGGTTACCTATCACAATTGCAATTGAATTATGTTGGTTTGAATTTTTGGGGTGGGTCAAAGTAGTAATGGGTGTGGGGATCAACATTTTGGTTAATGTTTCAGGTTGAAGTAAATTTTGGCAGTGGAACAGACTATTTTCAGTTTCTTTCAAGGCTCTGCAAGCTGGCCAATACCGCCTTTAGCAGTTTCTTGTTAAGTGATAAGGTGGCGACCAGTTTTTATTAGCTTACCTGAACTGAAGGTTCAAGTGAGCTTTTCTGATTGCCCTTTGTATGTCGTCTGTCTGTCTGTCTGTCTGTCTGTCTGTACACTTTTCACATTTTCAACTTCTCCAAAACTGCTGAAGGTATTTTGATGAAACTTTATAGGAAGCAAGTACTCAAGGCCTCTTCCAAAGTTGTTCATTTTGGCAGGATGGACCCAGGGAAGGATCCAGAGTGGGGCAAAAGAGGCCCCAGGGGGTACCCCTCTTTAAGAATATTCTCCTCCAGAACTGCTGCATGAATTGAAAAGCTAATTGTATCTGAGTGATCTACATAGATGTGTGATTCAGTTTGTTAATTTTGTTGAAATCGGAAAATAAACTTTTGACACGTTTTTTGATGTCTTTTTGGACTTAGTAACTTTCATTAATTTTTGTATGATTTGGTTGATAAATGCATTCCTGATAGGTTTTGCCGAAATTTAATTTTTTGAATTTTTGATGAATTTTTTAAGACTGCAAAAATGAAGAGGGGGAGGGGGTAATTTTCCACATTTGCGACTTCTTCTCCAAAACTGCTGAAGGGATTTTGATGAAACTTTATAGGAAGTGAGTACTCAAGGTCCTCTACCAAGTTTGTTGGTTTCGGCATGATCAGCCCAGGGGTAGATCCAGGATGGGGCAAAAGTGGCCCCAGGGGATATCTCTCTTTAAAAAGCTTCTCCTCCAAAACTGTTGCATGGATTGAAAAACTAGTTGTATCTGAGTGATCTACATAAATGTGTGATTAAAGTTTGTAAATTACGTAGAAATCAGATAATAAATTTTTTATGTCTTTTTGATGTCTTTTTACACATTGTCATCCTCATTTATTCACCATGATGCATTCATTTAAAGTGTTTTACATGCAATTAGGTCAAGATATGCTTTCCTGAAAGAATTTTTCTCTGAAATTTAATTTTTTGATTTTTTTTTATGAATTTTTAAAATTGCAAAAAAAGGGAGGGGTAATTTTTTCACACACTTGTTCTTCAATGAAGGATAAAGGAAGCAAGTACGTTATCCAATTTCCCCAAACAAGTTTATGTTTTTTGACCAGATTGAAAAAGAGGTGGATCCAGGGTGAGCAAACTAGGTCTCTGAGGATACCCCCCTTTGAAAATCTTCTCCAGAACTGCTGCATGGATTGAAAAACTAATTTAATCTGATTGATTTTTATGGATCCATGATTCAATTTCTTATTTTTGGAATAAATTGGAATATTAATTTTTGACATGTTTTTGGCATCTTTCCAGCTTTGTCATTTTCATTCATTTTTAAGTCTCATTTTTAAAATAATTTGTAAATTTGAGATTCCCATATTTGTGAGATACAAACACAGTTCAGGGCCATGGGCCTCTTGTTAGTGGAGGAGAGAACTTGGTAACAAGTACCGATAAGAGACCACTGCACTTCTGCAAGTAAATTGGCAAACAGATTTCAGCTTAGGTTCCAGCTGGGCTCAAACCTGGACTGACCAGAAGTGAGAGACTTCAATCATGGTTCAAAGCCCAATGCTCAACCACTCAGCCACAGAGGTCCCACAAATACCAGTTAAGGCTTCCAAATTTTTAAAAATGGGATAGCATGTCACCTTCTTAAGGATTCCTTATCATAATATTACCACAATAATCCAATATGCAGTGAGGTTTGTATTCTATAACACTTTTGAATAGTGTATGCCTATATTATGCCCTCAATCAACCTTTGAAAAATGTCTAGATCCACCACTGAAATATATTACATTTTTTACCACATGATGCCAAAAAAATGAAGAAAATATATAATCTGTCCCTGTTTTGTTTGAAAATAAATATTCTGTCCTGAGACGGTATGAAAATAAATAGTCTGACATGACAAAATTTGCCAGGCCCCTAAAGCCTGTAATTTTATGGTATCACAATCAAAGTCAGATGATCAAACAATTTGACAATTATAAAATAAAATAGAACCTAGTGAATTTTCATCAGGAGTTGCTTTTTCTCATTTCATATTATGTCCCCTTATTGTAGTAAACTATATCAGTGAACCTGACAATTTACTTCATAAGTTAGGTAACCAAACTATCAGTGTTGGTTACTTAACTCTACACTAAAGAGCTCTTCCTGCATGTTGTGGAAGGTTAGTATACCTTGCAAGTCTATATAATTGTTTGATTTCCAACATTATAGTAAATTTAGACACCCATATCACTGCTATCTTCTGATTTAAATATGATTCAGTTGTTTAAACTTGACTTGCTGTTTGATTTTGAATTGTTCTGACATTTATGATTAGATCAGATTTATTCATCATATTATATATTCTGTTGAGACTTGAGTTGAGTGGCTGACTGACTTGCACTTTGGACTTTTTATGCTCCAGTAGCCACAGAACACTGTGCTGTACATGTGTGACTATGCATGATGATTGATTATTAATGTATTGGTATTCAAAATACAATTACATGTACTATCACAAGGCTACACCATCAGATTGAAATCTTCAGTGTTTTGGACATCCTTTTCATAAAGTTGCTGAATACATCGTCTTTTAATTGTTGTGTGTATAAATAATAACACACAGATAAACCTATGGAGAGGGTGAAAGTATTTATCAACAGTTTTAAATGTTCAGTTAATCCCTTTGGCAGGGCAACACGACAGAATACCCAAAGGGGTTAATGTTCAGCGTTTTTATCACGTAAATGTCCCAGTCATTCACTCGTTGTTCAAAATAAAATATTGAATGGCTGATTGTTTCCTTGGTGGAAAAACTTAAATAGTATCTATGTGTTATTTATTAGTTATGAATTAAATGCAATTAATGTACTTATTGTATGTAATATGTTATGCTACCGTATATATATTACTCTATCCCAGCGTATCTATTACTTCGTGCAGTTCACATTACCCGAATAATGGATGTGCTTCGTGATCAAGTTCAATGTACAACCCTAGTCCTTATGGCTTAGTCTTAGTCTGCAAAACGTTTGCTAGTACGATACTTTATTACCTCCTTTGCAATGGGCTTTTAAGTTATGACATTTCAATTCCAACATTTTGTTTATGTCTCGCACACATTCCTGATGTGTGCAGAATTTTTACCATCAATAGTACGGGTTCCAAGATGTAGTAGGAATAAATCTGAGCTTCTCTACATATATGAGGGCTTTGCCCTCTAATATTTGTTTCAAGTTATTTTGTAAATTTCTTTAACTAGGTGGTCATTTGTCACTGATTATTTTTTTCACTTCGAATTCAGGGATTAATAATTTGAACTAAGGCAATATCTTGAATGTGAGCTCAACTTCTTGTTTTACAATTGAGGAAAATTCATCAGGAGTCTATCCAGTCTCACAAGGGCAATAGCACTAAATGATGTCAAAGTTGAACTGTTATGTCAAATATTTAGAACATTAGCACTTTCTGCAAAAATTTGACTAGAAAAAAGTCTTTGAAATATTTTATTTTAATATGTTTTTGTGAAAAATGACTAGTGAAGCATCAGTTTGAAGTGGTCCAATCAATTTCTTTAGGCTCTACAGTTTACAGCTTCTGTACTTTTCTGTGTTGTGTACACATTGCAATGAAGTGGCTGAAAGGTTGTTTTCATGGTTCTTTTCAGAATGTAAGAGGGTCCTTTCATACTTGTACTCGTAGACATACTGTAAAGTGATGTAAATGTTTGAAAGACCTGTAACGGCATACTGTCAGTGTGAAGTGTGTATAATTAAAAAAAAAAAAAAGAGAGAAATGAAACTCATTTTCTTTACTCTTTTGTCAATTTATAATTCTTTTTTAATGTTAACTTTACCTGTCCCCATTAACAGTGTAATTGTAAACAATGAAAATTACCAGTTCTTGACAGCTTTGAAAGAAAAGTATGTGTGTGTTCTTAACATATAAACTAAGGGATATTTGTTTTTATGATTCTAATGCATTTTGTAATCATACATGATCCTCACACCTAGTTTTTAAATATCAAAATCTTGTAGAACTGTCTTTTAATATTATTTTTGAATACCTGTAGGCTATAAAGATCATCGACATAAGAGAATTAGTACCATATAAAACAATGCAGCACCACCGAAGTTAAAAAAATGCCACTCAGACATCTTAATAATTTACATTCATGTCAATCACTTCTTGACTATGATATATTAGTATCTATACTTGTCAAAACACCCAGTTATTAAAACACCTTGCCTTAGACTGTTTAATCTCCAGGTATAAATTTTGTTACTTTAGACATGCCTGTCTCATGGCATTGTCTTTTTATCTATATACCGATAATTATTTGGTTTTGAGAGTGTAATACAAATAAATTTATAAATCTAGACTTTGAATTGACTTCAAGTATTCAAGGTCTTTTTTTTCAACACATTTATTAGATACTTTACATATTATGCAACAAGAACATCATACCCTTGTTACCATGCCATCATTTCTAAATGATTCACATAATTTTATTAATGAAATTTTTTAAACATTTAAAATTAGTATAATTGACATGAGCATAGGATTTATGACAGTTCAGCTTAATCATAATTTCTTTAAAATAAAATTTTCTGTGATAACTGTACAATACCCTCATACATACACCTTTCAACCAAACTACACTTTGCATACACACATTTACACAAAGAAAGAAAGAGAGATAGTGAGAGAGAGAATCTAATAGATTTGTATTATATTATATACTGAGATGTTGAATCATAATATAGTGGTAAAAGATAGGGTAAGTAGAAACGGTAACTATTGTGGGTTCATATTATATTTATATATATTTATAAAATTTATATGAAACTTGGATAGATTGAGATATTCAAGGTTTTGGTGTGCATCTGAGAGTCACCTGTATAGTCACTAAAACTTTTGACTTAGTCTGTATGCATGTTCTCAATAAGATAAAGATGTGATAGGTAATCATAGTTTAATTTCTCAACATTGCAGGTGAAGCTGGAAAACTTATTGATTCGGGAAATAATACATACGGTGGAAAGTTTGTGATCAACCCAAGTGGTGGTTTGATTTCTAAAGGACATCCACTTGGTGCTACTGGTAAGTAAGATTAAGATTTCATTCATCTTTAAATAAATTAATTTATAATTCTGACCATTGTGACAACTTATACATGTGTCCACATATACCCCAGAGATTATAGCAATGTTTCATTTCTTGTTGAAAATCAATGTGTCATATTAATGTAATTTAACACAGAATCCTTGTGCACATGTGACCGTTGATTATTTCACATATGAACATGAGGCAGTATATTGTGGTATGTATTGTAACAGAGTCATTCATATGTCAATATACAGTGATGTTTTTAGCTCACCTGACCCAAAGATTCATTTGAGCTATTGCCAATTCTTTGTGACTGTGATCTGATTAAAAAAATAATCTTTGAATCTGATGAGTGATTTGCGACAACACTATAGGTATGTTGCATTCTATTGCCACCAGCAGTTGTGTCAGGTATCATGTGTGTATCTATTTCCTATTTTTAAAGACGGCTTGATCCTCTTTAATTTCAAATGTAGCACCTCTAAGGTGATGATAACAATATTTTTTTTTTATGATCCTTAGGTTAGGGTTTTTGTAGATAGATAGAAATGGACATGTTTATTTTATTAAGCCCATTTGGTTTCTTCTTTTATTCAGTCTGATATTCTTTTGAAATTTCAATTCACCTGAGTCACTCAGGTGACCTTTTGCCATCAGCGATCAGTCTACATCACTTTTTGTAAGAAGTTTCTTTAGGATAAGGAGAATGCAACTTGTAAATTTTATGTAATCCTTGTACATGTATATTTTCGGTCCTTTGAATTCTGCATAAACTTCCAGAAATAACCAATAAATCGTGTCTATCATTCATGCATGCATTCATGTTGCCAAGACAGGTAAGGGCTCTAGATATTTATAGTTTTAATAAATTTCATCCCCCTGAAAACCCTGGGTGGCTGGATATATAGTTATAAACATTACATTATATGAAATCAGTCTTACATCTAGTTATTTCTTGAATATAAAATTAATTGCTTTAAATTCTGATTGAAACCAAATATATTAACTGTTCATCAACCATGGGCATGATAGCAATTTTAATAGCACTAGTGTTTCCTAGGAAATAATTTCCCTTTAAAGTTCTAAAATGTATGTATTGGTACCACAATAAATATATGAATCATTACAGTAGTGATATTATTTATTTTTCAGTAAATTTGATTACACAGTTTATACTATAAAGCACATATCACATATTTACACTAGCATAAGTTATCATCTATTTTTATTCTCAGATCATTAGGATTACCCATAGAACTTTGTTGAACAAAAACTTTTTGAACTCTTAGAGTTGTAGCTTTGATAAAGAGGGAGCATTGACTATACCATGTGTTTTACATTGCTTACAGGTTTAGCTCAGTGTACAGAACTGTGTTGGCAGTTGAGAGGATTAGCCGGAAAACGTCAAGTAAATAACGCAAAAGTTGCATTGCAACATAACATAGGACTTGGAGGTGCTGTAGTAGTTGGTCTGTACAGAATGGGATTCCCACAGCAAGGGTTTGTTTGGTTTACGTTTGTTTTACATCGTGAAAAGGACTTTCACTTATATGGAGATATAACTAACTTTAGGAGAAGTGCTACAAATTTTTACCTTTGCTATGGACAATGCCAATGCAGTGAGGGTTCTTTTATTTACCACAACTGCTGTAACTTTGGACCTAGGTTTTAAAATTGCAATGTCTTTCACTTTGTATGTCAAATACTTGGCAAGAAAACAGTCACTACCATTATGTTTAAAGTCTTTGGTATGACCCAGTATTGGAAATCCAACCCAAGACACATGCAAGTTGAATGCTCTACTACTGGACTGTTAAAAGTGCTCCACAGCAAGGGCCAAGACAAAACTTATCTCTAAGTCTATGTATAGACATTTATAATCAGGATAAACATAAACAGGATATAGTATTTATCATGAAAATTTTCATAAGATTCCCATGTATTCCTAGATATAGTAATATATTCTATTTCATAAGATTCCCATATATTCATAAATATAGTAATATATTCTATTTCATAAGATTCCCATATGTTTCTAGATGTAGTAAAACATTCTATTTCCTAAATAAAGCACAAAAAGAACAGAGCTCCAAATAAGATTTTCAGGTTTACTCCCAGAAATAAAATTTAAAGGCTAAATCAAAATTCTTAAAGGGTATTTTTTAAGTATTTAAAGGGTGTTTTACATAATTATATATAAATTGTCACTATTACAATTTGTAACTTCAATTTCCAATGAGTAATTTCACCCCTGTTCTAAATTCCAAAGCTGATTTTCAATTTTTTAAAGGGTAAATACCCTCTTACTCCCCTTATCTGGAGCTCTGAAAGAATCTTAGAATAAAAACTGACTTTTGGAGCCATTGTTATGAATACTAATTGTGTTCGACTCACCATGAGTCAGGTAGGCATTTTATTTCTTTTAATTTTATAGCAGTATATGATAGGAATTTCAGATTTTTACTGATTTCGCAGTATGGCAAAATTGCAGAGATAACAGTTAGTGTTAGGGTTATTTGTTTTGGAGGTTAGAGCACAACAAATTTAATACTTGTTTCAGAATAATATCAGCTACATTGTTGTTGTTATATTGTTGTTTAACGTCCCACTCAAGAATCTTTCACTCATATGGAGATGTCACCAAATGTCAGTGAAGGACTTCAAATTTTGGCCTATACTCAGCACTTACAGCCATCGAGCAGTGAGGGTTCTTAACATGCCAACACCAACTGTGACATGGTACCTGTCTCATTTGAAGGACAGATCAGTTACATATACAAAGGTTTTGATAAAAACTTTAAGTGATGTAAATATTGTTTCCCAAAGAGTCTTTTAGAATTCTAAGATATGATAAGGGGCTACCAGACACTGGTTGAGTTAAATTTTAATAATCTCTGATGCTTTCCCAAAGTAAACACCTCATAATTGACACTCGCCATATTTCTTACTGTTTCATTTCTTTGCCTTTTCACAGAAGACAAATCCAGCCTAGTCTAGCTAGTGCTTCAGCAGAGAGTGACTTCAAATGCAATGTGATTTTTACTGAGATTAAATCAAACTTGGAGAAGGTTTGTACTTTGTCTTATTAATGTTGTTACATCCAAAGTTACTGTACAGGGGAAATAAGTGTGCTGTTATTGTTCACTATATTCTCAGTGTTGGGAAATCCACACATTTAAGAAGCAGTGAATATATATACACATATTATTAGCACATTCTTCTTTCCAATATTGCTGCATATTGGGAAGAGAATTAGATGGAAGTAGTTTAACATTGATGTTATCTTTCTTCAACCATTATAAATATGATTTTAAATAACCAACTCAATGTTGAGTACCTGTTTTTAGTCTAAAGCTTTCCAGTGAAATTATATCCTGTCAGTTTTTGTAGTCACAGAGTAACCCTTTCTGAAGCTGGCACATTCTATAATAGCATTTTATTGACAGAAATTACCAAAATTATTGGGATATGCAAGGCCCTACATTTATCAATGATCAAATTACTTTTAAAAATTTAGTCCTTGATTTATCATTTGGATTTGATAATTTTATTACTGATTTTTTGCCATAGATAGTAAAACTATATTATATGCTGCCTGGGGCAGACAGCTAGTTAACCATGTATCACGTATAAATCAAACAACGAATCATGTAATGTCAATGGTTTATTCTGTCCATGTAATATGATTGGATGGAAGAACAGATGATGATGATGATGAAGATGAAGATGAAGATGGTAAAAGGCTGTAACAAAACAAAATAACCTTAATAGACAATGTTATAAAATAGCCCGATATCATTACTTATGACAATAAACACAAGGAGCAGTTAGTAACAATAGAGGTCACAATATTATATGGCTTATAGGTCTCACATGTACGTTAATGTACCTACATATTGTACAGGTATGTCTATATACAGAACAGACCTAGTCATAACAACAATGCATAAGCATCACTCCACTACATATGACTGACTATATATGCCACATCACGTTAGCTAATTAAGCCCTAATACCTCTAGGTCTGTAATACATGTATATGACTGAATGACTGCATAGGCCCACAGTACTATACTTTATAACTTAACCTGACACGATTTCTAAGATTTCGTAAATATATGAAATTAACTGACAATGTCCCGAACTTGTACAATTGTACAAATATAAAATAATCAAAATATTATAAAAGGTAAACAGACATAAATTAGTCGTTACTAATATTGCCATTATTGGACTGACCCTAAACATGATTAACCGACATCCTAAACATACATAGCTATACGCTATGCTAGTCTATACGCTAGGCCCTTAAATGTAAACAAAGCCAAGGTGAGCTATAATTAACTCAGGCAAAGGTGAAGGTCGCCGCTGGAATCACGTAGGCCATGCCATGTGACTGAAAGTTTCAACATTGCAAAACTAACTTAAAATACAATTCTGAGCAAATATAACTTATCAATAAATCAATGGCGAATTCACATACATTTTGAGCTGACTTGGGTCGCAGTGAATAGGTCGTATGGCCTAGAAGCTATGAAATTAGGGTGGAGCACCCACGCTGGGAGTAGCGCACATGGTTCACTGGCTTAGACTGGTTTAAAAACTAAGGGAGATAACTCCAACCAAAAACATAGACTGAGAGAAAGGGAGGTAACTCTAACTGGAGTCATGACACTCCCCGTCTGGTATCCATATAAGGATGCCACTACTAATACTACCAAAGGTTTACAACACAAATTGATTATTAACATTGACCAAAAATATAAACAGTCATGAATGAAAAAATATCACTTATCTTCACATTATTGAAGTAAATAATGGTGATCAAATGTCACAATATATAAATAAACTGAAATGAGTCACTCAATGAGTAAAACTAACTCATGTACTGGTCTGGTATAGAATGTCAATTTTCCATCTTGAAATGATCTCACAATAACTTTGCGAACTAAACCGTCTTCACTTTCGAAAACCTTTTGGATGATTCCCAAAGGCCAGTTGTTACGAGTTTTACTAGAATCTTTCATAAGCACAACGTCATTAGGTTTGAGATTGCGCGTTTCACAAGTCCATTTACGACGCGGCTGTAAAATGTTCAAATACTCTTTGCGCCACTTTCGCCAAAACAGGTCTGCAAGGACTTGCACATGTTTCCACTGCGCACGATAAATATCCTTCAGGTCCAGACTGTCGGACACAACGGGTAAGAATTTCCACTTTTCCAGTGAGAAGTAAAGAAGGACTAAGAATCATCGGTGCTTCTGGGTCTGTAGAAATTGGTACTAGTGGACGGGCATTAATAATCGCACAGGCCTCAGATAAAAAAGTAGTCAAGGTATTTGTTTCGTGTGTGAGCGGCTTCGATTTAGAATCCAAAAGCATAGAGTCTAGAATTCTTCTTGTCATCCCAATCATGCGCTCCCATATGCCGCCCATATGGGATGCATGCGGCACATTGAATAACCATGTTATTCCTGAATCTTGGAGAAATTGATGAACAGGTCCTTCCTCGACCTTCACAGAATTCACATTCATTTCCTCTGACGCTCCAATAAAATTTGAACCTCTATCTGACCGTATACATTTCACTGGTCCTCGAATCGATAGAAACCTGCGTAGGGCGTTTATGAACGAAGAGCTAGACATCTCCTCCACTACTTCCACGTGAATAGCCCTAGTAGACATACATGTAAATACAATTCCCCATCTCTTACTATTAGCAGCGCCTCCACGAGTCTTTCGCGTAACAACTTGATACGGTCCCAAAGGCGTCGATTCCGACTGACGTAAAAGGTGGTCCAGGGGTTATTCTATCAATTGGTACATCTGCCATCTTTTGTGTTTGTAGACTCCTTCTAAGTCGACGACACGTTACACAATTATGAATGTAGGAGGCAATTAACCTTTTTGCTCCGATAATCCAGAATCCACCACTGCGGAGTGCTCCCTCAGTGAATAATCTCCCCTGATGATTAACCTTTTCGTGTGAAAATGACGAATCAACAAAACAGATATATGACGGTCTTTAGGCAAATTATAGGGTTGATTTCTCGGGAAGGTATTTGTCCTCTAGCTCGATTGATTTGACCGCCAATGCGTAAAACATTATTTTCATCCAGAAATGGTAACAATGAGGAAATGGCACTACTCTTAGCTAAAGGTTGATTTTTCATGAGTCGATGAACTTCATCAGGATAGTGTTTGATCTGTACTTCCTTGAGTATAAAATTCTCAGCCATGAGTAATTCATCTTGGCGAGAACGGTGCACCATATCATTGTTATATACTTGTTCACCTTATATGCACGCACAAGGTGATGAAATGTAGCTATCGAATTAACAAGAGTTTTCCAGCTAGAGAAATTCTCAAATCTCTTGGTCCCAAAGCCCGAATTGCAAGTAACGGCAGTCATTAGGGGACGAATCTCGATATCGTTTTCTGGGTCGATCAAAGGTGAGTCAACCGTAAGAGTTCTATCCTTCGGTGAGTTACATAGCCATTGGGGTCCTGTAATCCATGGTAATTGCATGATATCAATAACAGTAGTAATACATCTCGTACACGAGTCTGCAGGGTTTTTTTCGGTTAGAAACATAACTCCACTGATCAGCTGAGGATACTCTAAGTATCCACGATCCACTCTGTTGCTGACGTAAGTATAAAAACGACGTGTTCTGTTACTGATATACCCTAATACAACTCTGCTATCTGTGCAATAGCGAATGGTCTCAAGCGGAATGTCAAGCTGTTTGGAGACAATCTCGGCTAACTCTGTAGCTAGTACTGCTCCACAGAGTTCTAAACGGGGAATAGTGTGACCCCTAGGTGGCGCAAGTTTAAAGATTTTCCCATCAGGAACCTAATGCTAGAATTACCAATCTCGTCCTTGACTTTCATGTAGGCTGATGCTGCTATTGCCTTTTCGGAGGCATCTGAAAATATGTGAACCTCTGCTACTTTCGCAGTACTGACTGAAGTGTGTGATAACATTCTAGGTATAGCAACGTCTTGTAGACCATGTAGTGATTGTTTGCCATTCGGTCCATTTCTGAAAGTGATCCGGAGATAGGGGTTCATCCCAGTCAATACCCGGCGGAGTCGCCTCTCTTAGTAAAATTTTGCCACTTATAGTAATGGGAGCAATGAATCCTAGAGGGTCAAATAGACTATTGACTGTAGACAACAGTCCTCGTCTAGTGTAAGGTTTGTCTTTAGAAGGAACAGAGAATACAAAGGTATCAGTCTTGAGATTCCAATAAAGTCCAAGGCTCCTATGTACAGTTTTTTTCGTCAACTGTCGATTTCTTTCAACTGTTCGCCATGGTCACTAATGTCGAAGACATCCATAACGGCAGGTTTGTTGCAGGTTATATCTTATGCAGTCGCAATTTCCCCTCTGATTTCATACATGCTTGTGTACGTTTCATAAGACTAATTGCACTAGATTCAGTGGGCAGCGACACTAGCCCGTCGTCCACGTAAAAGTTCCTATATACAAAGTCTTTCACATCTGAGTCCGCATTCTCCACAGTCTTGCGCAAGCCATAGTTCGCTATAGCTGGAGAGGGGCTATTCCCGAATACATGTGATCGCATCCTATATTCTACTAAAATATCATCTGGATTGTTGTCTCTGTGCCAAAAGAACCTAAGGAAATCTCTATGGTCCTTATTAACATGAAACCTATAAAACATTTGTTCAATGTCACCGGTCATTGCAACTTCATCTCGTCTAAAGCGAAGTAATACCCCTATTAGACTGTTGATCATGTCTGGACCAGACATCAACATACGGTTAAGCGATACTCCTTCGTAAATGGCGGAAGAGTCAAAAACACCTCTGATTTGTTGCGGTTTGTGAGGGTGGTGTACCCCAAATAACGGTAAGTACCAACATCTTGAATCTTGCACGGGAGGTGCGACTTCTGCGGCTCCACCATCTATAACCTTCTGCATGAAGGTAACGAACTGAGATCTCTTCACGTTGTCTCTCATCAGACTAGTATGTAGAATATGCGCACGGTGCAAAGTCTGAGCTCTGTTATTAGGCATACTGTTGGGTATTTCACGGAATGGTAGAGGGGCTGTCCAATGGCCCTCCTCATCCTTCTTCGAATAGGTAATTTCCATAAGTTTTCAGAAACTTCCTGTCCTCCACAGATAGACCAGTTGTCTCATCATATGGGGTCTTTGCAAAAACGTCACTACCACGGAAATCACGATCACAAATATTATAGTTAGAAGTTCCTATGTGGTCCTTAACATGTAAATAGTTTAGGCAGGGCTCACCACATGTTGCACGGCCATCATTCAAAATAGATATCTTGTTTACCCTAACTGAATTCCTTCGATGTATGCGTCCTGAACAAATCTCGCCAATGATTACCCATCCGAGTCCAAGTTTGAGTGCAAATGGTGTTCCCTTTTTGCCAATGATTTGTTTCTCTATGTAATGTGCCTCAAGTAAGTCTCTTCCAATCAAAAGCTGAATTCTAGCATTAGAGTCAAATTCCGGAATCAGTTGAGCTATTCTCACGCAAATGTGGGTATGATTTTGCGACTTCTGGTGTAGGTATTTCACTTGTCTCATTCGGTATGTCATCGCATTCTATCAAGGTCGGTAGATCATAACTGGTTGAGCCGTCAGTGGTGCTAACTACCAAACCATAAGCACGTCTCCCATACATAGTTACACTTCCGGAGCATGAAGTTAAAGTGTATTTTTCCGGTTGACTAGTAAAGTTCATGGCATCAAATAGATCAGGAGATGCGAGTGACTGATCGCTCTGATCATCTAAAATGGCATACACGCGGACCGACTTCTGTGGATCACTTTTTAGACTGACATTGACTAGAACAGTTTTACTACAAGATCTGCCTTTAAACGAGTCACCGCACAAGGTTGTACATTTAGTTAAGACTTCCGAATTCACATTACACTCCCCGCCATGGGGACTATCACTATTGTTGGGTTGCCGTTTATCAATATGCATTGCGGACGAATGGTTAAAACTACCACATGTGCCACACTTGATCCTCGCCGTACAATTCTTTGCAATATGATTGGTTGAAGCACAACATCTTAAACACAAATTCTTACTCTGAAGAAAGTTTTTCCTTTCAGTATATGGCTTGTTACGGAAACCATGACACACTTGTATACTGTGGTTTGCCTTATGAAAGGGGCAACGGTTCTGTGAGTAAAGGTCGATGCTAATGTCTGACTTACAACTGTGTACTTGAAGTGCAGGGTTACGTTGTCCTTGACCTCTCCTACCAAAGGTGCTTACTGGCTTACTAAGTGCAAATGCTGGATCGTTTCTGATCTGACACATATCCTTAATAAAGTCAACAAACTCCGAAAATGGCGGAAATGGGACACCATACTTTTTTTTGTAAGTAGAGGCTCTCGGTAATCCACCTCTCTTGAATGTTGAATGGTAATTTTCCTAAGATAGGGTTAACACCTGTAGAAGTGTCATAAAATGCTAAACACTGAGCAAACTGTGGGTTTTCCTTCAAACACTGAATCTTAATCAATATATTTAACAGATCGTACAGACGACTATACTCGTGAGGGTTCACGGCACGAAAATTTTCTATCTGACGTCGCACAGCTGCTTCAAATATCTCTGGTCTACCGTACATCTCGTCTAATCTCTCCCATATAAGACACACAGCACGTTCAGCGTTACCGGGGTTAGCGTTCTTAATACTGTAGGCAACTTCTTTAGATTTGCCAGAGAGTCGATTGATCAGTAGCTCTAACTCTTCTGACTTAGACACTTTAAGTTCTGACGCAATACTTCCAAAAGATGACTTCCAGGAATTATACGACTCGGCCTTATCGTCAAAGTTTGAAAATCGTTCAGGTAATAATTGCTTCTTCATTAAGAACGCTGATATATCTGATAGCACACTTAAGCTTTGATCATTCCTAACAGGGCCAGGGTCCTGAGATGTAGGCATGAGTTCTGAGAACTGATTGTCTATCTCGGGTGGAATTGGCTTATAAACATTATTGTCAAAGTCTGGCCTATTATTCACAATAAAATGTGGTGTACAGGTAGGTTGTGGAGCAACCCTATTCGGTACCGGCGTTACACGCAAATCCTCGTTTTGATCCATGTTCCTATGATCGCTAATATTCATAGGTAAGTTATGTACATACTGTGTTGTGCGTTCACTTTTATTTTCCTCTGGAATGTCTAAGGATGAATTGTCCTCAACATCATCAGCATTCTCAAGCTTTAACAGCTTCATGTCTATCTCTAGTTCACCCTTTTTCCTTTGTGTCTCAGCTTTAAGCTTCATTTCTTCTGCTTCTAGCTGTAACTTCCTTTTCTGAAGTTCAGCCTCTTTTATCAAAAGTTCTTTTTTGCGCTCATCTTGTTTCTTTCTCTCAGAGCTTGTAATTGATATTTGCGACTTTTCTTCTATAATGTTCATTCGTAAGGTAGAAATTTCTAGCTTAGTGTTTTCTACTATACGCTGACACTTGGTAAACTCCTCTTGAAGTTGTCTCTCTTTGCGATTACTTACTTCGTTGTTAGTGCGCTGTAAGAACACTACGTATTCGTCAACATGTTCAGTGTAAATTTTAAAAGTATCGGACAAGTCTTTATTGAGACCCCGCGGAGTTCCTTTATGTTATCCTTGTGACCTGGTAGATCAATTATTATGTCTTCTATCTGCCTCCAATGTACGCCAATTGCCTTTGTATGCTTCTCACATGAAGCTTCAAAACGAGAAAGTCCCTTTTCCGTTAATTTGACTGCACGCCTCTCAGTCTCCTCTTCCTCAGTGGACATCATGACCTATGTACACTGTACATGTAATTAGTGTCTACTAATTTGTCCCGTAAATCCTTTTACTATGCTGCCTGGGGCAGACAGCTAGTTAACCATGTATCACGTATAAATCAAACAACGAATCATGTAATGTCAATGGTTTATTCTGTCCATGTAATATGATTGGATGGAAGAACAGATGATGATGATGATGAAGATGAAGATGAAGATGAAGATGGTAAAAGGCTGTAACAAAACAAAATAACCTTAATAGACAATGTTATAAAATAGCCCGATATCATTACTTATGACAATAAACACAAGGAGCAGTAGTAACAATAGAGGTCACAATATTATGGCTTATAGGTCTCACATGTACGTTAATGTACCTACATATTGTACAGGTATGTCTATATACAGAACAGACCTAGTCATAACAACAATGCATAAGCATCACTCCACTACATATGACTGACTATATATGCCACATCACGTTAGCTAATTAAGCCCTAATACCTCTAGGTCTGTAATACATGTATATGACTGAATGACTGCATAGGCCCACAGTACTATACTTATAACTTAACCTGACACGATTTCTAAGATTTCGTAAATATATGAAATTAACTGACAATGTCCCGAACTTGTACAATTGTACAAATATAAAATAATCAAAATATTATAAAAGGTAAACAG
This sequence comes from Atrina japonica, assembly GCA_030159075.1. Taxonomy (NCBI): domain Eukaryota; kingdom Metazoa; phylum Mollusca; class Bivalvia; order Pterioida; family Pinnidae; genus Atrina; species Atrina japonica. The sequence goes on along the minus strand of BROG01000073.1, from coordinate 1,084,787 downwards.
ACATAAATCAGTCGTTACTAATATTGCCATTATTGGACTGACCCTAAACATGATTAACCGACATCCTAAACATACATAGCTATACGCTATGCTAGTCTATACGCTAGGCCCTTAAATGTAAACAAAGCCAAGGTGAGCTATAATTTAACTCAGGCAAAGGTGAAGGTCGCCTGGAATCACGTAGGCCATGCCATTTTTTGCCATAGATAGTAAAACTATATATTTGTACACCATGACCTCATATTGACCTCATATTGGGTGGAAAATTTTCTCAAATATTTTGGATTACTGAAAATGTTCTGAAATTACGGGGAAAATTGCACTATCATGGATACATCATAGGATTGGCATCCATGCAGATATATCAAAATGAAATATATAATTTTAGATATATCAATAAAAACATATGTAAGACATATTCTAAAGATTTCTTAAGTATTCTGTATACAAAGCAAACATCATTTTGCCGAATCTTATTGAAGAAAAAAAATTCACTGGCAATAACAAACTGATGAAAAAAAAATTCAGGCTAGGTCTAGTCCTTACTGTTTTGATTTAAATGATGTTTAGTTGCTTTTTATGTTTGTGGTAAAAATTTTGATCCACAAATTCAGCAGACCATGATCATGTCAATAGAATGAAAAACATAATAATTACAGTCCATGGCATTAAATCCCTGTATAGTAAGTTACTTCTGGCCATTGCATCAATTATTTGAATTGACTCGTTCATGTTTTCTGCTTTAAGATGAAAAAAATAAATGGATTGTAACTGATAGTTGATTATCACTTATTTGTAGGATGGACCTGCATGGGTGAAAAAGATGAAAGGCATATTCTGCTTTAAAGTAAAAAATTCTGATGGCAATGATGGTGTTTGGGTGGTTGATGCTAAGACTGGTAACGGCTCTGTAAGATTTGGTGTGGAACGTAAGTTTACATTTTTAGGTCACCTGACCGAAAGGTCTTGGTGACCTATAGCGATCACTCTTCGTCCGTCGTCGTGCGTCGTGCGTTAACTTTTGAACATTTTCATCTTCTATTCAAAAACCAGTCGGCCAATTTCATCAAAACTTGGTAGGAAGTATCCCCATGGGAAGCTCCTTCAAGTTTGTGAATATAAAGGGTCAGACTCCTAAAGGGGCCCCATAAGGGGTCAAAAAGGGGTAAAATTAGGAAAATCTTTAAAAATCTTCTTCTCAAGAACTAACAATGGGAATGACTTCATATTTGATATTTAGCATCTTTAGGGGGATGTTTACAAAGTTTGTGAAATAAAAAATTATCTGATGAAAAACGGCCCCACTAGGGGGCGCTGAAATCGGGCAAAAATTCAAAGTTGTCAGATTTCAACCAAATTTGGTAGAAAGCATCCCCAGGAAAGGCAATTAAAGTTTGTGTAGAAATAAAAGGTTCTGATCCTTTGGGGCCAATAAGGGGGTAAAAAGGGCCAAATATTGAAATCTTCATCCTTTTTTTAATGGACTTCTTCTGAAAAGAATCACAAGGACTAAATTTCAACCTAAGTTGGCAGGAAGCATCTTCATGTACAAATGTAATAACACAAGACGCTTCATGTTTGTGAAAATTGTGGATTGTTATGTCAAAAACCCTTAGATCCTCCAAAGCAGCCAAGAGGTGCTGGTATATGGCATCAAAGGGGTAAAATAAGGAAAATGATTTTAAAATGTAGGCTTCTTCTTCTCAAGAACCAACAATGGGAATGACTTCATATTTGATATTTAGCATCTTTGGGGAGGATTACAAAGTTTGTGAAAAACAAATTTATTTGATTAAAAACGGTCCCACCAGGGGGCACTGAAATCAGCCAAAAATTCAAAGTTGTCAGATTTCAACCATATTTAGTAGAAAGCATCCCCCAGTAATTGGCATATCACCGAACCTCTCACCTTGTATTAAAAAAATATGATTGTTGACTCTTTGGGCCCCATAAGCTCTCCTCTTTAACAGCCAGTCTTTTGATGGTAAAAGCGGGCCACATGTGGAAATCTTTAATTGAATTTCTTCTATCAAAAATCTGTTGGTCCTGTTTTCAACCTAACCAGGCAGGAAGCTTCCCCATGTGAAGACCCCTTCACTTGCCAAACGAGTTTGTTAAAATTGTGGAGTTATGCCACCTTAGATCCTTAAAAGATGGGAGCCTTAAAGGGATAAAATTAAGAAAAGGCAGAGTATAAAAAGCACCTTCGAAAATTCACTCCATTTCTCGAACACTGAGCCATTAAGAACCAACAATGGGAATAACTTCATATTGATATTTAGCATTTCTAGGAGGAGGATTACAAGGTTTTCAAAATGAATAAATTATTTTGATGAAAAACGACCCCATTGTTTGGGGGGGGGGGGGCGCTAAAATCAGCCAAAAATTCAACTCTATGTCTGTTTCAACCAATTTGGTAGAAAGCATTCCCAATAGTGAAGGCAATCAAAGTTTGTATAGAAAAAAAGGTTTAGGGGTCAAAGTTCAAGTTAGAATTATCAGGAGGATCATAGGCATATGCATTTGAAAGATTTGTAGGGACTGATCAGAGACGCAAATTTTCTCTGAGAAAACTCCGATTTTGTTTAAACAAAGCCATTACTTAAACACCGAAGTAGCCTTTGATTGATGAAAACTTTTCTCTGATAATGTGAACTGCACGAAATGATGGATACGCGGTTTTATAGCATTTGCATTAGTGTACAAGAAATTGCAGCCACACACCATCTGAGTAGGGCATTATTCGCCAATACACCGGCAATACAACGAATCCCCAAAGGGATTAACTGAACATGTAAAAACTGTTGATGAATGCCTTCGCCCTCCGACTAGTATTATTTAACTCCTCTTTTATGACTGTAGGTGTTGGCCTTTTCGTTATTAACGCTATTATTATTTAGGAGAATTATTAAATTCAACACCGGTAGCCTAAAATTGCATTGTCAATGGTGTGCCAATTTTGTATAAACACTACTATATGCTTCTCATGGCCAATGCTTGGACAGGCACAAAGGTTTCGGCACAAGTAGAGATGGACAACATTTCGTGACGTTCTGGACTGAATATAGTTGCCAAATGCTGGAAGGCACATGAAACGAAAGTTCCGTCTAGCCCTATGTCACCCAGAAAAAAATACAAGTCGGTGCATAACCAGACCTATCTTTCATTAAGTTGTTTATAGTGTAATTTGTCTAATACTCTGAGATTTGTTTAGTAGGTATAATAAACATATAAAATGAATTGCTGCTTGCTTTGAGTGAATTTTATTGCACAATCAGGAAAACCACGCAATACCACATTATCAACATGTGTCAATACAAATAAAATTTATGTTGTTAGACATTATTCAAACACAGTTTTGCAGTCCCTAAAGAGTCTTAAAAAATATGTATAAATGATTCCCTTTCAAAGGTTTCGGCACAAAAGTTGACGGAGAAATGCCTAGCCCTATGTCACCCAGAAAAAAATACACATGTCAATCACTTAATTTAAGCGATGTGTCAATACAAATAAATTTATGTTGTTAGCTCTTTTAGTCCCTCATGATTCCCTTTCTTAAAGTTGGCCTTAACATGTCAATCACTTAATTTAAGCGATTGTTGCTCTTTTACTCAGGTGACCGTTAAGGCCCTTTGGGCCTCTTGTTGAATTATATGATGATGCCATCAATGTTAAAAACCTTTAGAATACACTAGTTAAATCTCTCTAGATCTTAAACTTGAAACATCACAGTTATCAGACTTTAAATGATTTTATGTTAGGTATTGATATTTTACAATTGTATTGATAATATGAATGTCATGTAGAAACCTTTATGTTGAATCAGTAAATTGTTAGGTTTTTTTGTTTTTTTGTTTTCATTAATTCATAATATTCATTTCAGCAAAGGGTGATGTCACCATTATAATGTCAGATGATGACATGGTTAATCTGATGATGGGAAAATTGAACCCACAGCAAGTAAGTGCTTATAACAATATTATCCTAATGTTGCATTGATTCATTTCCATAATGTGATGTTATTTAATTCATGATACCACAATTAATTCTGTTTTAATAATACAGATATACTATTTGTGTAATGATACACAAGTACAATTTGTGTAATAATAAGTTGTACAATTTGTGTAGTAATGCAGGTGTACAATTTGTGTAATAATGCAGGTGTACAATTTGTGTAATAATAAGTTGTACAATTAATAATAATGCAGATGTACAATTTATAATAATGCAGGTGTACAATTTATAATAATGCAGGTGTACAGTTTATAATAATGCAGGTATAAATTTGTGTAATAACACAGGTGTACAATTTATAATAATGCAGGTGTACAATTTGTGTAATAATAAGTTGTACAATTTGTGTAATAATAAGTTGTACAATTTGTGTAATAATGCAGGTGTACAATTTGTGTAATAATAAGTTGTACAATTTGTGTAATAGTACAGGTGTATAATTTATAATAATGCAGGTGTACAATTAAATAATAATACAGTTGGGCAATTTATGTAATTATTACAGGTGTACAATTTGTGTAATAATACAGGTGTACAATATGTGGAATAGTACAGGTGTATAATTTGTGTAATAATAAGATGTACAATTTGTGTAATAATAAATTGTACAATTTATAATAATGCAGGTGTACAATTTATAATAATGCAGACGTACAATCTAAGTAATAATACAGTTGTGCATTTTATGTAATTATTACAGTTGTGCAATTTATTTAATTATTACAGGTGTACAATTTGTGTAATTATTACAGGTGTACAATTTATGTAATTATTACAGGTGTACAATTTGTGTAATAATAGTAATACTAATGTAAAAGGTGTTTTCTAATATAAAGACAATATTGTACAGGTGATACTAGTGTGTAAAATAAAATACAGACTAAATATTATATATCAGTTTTGATATTTTCTATGTTTGAATTTTATTTATTCCATTTATCTGACATCTGTCTTTGTTTTTTATAGGCTTTCTTCCAAGGAAAGTTGAAAATACAGGGTAACATGGGATTAGCCATGAAGTTAAGAGAATTCCAGTCACGAGTCGGACAAGCTAAATTGTAAAGTGCCCTCATTATTGTTAAGACTTTCAATGGAGATTATGAACACTAGTAAAAATATGGACACAACTTTGGGACATAATTGATTATACTGATTTATATGTGTTTTTCATGAAATAGATAAACCAGGGAACAACAATGTGTTTCAATTCCACATCATATGGTTAGATCATGAACTAGATTTTACACGTAAAAGACATTTTTGCTGAAATGGATGCAGCTGTGATTAACATGATGTGTATATTGTCATTACATAGCCCCATTGGCTGTGAATTACTCCACTCATATAATACATTAATGATGTACATATTAATGCAGCAAAATTGACATTGTTTATTTATTATTATATATATAGATGTATTTCTACTCATTGTAAATTTTGTAGTATATCTGATTCTTGTCTCAGATAAAACCTGGATTATGTGTAGGATTATCAGAGGATCATTTTTATTTGTGCTCATTATATCCTATGAATGATTGAAGTTTATGACATTTCATCAATGTTTCCTCGTTTTTAGCTCACCTGGACTGAAGGACCAAGTGAGCTATTTCTATGGCCCAATGTCCAAACAAAAAGGGGCTAGTACCTGCAGGGGCACCAAAAGGTCACAACTTTGTTCTTCTTTAAAAATCTTCTCGTGAACCAATGATCAGATACTTTTCAAATTTTATAAACGTTATTGTCAAGTCAATATCTATAATGTTTACAAAAGAAATTGAAATCTTTTCATAAACAATCCTTCAGCAGGGTCTTCATATGACATAAGGTATTATTTTGTACAAATGGCTTATCAACTCAAAACTGATTTACTTTTTGTATACAGATAAAAAATAAAAAGCTGTAAAGAATTATCTAAAGATCATTGTGATAAAATGTCAAGGTCATTTCACAGACACCTATGTAAACCGAAAATATCAATTGCATAATCAACAAAATTTGCCAGGTGAGCACTTTAAGGACCATTGGACCTCTTGTACTTCATGTTTTCTGTTTTTAGACTCCAAAGTTTAACAGGAATAATTCTGTTTTGCAAGAATCAGATCATCAGACTTCACTTTTTTATTGTTTGACTCAAAAATCTAAAAATGAATAATTTGAAATCTGTAAATAGATTGATTTATAAATAGAAGGATAATTTGATTGACATACTAGGTATACCAGAGTATCATACATCAACATACACTTCTGTATGATATGTGTTATGACATAAGATTTAGTATTACTGGCATGAACTGGAATTTTAAATTCTGTATGGCATAAACTGGGATGAAAGTTTCACTGGCTTGAATTGGTATATTTGATTATGTATTGCGTGAACTGGTATATGTAATCTGTATTGCATGCACTGGAAATTTGGGTTTTCTGTATGGCATGCACTGGAAAATTGGGTTTTCTGTATGGCATGCACTGGGAATTGGGTCTTCTATATGGCATGCACTGGGGAAAATGGGTTTCTTATGGCATGCACTGGAAAATTGGGTTTTCTGTATGACCTTTCCTGGAAAATTGGATCTTCTGTATGGCATGCACGGGAAAATTTTATCTTCTGTATGGCATGCACAGGAAAGTTTTATCATCTGTATGGCATGCACGGGAAAATTTTATCTTCTGTATGGCATGCACAGGAAAGTTTTATCATCTGTATGGCATGCACGGGAAAGTTTTATCTTCTGTATGGCATGCACGGGAAAGTTTTATCATCTGTATGGCATGCACGGGAAAGTTTTATCATCTGTATGGCATGCACGGGAAAGTTTTATCTTCAGTATGGAATGCACTGGAAAATTGGTCTTCTGTATCATAAACTGGAATATGATTATTGATTCAATTAATCAGAACAATTAAGATATTGGTATTTATATCACTCTATGGTACTGTGCATTGTTTGTGCTCATGTGTTAGTAAAATTGAAATGATATATCAATGAACCTTCTAAAATCACAATATTTGTTAAATAATTGAATGAAGATACTGTCCATTAATCAGTAATAATAAAATGGGTCTACTCAAATAGTTAGCATATACATGTATATAACATTTATATAAAACTGATTTTACAAAATAAATAAAATAAATTCAAGTAAATGTTTGTGTTTTTGTATATTATCTACACATAATTTCAAAATTGATCATTTATTTCTCACTTTTACATTAATTCAATTAATTGTTTATCGAGGAAGGTGTATTCTCAAAGTATAAATTTTTTTCTTTTCTTTATGATGAAGACTGGAACACAGCTTTATTCTTTAATCATTATATTTTGTACTGGGGAATATATCTAAAAGATAATGCATTAGTTAAAATATTGCCTTCAACTTTGACCTAATGTTGAGAATACAGTAGAACTTCGATGAGTCGAAGTTCAAGGGACCGCTTAGAAAAGTTTGAAACATCGAGACTTTGACTCATGGATGGTAACCAAGAATCAAATGTTTTTAGTTTCAGAGTTTCTATAAGGTGTATATGACTACTTCAAAACCATTTAAGACATACCATCATTATGATTAATAATTAGAGCTAAATTTAACTTAATTTTCGTAAAATTAAAACATTGAGTGTTTATGAGAAGAACTATCACCATGGGACAATTTCGTTCACATGTAAATTTTGACTTCAAATTATATGCAGGAATTTTCATTGTTTTCATAGGAAATGGGGCCCAAAAATTTATTCGAAATATCGAGAAATTTGACTCATAAAAGTTCAAATTAAAAAGTGTTTATAAGCAGCGTTAAATAACAAATTTATTTGGGACTTTGTGAATAGCTTGAAACATCAATAAATTTGACTCACTGAAGTTCAACTCATAGAAGTTCTACTGTAAATTTAGTCCATTTGATATTGTGAACTGGTTCACAGGCAAAAACTTGTATCAAGTCGTCATTCAAAAGTCTGTTTTTCACAATATTGTTTTAAGTGTAAGAATAGTTGTAAGACCTTTTGTAAAATGATCTGCCTTAACTTTTAAACAGACCTTTCACAGGGGTCCCATGGCAGAGTATTCTCCTCAAGAGCTCAAGGTTTTGATTATACTTGAAATTTTTTAACTCCCAGGGACAATATGTCTAGTTAGCTAATGTCATACCCCTGCAATTGTCCACAGACAAATACTTTTACCTGGGCTATATATTTGAAAATATAACATGAAATAGAGTTTTAATATTTCATATGTGCAATACTTGTGATTAGCTCTTTCAGATGGTACCATGAACTAGATGATGCCATTTCACCAACTTCTGAAGGGGAAGAAGGACACCTGGTCACGTGACCAGAATGTCGGTATAGCAATATAAACTGGACTGATGTTGGCAACCTAAATAAAGATGACAGATGACACAAAATTGTCCACAAAAGACATAAATTGAATGGTAAATTCACATCAAGAAGTAAATGAAGTTGCTCTTTGTGAAAAAATTAATTTTACGGTCATATTTTTGTGTCAGCTTCACATTGTCTGGCATATTTTGTCCCTTTGTCTGTTTCTCTGGGTACAGTCACATTTTGACATAAATTAACACTACTTTCTTTTTGTATATGATACTTCTGTGAAACTTACAGGAAAGATTCATTTTGATGAAGTGCATCACCTAATCAAGGTCATGTTCAAGGTCACACTCAAGGTTAAATAACGATACAATCTTCTCTTAAAGGATTTTTTGTTAGAAAATATTCAATTTCTGCATACTTCAGGGTGTTATTTCTTCCCTATATACCCACAACTTGTTTTATTGAATCTAAACAATTGTTAAACATTCTAAATTGATCATTTACAGAAAAAATAAAAAAAATTTGATGACTAAATGTTTTACAGTGACCGAATTTAAGATTTAAGTTTGATAAAAATTTGGTATTTTGGGGGTCATAGCTTTCAATCTATCATCCTCTTTACCCACAAATTCTAATAAAAGCATAAAAACACATTGATATCATGGCTTTAGATACAATTTTACCAATTTATATAGAAAAATATGAATTTTGTAAATAAATGACTATATTTTTAATAATGAATAGGGCAGTTGATGAAAAAAATAAAAATTCAGGAAAGTGACATTAACTCTTGCATATGTAAATATCCCTTATATACCCACAAATGTTCCAGATTATTCATTCTACCGATTAATACATTTATAATGAATAAGTATGCAAAAATTAAGAAAAATATGATGATAGGTTTTTTGTATACCCCAGCGTACTCTTCTTCCTCTTAATGAAAATTTCAGTATCCGAGATACCGATGAGCTATGTTGCCTCCTGCTGGGACCTCCATGGTCAAGTGGTTATAGCGTTGCACTTCACACTATACAAAATCCCATCTCTAGTTAGTGTAGGTTCTGGCCCTATCTGGAACCTAATCTGATTCTGTGATAAAGTTTGCCAGTTTACTTGTGGAAAGCCAGTGGTCTCTTATTGTAACAGGGTTCTCTGCTCCACCATTATAAACTGGCTGCCATCATATAACTGAAAAATTATTGAGTGTGGTGTCAAACACTATTAAAAAAAAGTTGTTTATATATACACACATATATACCTCAGATGCCCATAACTTGGAAGTTTGTAATGGCTTATCAAAAGTATGAGAGATCTTGTGATTAAAGAGAGACAACTCAAATTCTTAGTGGTGTAAGGTGCATGTTATGAGGGAACAGTCAATAATGTTGAATTTAACATATATTTGTTTACAAGATGTCATCATCCTTGCTGGAGACTGTCAATGCTGAGATGGGAAAGGAGTTGCATATTGCTGATGGAGACGATCGAAGCACTCTTCATACATTTTCAAACTTCTAGAGTTGTAGACTTGTGCACACACACACACTCACGCACACACACACACACGCACACACACATATATAAAATCACTCCTAATAATTCTATTCACATTGAATTGAAAATCACACAGACCATGCTAATCCAAATATTTTCTTTTATTAAAAAATAATCATCTTGTGTAAAACGAAATATAAAGTAGAGTCATTTCAAGAAAAAGATATATTATGAAAGAAAAAATGGTTTCACAACCTTCTAAACTACATTCCATAAACAATATAGCCTCAATACAGATGTTTGTAAATGATGGCAAATCCATATATATTCATGTAAACTGAATGAAATAAAATATGACAATATCAGTGAGCATGCAATTAATGTGATGTATTTGGGTTATCAAGCTGCCTATGTGGAACACTGAGTCGATGCTTCTTTATTAGTCCTTTGTTGATGGTAGCTTACTGGTGTTTTATTTTACAATAAATGAATGTCTAGTAAGAATTTCCTTTGGAATCTCTGAACCATTTACTGAAAGTTGTTGAGCTCCATTCTTCTGGGGAGAGATTACACTACTTGTAAAGTATCTCATTTAATGCTTATCTTGGAAATCACGGAAAAATTGGGACCTCCATGGTGGAGTGGTTAGAGCATCATGCCTTTAAATTTTGAAGTTTCTCCAGTCTGATCGGCACAGGTTAAAACTAAGCTGATTTTGTGAGAAAGTTTGCCAGTTTACTTGCGGAAGGCCAGTGTTCTCTTCCTGGGTACATTAAAAACTGGCGGCAATAATAAAACTGAAAAATTGTCGAGTGTGGTGTTAAACATCAATACAACAAAACAGGGAAAATATTAAGTGATATTCCTAATTTAATTCTTTCAATTAAACCAGGCATCTCCTAAATAATATATTTCAATATCAGTAACAAAATAAATACACTAAAACCTGCATTACTGACCACCTGTGTATAAAGACCACCTGGTCACAAAGACTGTTTTTTGCTGTCCCCCAATAGTACAATTTTTGTTCGAATCAACCTCTGTATAAAGACCACCTCCCTATAAAGAGTGGTTTTCTTGTGTTCCTATGAAGGTTGTTATATACAAGTTTCACTTTAGACACATTATTATTTTAAAGACTTGTGCAATGGAATGGAAATAACAAATGTTTTGCTCCAAACAATAATTTTAACTGAAAAACATAACTAATACAAAGCTATTTAATTGCATATCAACAAAATCTCCTCAAACGAAACTCTAATCTTGCACTGGTGATAACTGGAATGTAGGAAGATCACAAACTTGCATAGGTCATATGAGATTTACCATCATACTTATTACATAAGACTTATTCATCCCTGGAAAAGAGTGGACTCTCCTTCAAAACAATGATACAAACCAGCCTAAATTTATCTTTTAGTAATGGACAAGTAATTGTTGACTGAATATTGAAAAATGTGTGCATCACAACCATAATTGTCTCAAGTGTAGAAGTGTACAATATGTGTATAATTTCCAAATCATATAAAATTCTGTCTACAGAATAAATGATACTCTAATTAACTACATGCTTGACACAGCATAAAAGGAAAATAAAATGATTGTGATTTGTACTTAGTAAGTCATATTTTATGTCTAACGATATGATTTCATCATGCTTAATCACATGTTTAACTATGATCATCATCATTATATATCAGTGTTTGACAGTATGATCATCATCATTATATATCAGTGTTTGACAGTATGATTTTCATCATTCTAAATCACAGTGTCTAACAATATGATTTTCATTAAAAATCACATATGGTGTCTAAAGACATGATTTCCAGTCTACATCACATTTAGTTTCTATTGATATGATTTTCATTCTGAATCAAATATATTGCCTAGCAGTATGATTTTCATTTGAAATGGCATATAGTGTCTTACAACATGACTTCCATTCTAAATCACATTTAGTGTCTAACGATAAAATTTTCAGCATTCTAAATCAGTGTCTAACGATATGATTTGCATCAGTCTAAATCAGTGTCTAATGATATGATTTTCATCAGTCTAAATCAGTGTCTAATGATATGATTTTCATCAGTTTAAATCACATATGGTTAAACAACATGATTTTAAACATTCCAAGTCACAAATTAGTGTCTTTTAATGAACATACTTAGAATTAACTTCCTTTTTTACTGCTACACTATTATGACTCTATGCAAACTAAACAATAAAATGTACAATATACAATGAAAAACTTTTATAGACAAAATAAACAATGTAAATAGAACAAATTTTAAACAGTGGAGTCTGTCTTAAGAGATCACTGTCAGGAATGACCACTTGTTATGAAAAATAGCATTTAGAGAACCATTCCTTTAAATTTTATAAGTTCCACTGTATTTACCATTAGAAAACTTACCAATGCATTAAATGATCATTACATACATTTATAACATTGATCAATGTAATGAGAATATCTTAAAAACAATTTTATATGTAAACTAAGTCAGCAGTAGTCTCCTTTGGTCAGTAAAGTACAGTGCAATCTTGTTACCAAGAATAACAATGCCACCATTACACTCAGCTGTAGATGACTATATCACCTAGTATTATACTGCAGGTGATATCACCTATTTCACCCGCAGTATAAATGTGCTGCTACATTACATAGCATACTGACAAGTATACTGCTAATAATACTCAAAAGAAATATTCACCATTCAGCTCAGTAAATATTACTTCTCAGGTAGATAAATCAATGTATTTACCTAGAGGAGGTCAATAATTGTATAATATCATCTCAGGTATTATCATAGCAAACAGAATTACACCTTATTTGTAATATTATCTGAACAGACTGGACCAAATAGAAGTAACTATGTATAACATACATCTTTTTATGTTTGCTATTTCTACGTATTTGGAGATTTTTTGGTTTATTACTCTCATCTGACAAAGATTTCAAAAAATCAAGAATATATACTCATATATAAAAAAAATGAATCTAAACCAATAGCAAGATATTTACGTACAAAATCATAAACAATTCATCTATAAAAGAGCTATACTACAAAATATATGATGTGACATCAAACAGAATGAAAAGAAAATACTTTTATAGAATGTTCAAGTCAATGATCATATTATGCCAGAGTAATATGTCTAACATAAAACAGTAGGATGCTGTTACATCGTAACCATAATTTATAGACAGTGAAATGTATCTACTTACACACAAACTATTATACATATTTAACAGAGATCAATGTCATATTCGTTGATCAGGCCTAAAATAAAATTAAGTTTGTTTGCTGTTTACCGACCGACCCACGGAAATCACCACGACTCGGAAAATTTTATTGCCGTTTTCAAAAATTTTTTTTTATTGACAATCTTTCTGGAACGTTAGATTACCGTCACAAATTTATATAGCATTAGTATCACTTCGTCTCGATCTCTGAGAATATACATGTATATATTTTTACCGTCGCGCTATTATTTATTCAATGAAACATCGTATATTAACAGTAATTTATCCGAATAGTGTAAAGTAATGGCCAGAATGTACGTAACATGACACTAGGGGCCTATCAAGGAACTGCAAATTCATAATACGGCCTCTTGTAACTCTTCGATATATTGCCAATCCATCTACGGTAGTAGGGCATAAATGAGTTCGCCGAACTTTCTGTCCCAATTTTAAGCAATTTTTAGGGGGGGTTAAATCAGGATTTTACCCTAATCCCTTTGGAGATTCTGTCTGGCGTGGCAACACGACAGAATCTCCAAAGGGATTTATTCAGATTTTACTCACTCAAAAAATCGCTTAAAATTGGGACATAAAGTTCAGCCTAAGCTACTGTTATATCCCAGAATGACATGTGTATTTTATCTACGAATACTATTTATAAAATTAGGAAACCCAAAATCCTGTATGATACATGTTTTACTAAGATAAACAATTTATGAAACACCTGTGTAAATTTGTTTGATGTTTCCTCCTTTCATGAAAGCTGAAGGGAATAATGTTATAGCAAACATAAAATCGTGTGGATAGTTACGAAAGAGTTACCTCCCGTTATTTTTTTATTAAAAAAAAAATATTTGTCAAAACGTAATAATTTTACAAAAACGATATCAAATCTAGTAAAATGAAATCAATTAAATTTATACACCTGTTTTCTTTAACATAACCCTGTGTATTTCTCTAATTTACATTAGAAATATATTAAAAAGTCCCAGGAAAGTTATCATTTTAAAACACAGACTCTGTCACTGCACCATGCACTTTATTATAAAAACTGCCTCGCCGTGTCACTGATTGCCGATAGTTGGGAGGTCTAAATGAGCCTCTGATGTAATATTGGCAAGTGTGTTTAACTTGCAACCAGTGAACAAAGGCTATGAGATGACCATTGAGATTCGATAGATAATTGTTGTACAGTGAAACTTATTGATATTTTACAAAAAACCTCTCTTTTCTCATGTCCGTCTCAAACATTTATGAAATATTTAATGTGTCCTCATTTACAATTATTTTCATTATAGTTTGTACAGAAAATGACTGACTGCACAATGACAAAAAATTCCAATAAAATAAAATAATTTCCCTACCTACCTACCCATAGGTAAAAGGGTAGAGTCAGTAAACAGCAAACAGAAAATATTTTATGTCTGACCTCATGTTGATCTTGTTATAGGGCCAAAATTAACAAGAATTTTAGGTCACTAATTATTACTGAAGTCAAACTGAAAGACCATAAATCATTATCTAATCAAGATAAAATTAATGGCAAGAATTTGAATTGAATAATCATAACAGATAAAAAAGAATTCTGGGTCACATTAAGTGATTTTGAATTGAAAACCAAAATCATAACTCAAATAAAGAAATTTCACACTATTTCAAAATTTGTTCACTTTAACTTGTTCCTATACATGTCACCATTCCTTGTGTTGATACGCCACTCAGAGTGATTTAACATGTAGTTCATCAAATACAGCTTCCCTGTTACTATCCTCTAATCTCAGGATAAATGGATGTGCTTCATCCCCGATATCCCTTGGAATCGGTACTCTTAATTCAGCTTCATATTTTTTATCTGCCTCAACACTTTCAAGTGTGTGGCAGTGATGTAGAACCTTCACTCTAACTATAACCTCATCTACTCCATCTATTACACTGAATCTAAAACAACTAGACGTACCGGGAGTAAATCGCATACTTTTAGTGAAATCTTTAACTTTAAGGTGGTTTCCAGTCACCTTAATCTGCCCATCAAGACCAATAAAACAGCGTATAGCAATTATTTTTTCAAAATCGACATAAGCAGTGGCTCGGAGATATATATTCAAGCCAGTTTCTCCTGGCACGATTTGCCTTTTCTTTCTATTCAGAAACTGTACGCGACCATTAAGAGATAATCTATTCGTTGGTTTGTATTTAGTTTTGGTTAAGATGTAAACAGCTTTGCTTTTCAAAATTAAAGCCTCCTCACTTGGGAGAATGGAATGTTCTTCTGCATGCAAACCCATTTTGAACCATGCCTCTGGTCTGAATACAACTGTTTCTCTCAACAAAACTTTGGGATTTAACTTTTCCTTTGATTTGTTTCGATACTTTGTCAGGAATGTAGCTAATTCTGGATTAGCTATATCAAAATAAGATTTTTCTGGCGCAAATCTGTATGCTATGTACATCAAGTCTTCAGGCACAGGACGATCTTCTGGACCCTGCCAAATGAGGACAGAGGAACGGGTGTTGTCAGTCAACCATTTAATCTGTGGAACTGAATTTTTAATCAATGATGCACGAACACTAATTACTATTGGTGGCTCTAATTCCAATTCTTTTATAAGATGATACATATCTAGAACATCATCCCAGGAATATCCAGACAAGCTCATGTCTGTGTGTGTTCCTGTGGTCCATCCAAGGGAGTAAGTACACTCTGGAAACAGCCTCTTCACATGTTTAAAGTACCTTGATTTGTCTATACGTGGTTTGCTACCTAGTGGACCTTGCAGGATGTCAGCATGTAACCACACAGGCTTCAAAAGCTGCAAAGAAAACAGAAAGCAGAAATAACTATCTCCATAGTAAGTATATAAACAATGGAACTAATCATCTTCAATACTAACAATGACAATATATTTCTAGCCATTAAATTTCAGTAACAAAAAATATATTTATTTGGTGTTACCCAACCAATCCATCCAACCCAAGATTATTTTAGGTAATTTTGTTCACTTATTATTTTCTCTGAGATTTTGTCCAATTTTCATCTATCAATGAAAAATGTTTTTTTAATCTGCATACCAACCAAACCACATTAAAAACCACTGATTTCATACAAACAGAAAAAGTGTATTTGTTTAATTCTTTGTATTTGTTTAATTCTTTTTAATAAATTGTCCTGTCCCAATTTTGCCTCACATTTCTACAAGTTTCTCTCTTTGCCTTGCCTTGTACATCTATCAAATTCCATTATTTCACTGTGTCAGTGCATTATAGAAATGGTAAAGACACGACTGTAGAATATATATGTATGAAATTTCATTTTCAGTGACATAAGAAGTTTTGAGATACACTTAGGCCTACATGATGTAAGTGCCCTTATGTTGACAGACATAAAAATTGCCATTTTTGATGGAAACAAGAAAAGAATCCTTTTTTTTTAGAGAAACGTGTGCCCTCCCCAATTTCTACTTGGAACACTTAGTATATACCTTATCTTTCATTTCCTTTAGTTTCTGTAACGTTATCTCTACAGCCTCTATAGTCTGGAAATCTATCTTCAGCCCTTTTCCTGTTGTCATGGCTACTGCTTCTATCCAATTATCAAAAGTAAGATCACTGCTTGTATTAGGTATTTCAGCCATAACTGGTTCCAGACTCTGTTTGTCTGTGTCTTGTCCATTCAATATAACATCACCCTCAATCATTTCACACTTGCCTTTGAATGAGAAAAAAGATGGCTCTTTATAATCTTTTCAGACCAAATTGTGGTTTTCCTTTGATAACAAGAACATTTTGGTGAAATGTAAACTTACACAACAAGAGCACTTTGGTCACATGTACACTAGATCTGGTCTGAGAGTGATTTCCCTTGACAATGATATAAAAATGTAGATCTGGCCTGAGAGTGATTTCCCTTGACAATGATCTGGCCTGAGAGTTATTTCCCTTGACAATGATATAAAAATGTAGATCTGGCCTGAGAGTGATTTCCCTTGACAATGATATACAATGCAGATTTGGCCTGAGAGTGATTTCCCTTGACAATGATATACAATGCAGATCTGGCCTGAGAGTGATTTCCCTTGTCAATGATCTGGCCTGAGAGTGATTTCCCTTGTCAATGATATAAAATGTAGATCTGGCCTGAGAGTGATTTCCCTTGTCAATGATATAAAAATGTAGATCTGGTCTGAGAGTGATTTCCCTTGTCAATGATATACAATGTAGATCTGGCCTGAGAGTGATTTCCCTTGACAATGATATAAAAATGTAGATCTGGCCTGAGAGTGATTTCCCTTGTCAATGATATACAATGTAGATTTGGTCTGAGAGTGATTTCCCTTGTCAATGATATACAATGTAGATCTGGCCTGAGAGTGATTTCCCTTGTCAATGATATACAATGCAGATCTGGCCTGAGAGTGATTTCCCTTGTCAATGATATACAATGTAGATCTGGCCTGAGAGTGATTTCCCTTGTCAATGATATATAATGTAGATCTGACATGACAATGATATACAATGTAGATCTGGCCTGAGAGTGATTTCCCTTGTCAATGATATACAATGTAGATCTGGCCTGAGAGTGATTTCCCTTGTCAATGATATACAATGTAGATCTGGCCTGAGAGTGATTTCCCTTGTCAATGATATACAATGTAGATCTGGCCTGAGAGTGATTTCCCTTGTCAATGATATACAAAGTAGATCTGGCCTGAGAGTGATTTCCCTTGTCAATGATATACAATGTAGATCTGGCCTGAGAGTGATTTCCCTTGTCAATGATATATAATGTAGATCTGACATGACAATGATATACAATGCAGATCTGACATGACAATAATATACAATGCAGGGCCTTACAACATATTTAAAATTACTCTCCAATTGTCCAGTAAACTTAAAGATTTGGTCACCACTAGAAATATTTACTGGCCACAATTTTTTACATACGTTTTTTTAATGAATGTCATTTTGCCTAATACAATGAAATATAACAACACAACTGATTACAAGATTTACAGACTTATATTGAAACATTCAGTACCACCAGTTTAGGAGTAAAAGTTTAAGTATTGTGTCTTCTTTTACGATTGTATAATTCAGTATTGCATTTTATTTTCTAGTTCAATCTTTGCTGACTGTTTTTCAAATGTTTGTTTTTTACCCCTACCACGTCGAACGCCGCGCGTGGCATGGCGGATCGCTGGAATACCTGAGCACCCCCCCCCCCCCCCCCCCCCGACTGAAAAAGAGGAAGAGCTCCAAGAGTGTGTAGCAAAACCTGGAAAAACAGCCTACACTTCTCATGTTTATGTCTTTTGTTATGACACTTTATTGTTTCTTTTTTGAATTTCTTTGTAACAGTTACAAAGTCTGGTTTACCACAGAGCTGGTGATTTTATCTGTAAGTTAAAATCGAGAGTCAAATACTGGTGTGCCGGTCAAGTCCAACAATCAGATTTGCATCAACAATTTCATTAAGTCTCTGTTAACGTCGGGTCATTCGGAGGGTCCTTAGATCATGAAAAATCCATGTTGCCGGTGCTTTTGAGTCTCGTTTATAACGTACAAATTAAATTTCCAGCCCATGTGGTTTAACGGCCAAATCTGAAGAGTGTTACTACAATATCTACAAATTATAAATTGCGTATCATAATATGCTAGCCTAGAAAATTCCTTTCACAAAAGGACGTTAATTTGCGTTGTTTGCTCATGCTTTCACTTTCAATACTATTCAAGCGTGATAACGAC
Organism: Atrina japonica; assembly: GCA_030159075.1. NCBI lineage: Eukaryota > Metazoa > Mollusca > Bivalvia > Pterioida > Pinnidae > Atrina > Atrina japonica. Next base: position 1,065,955 of record BROG01000073.1, on the reverse strand, counting down.
CAGGTACATAAATTCTCTTTAAATTGGCAAATAAATCTTGAAAATATACAATGCAGATCTGACATGACAATGATATACAATGTAGATCTGACATGACAATGATATACAATGTAGATCTGACATGACAATGATATACAATGTAGATATGACATGACAATGATACACAATGTAGATCTGACATGACAATGATATACAATGTAGATCTGACATGACAATGATATACAATGTAGATCTGACATGACAATGATATACAATGTAGATCTGACATGACAATGATACACAAGGTAGACCTGACATGACAATGATACACAATATAGACCTGACATGACAATGATATACAATGTAGATCTGACATGACAATGATATACAATGTAGATCTGACATGACAATGATATACAATGTAGATCTGACATGACAATGATACACAATGTAGACCTGACATGACAATGATATACAATGTAGATCTGACATGACAATGATACACAATGTAGACCTGACATGACAATGATATACAAAGTAGACCTGACATGACAATGATACACAATGTAGATCTGACATGACAATGATATACAATGTATATCTGACATGACAATGATATACAATGTAAATCTGACATGACAATGATATACAATGTAGATCTGACATGACAATGATATACAATCTCCTTTGACAATGATATACAATGTAGATCTGACATGACAATGATATACAATCTCCTTTGACAATGATATACAATGTAGATCTGACATGACAATGATATACAATCTCCTTTGACAATGATATACAGTAAAACTCGCTTATATAGAAATTTCAAGGGACCTTATTTCTCAATTCGTTAAAAAGAGAGTTTGTTATATACGATAGTTATTTTGAGAAGTTACGATGCTATTTGTTAGAAAATAATTACTGTATTTTCAGACTAAACAGGAACTTTCGGAAGAAGTTAACAGAAAACAGACACGTTTTTGTTATTTTTTATTTACACAACTTAGTTAATCAGATTAAGCCTACTTATGCTTGACAAAAATGTCAAGAATTGACTTTTGCTTTAATAATGAAAATCACTTTGTTATAATACTAAAATATACATTGATTTGGGCATCAAGAGACATACAAATTGCTTTGTTGAAGGCAAAAATTCCTTCTATAAAATTTGTTATAAAATTGTTTTTCAACTAAGAATATATAGAGGTGCAGTCGAGGATGAATCATTGATTCGTTATGTGCATAAATTGGTACAAACCGATTTTGTCATATTCAGGTTTTACTGTACAATGTATATCTGACATGACAATGATATACAATGTAGACCTGATGTGAGAGTAATTTATCTTGACAATGATATACAATGTAGATCTGACATGACAATGATATACAATGTAGATCTGACATGACTGATATACAATGTAGATCAGATGTGAGAGTGATCTCCCTTGACAATGATATAAACTGTAGATCTAACATTATCTATGTTGTACTTACCTTCGACAGCTTTGGATAAAGCCATTTTACTATTGACAGCATGGCACCACTGTATGTTACTGCCATCATTCTCAGAATTTGGGAAATAATAAAGAGTATTTATATCTGGACCAACCTTCAGGACAGGGATGTGTCGTCTCAAAAACCATGGAACAAAACCTGTGGAAAGCAAATGTATAAAAGTGACTGACATGTTTTGGTGTGAAGATTCAAACAATAACATATAATCTTGTAATATAGGAGTAAAACTTAACAAGAATCCTTACTTTCTCCTCTCCTTGTTACTTTCCAGTAAATACGATTTTAAATCCTGCATCTAAATATAATTTTATTTAAGATTTATCACTTATTTAACTTTAAATTTCCAATGTATTACATTTCTTGAAACCTAATTTGGAGCATATTAATGCAGGCAGATTTGACAGATGGGCAGCCATTTTCTTAAATTCAGCTAATGTAACTATCGAAAATTAAAAATGTGCTTACTGTATAGATACTAAGTATATAATTTTAGAAATCGACATATTAAATTATGTTTTTTCAACTGAATAATTTTTATCACTAAATTTTGTTTATAAATCCCACCATCTTGGAAAATGAGAAAATGGGCAATTTCAGGTTTTGAATTTAAACCCATGATGGGCATGGCAATTTGTAGTAATATATATGATATATATTTTATCTCCTTAGCACATGTATCACTATCAGACCACTTCCTAAACCATGAATGCTGTGGCAGTTCATCATCATTCATCCTATCAATGTATTGCTGTGCATAAGTGTTGGTATTATCTGCCATCAAATCAAACACAGACTCAGGAAAAAAATGTTTAAAATAGTCTTTGGGGTCAAAGTCACTGGTGTTAACCAACACATCATTACTACGGCCTCGTCTATTATAATCTGTAACCATTCTGAAACATACAGATCATATACATTTGTATATCACTGATTTACCAATCAAACGAATTTGCCTGTGACTGAACACTTTGATTTCCATCATTTTGTGGCAAGGTATCTGCTATAACTTCCAGATTTTTCATATTCCTCACAGTTTTCAACGTCAGTAAATAGGTAATCTCCTAAGCCATCCAATTCAGACTCATTTTCTGAGTCAGAATCATTAGTAATAGCATTCAAAACCTCAGATGAACTGAGGCGTTTGCCTGGCATGTTTTGTTTACAAATCTGCTTAAAGTCACAAGTGAAGAACAGACACTATAATACACACTTAGTCAACTGCAAATGGCGGATAATCAGGGAATCTTCTTTGGAAGTTAAAATTACTACCCATAACACATATTGTAAAAATACAGGACTACTTGACATAACCAGGTAATGCAAAATGTCGAATAAGGTTGAACATGGCACTGGACTCCATCGTCAACTTTAGTCACCCACAGTGCCGAATGAGTTAAGGGGTTAACCGTTTGATTGTATCGAATGACAACAAACTTCACGCGGCAAGTGTCTTTTAAGTAGGCCTAATATACAAGGTGGTCTTATGAATTACTGAAAATAAGACAATTTACTGATAACACTTGTTTATGGAATGAAAACACACTCAAAACATTTATATGCAGACAATTTCTTTTACCTAAACATAATTTCATATTTCGGGATTTCGTAATTTATAATTTTGGACACTACAGGTACAAGAAGTCAAGATCAACATGCATAGGAACTGGTTATAGTTCAAACTGCAATAAAGGCAATGGTAGAAATAGTACAATATTTTATCCAAACATATTGTCTTATATGGCTATGAAAACAAGTTAATATGCGAGCGAGAGTCTTCCAGTGTGTACTATGGGCGCCACAATTTTTACTACCGGTACATCACAAAAAACTATTCTGATTGGTCAGAATTCCTAGAAACATGGCTGTTGTAAATGTCTAATCTGATTGGTTGAATTATACACGTGGTTGAATGCAATGTGTTTATTGACAGCCAGATTCCATAATGGCCAAATTAGTAATAGCCTAGATATGACGGCTTTGTTAACCCGTAGTACTTATATTGAGATGTCTATGACAGCAGCAAAAACATGGATTAATTCATTACTGTGACAAAGCAGAAGGCTCATGTTGTACGAGAGACATCAATGACAGTAAGTCAGTCCAATGTGATTTTGTCTCAAAAAAGAAAATGAAATATGACAAAAATGAAACGAAACCCAAAAATACATTTTGCAGTCAGAGTAATCAAAACCTGAGTTAGAGGGCAAAAGTAATAATCAATTATGGGCTAGTGAACTTTTCCCTACAGCACGGTTTACCCCAACAGACCAAAAACTACCCAAGAAACATAAAAAAAAACAAAATACAATGAAATCAAAATAAATTTGCATCAATAATCATTTTAAATGCATTTTCTTCTGTATAAATATTCCATAAACAGCTAGAAATAACAAAAATCAACATTTATTTACTCACACAGAACTAAAGAACATTTGTCATTTAGTAAAATGAGGAGCCAAACCAGTCTTCTGAAATTAATATTTGTTTTCACAATTCCTGCTAACATTCTTCATACACTATGTCTAATTTGTATCATACAATTCTACATATTATGGAAAATAATGTTTACATATGTATTAAAAGTCTTTATCGTGCCATATAAGTAACATTCTGGTACAATTTAAAATGTCATGCTGACTGTTATATGGTTTTAGAAATACATCATGTAATTGGATAAAACAGCATTATCAAAGTCAAAAGCATCTACAGTCATAAAAATTATTTATCATATTATAATAAGATTGCTGAAATTGCTACCTTAAAAGTGTTTTGGGGTGTTTTGGAGTCATTTGTGGTGTTTTTGGTTCTTCAGGGGTAATTCGTGCTGCCCAGTTTCCCCCCTGGCCCTGGACTAGTGATTTTTCTATTGTCACTAATCCCTGGGCTGGTGGGGAAAATCTAATTGTATGCCCCTGTTGTTACTTTGTATTATGACAATGTTATGCTGCAATATACGGAGGCTGGATTAATAGAATCTAGCTCCACTTTGAGTTCCAGATAGAAAAATATCAGTCGAGGGTGTGATGGATCAATAAGTCAAAACCGAGGCATTAGCCAAGGTTGGGATTTTGATTCATGCCACCCGGGCTGATATTTTTCTGTCTGAAACTCAAATGTGGTGCTTGATTATTTTTCTCGCACATGGAATGCTTGAAATAGCGTTTGTTTGCATACGTGTATAAATCTGTTTAGTAACCGCATCACTCACCTTTTTTTCATCCACCGTCTGCATTACATAGCTATACATTTATTTTCTTAGAAACAAATTTGGTAATTACAAACAGTGCAGGCAACATGTGTAGCTGTAGCCGTGTAGGGTTACGTGTTCTAGATCAGCAGTTCCGGATAGGATTTTGCAGTACTGATAAAAAACGAGATCCGTCTATCTCAGGTGCGAGAAACACTGAGCCGGGTCGGGGACTTGGGGACGGATCGACCTGTTACCCGGCTATTTACTGATCGTGATTAATGATTTGTGTAGCGACTGTGTACTGCACTGTCTGTAGTCTATCGTTCTATGTGATTTCAACGCATTTGAAAATATATACAAACCACCATTAAACTGGTACCAAAAGTAAAGGAACAGAACTCCTACGATAAGCTGACAGTACATGTACTTCCTAAAAGGCCGTGGCGCATTAAATAGCCTCCTCAACCTTTCTGCATCACTCATCGGCATGTTTACTGTTGTGTGGTGTTGAGCTGGCCGCTTGTCAACGTGATATGAATGTTTTGACGAAATTCTAATAGTAAAAACATTCTCGGTTTTCAAGTACTGATCTACCGGATTACATGATTGGCACTACGAACCCGTATGTTGACTTAGATTTGGTCTGTTAATTCATCAAACCTGAAAATGGAGCCTGAGTATATTAAAAAAAGCATTTACTTTATTATTATTATTATTATTATTATTATTATTATTATTATTATATATACATATAATACACAGATGTAAAATAAACATAAAGATATAATACATATACCTAAAATACAGAAATAAAGAAATACTATACATAGATGTGAAATACACATAGAGAGATATAATACCAGCGATATATAAAGCTAATAATATTAGCTTTATATATCGCTGATAATACATAGACGTGAAATACACATAGTGAGGTACAATACATAGACGTGAAATACACATAGAGAGATATAATAGTAGTTATAGGCAGCTCCATGGTGCGCAATTTGAATTTTGCCGCTAGGGGGCGCCACCAGTGGCGCTGTTGATGACGTCATCAGAATACTGGCTTCTGATTAGTCAATTCAAATTGCGCACATGGAGCCGCCTGTGACGTCATAACCGGAAGTGCGTCATTACCGGAAGTGAGGTCATACCGGAAGTGCGTCATACCGGAAGTGAGGTCATGTTGTCATAGCAATAAGTAGAAAGAGCCAATCGTTGAGCTTGGAGGCGTGTCTATGACCGGAAGTGGACGGTAGTGGGGGCGGCCATCTTGGTTAAGGAGCCAATGAGAGCCTTCGTTACAAGAGGGTTGGGGGTCACGAGAAGTCACGAGAGAGGTCACGTGAGTTCACGAGAAGTCAACGGGAAGAGAAAGAAGTTGGGTTTTTCCAGTTTTGAGCTGAGAGTGAATCTATTTTTAGAACCGAAACTTTGGGGTTTTCCAGTTTTGAGCTGAGAGAAGATCTATTTTTAGAACCAAAACTTTGGGTTTTTCCAGGTTTGTGAAACTAGCAGTTGGCGGCGCCACCGTCGTTAAGAGTGTGCGAGTGCGCATGTGCGAGAAGCGGTAGGCCGAGCCCGTCACTGTTAGTCGTCGAGAGTTCTGTTTCAAGTGCGCAAGCGCGAGAAGCTGTAGGCCGAGCTCGACTCAAGCTTGTACTAAGACTTGTGGAGTAAATGTATAGTGATGGGTCTAAACATATAGTAATAAAAATTTCAAACACTCACCCTATGCTGGTAGTGGTTTTCTGACGATGTTGACTCTTCGAGCTTTGGATCGCAAATGAGCTCTCAGAGGTCTAACTGAACCTATACTCTAGTCATGTGACTTTTTTTTGTTTCTATTTTTAGTGCATGAAAAATAATTTTGTCTGATCCAATAAAAAATGAAACACTCACCCTATGCTGATAGTAGTGGATTTTTCTTTATGATGTTAAACACCTCGAGCTTCGGGATCTCAAATGACTTTTCACAAGCTGAACTTGAACCTCTCTCTAGTCACATGACTTACTATATTTAGACTTTATATCTAATGAAGTGAATACATCATAACAAAAACATCTCATAGAGTTTGTGATACTATTACTCCGTCTCATAGTTTCTCAATGGTGTTTTTACACCCTATAACTCTTGTACCTTTGTGTCTACCGTTGTACTAGTACTATGCTTACACTATAGGTGTACACCTTATACCCAGATAAAATACATAAAACAACAAAAATAATTTTGTTTTTTTATGTTTTATGTTGTTAATTTTCCCCCATGAAAAAAGAGAAATCAAACTGTATTTTCGCAGAGGGTTAGGGGCTTATCCCTCTGGAAAAATGTACAATAATTGAAAGAAAAAAACTTAAACTGTCACTTCATTATGGAGACGGGGTGCCAGTTCCATCAAACGATACACCGTATCCCAAAGTCGGCTTCGGTCTGTTTCTTTGTGCCATTGAGTAGCTCTCCAATCTGGGCAGTTAGAATTTCTGTTGTAGACGTCGTCTCTAAATGCTTTAGGAATACTGGATTTCTCTAAACTTTCTTCAAATTTTTCCAAAATGTTCATTTCGTTCACCGTGTCTAGAGCCTCGGTCAAAGTAGTGAAACATCATTGTGCCGTCATCATACATCATCAGGCAGGAATGTTGCTTTTGACTCGGATGATCAATCTCACAACCGTAACTTTTGAGTGTTGGCTACTTCGTACATCTTGTTTAATATGGCTTTCTGCGTACACCATGTGCCATTGACGACAAGTGGATTGACTGTAGCTCTGCTCCATGTTGTAGTTAATGTTGACGAAAATAACTAGTGTATGTAGTGGTCCACAAGCAAAAATTCATCTGATCCGTTTTCAAGTCTGAACTGCAGTTTTAATAGCTGAGTGAATCACGTGACATCCCATCTATGTATTTTTAGTTGCTTGTACACAATTGTCTCTCGATCATGTCACTGGTTTTATACCGTAGATCTCCCAATAGATAGGATTTTGACGTAATGCACTTACATCTTCTGTAAAGGTTTCTAATACACATAAGCGGTCTGCCGTAAAAATCTCATCATCAAAACATATGATACACAATCCTATAAAATGTGCAGGTGTTTTCACACCACGTACATAAGTATTCCAATCAGGAGTACATCGTATCTGATGTTTCATTTTTTTCTGCGTAATAGAGAACAGCAGATCATCCATACAGTTGCAATCATGATTTCTCTCTGTGTGCACTCTGATGGGATGTCAGTCTATGTCATACCCATCAGGTCACGTGATCCCATGAATCGTATCTCTGTACTCGCTTCCCATTCCCCATGTTTTTCTCTCTCTCTTCCTCTTATTTCTTTTCTCTCATTTCTTTCTCTTTCTTCTCTCTCTCTCCACATGTTCACTTTTCTCTCATTTCTTTTTTCTCTCTCTCTCCACATGTTCACCTTTCTCTTATTTCTGTTTTCTCTCTCTCTCTCTCATGCACACCCCCACCTTTTCTTTCTACTTTATATTGTTTTTTAACTCATAAATAACTCATAAACAAGTCTATTCACTCAACATTTTATTACCCCGCTCAAACTAGAAGTAGTTCTTGGAGGATTAGGGCCGTCCCTCTAAGACTACGTACAGTGATACCAAAAAGCAAAATAATAATAATAATAATAATAAAATAAAAAAAAACAACAACAAAGAGTTTATTACGTCTCACTACTACGGTTGATCTTGCCCATACAGCGCGGAGCAAAAGAACGTCAGCTTTTGTCCTAGATCGGTCGGTTCGGATTCCTTGACGTAATTAAACCCATACTTGTCGTGACTGACAGGACTGATACACGGTTGATTTAGGTACAGGTATGCGATATTGCTCTCTAAACCATCTCCAAACAAAAACGATCGTTTAGTAAAGGATCAATGTTTCTTCTTCTTGGTCTAGGTTGAGGACTTAACGATTGAAATAAAACATGACTAGGGGACACCTCGATGTCTTTGACGTAAATAATACACACAGTAATGTCCACAAACTTTGGTGCGAGGGTGTTGATACATCTGCTGATTATAAATCACTCGATCTGCATGGCGTTTCATAAACTGATAGATATCAGGATAGATCCATGGAGGTAGCCCATAAGAGTCAAAATATTCAGCAGTCTGTTGACCTATGAAATGAATGGCAACCCAATGCTCTCCTGGTTGATCGTGAGGATCTGTATTAACGATAAATGAATGTTTGCCATAAGGTAGATAGTCCGGTTTAAAACGTTCTCTGGGGTATTACTCCGCCGAACGAAGGTCCTACATAAGGGTCTCGTGATAAAATACTATTGAGTTGATGAGCATTCAAGCCTTGAATACTTTGCATGGTTTCAATAGTCTATAGCCACTTCTCTCTGTTTGTTGATTTCTAATACGTTATCAAATTCTCCATAGACAATGCAGTTCACACTCTCTGCTAAAAGCTTGAGCAAATTGAAGTTCGATGCGTAAATTTCCTGTTTTTATATCCAGTGTAACTTGCTCTGATCATTGTCTTGATCAGCTGTCAAATCAAAAACACCACAATGTAAACCCTCTTCTATAGTTGTCAATGGTCACGGAAGGGGCCCAGTCTTCTCCTAATCGACCTAATCTTTGATATAAGCTCAAGTATGAGCGCAAGTACAAGTTGTTTTCAAAGTCAGGTTCTAAAGGACGAGTGCAAAGACTTTCTCCATTGATACTAACATCCACTTTTATTGACATTAAAATGTTGAAAAATAAAAAGGATTCTTTGTCGCATCCCCATTGAAAGCGGCATTGCCTCACCATACCTACTACTATACGTTTTGGCATTTGACCTTGATACAAATGATCTGTAATCTTTGAACGTGTCCCAGCAGGAATGGTAAACGTTTTCACTTCTACACGTCTCAAGGGAAATTTTGCAGTACTGGTATTCATCTGTTCGTTTCATCTGATTCAGTAAAGTTGCAATGGGTTTCACTTTACGTACCACTAGATACATTTGTAATATCTTCAAATAACCTAATTCACCTCCTCCACACATCATGTAAAAGGGTTCACGACTTCTATTAAACCTTAGGCGTACATCTATGCCATTTAGGTAGAAATTGTTTCTGTTCAAAACAGATCCAAATGGAGACGATCCATCATATTAAAGGTTTTACTTTCACACTGATACGTTCATGACGATCAGCTAATCCTGAGTTTTTCTCGGCGACATCATCGGGCATGAGGATTCAACTTGTCAAATCGTCCAGGTTGATCCTTGTACCATAAAACTGGTAGCACTAATCTGATATTTTAGCGTTTCGTTAGAAAAGGACAGCAACTTTTCGAGATAAGATCGATAGGGATAGGTATCGGTTCCAGGAGTGATCACTTTTCCATTTAGATTACAATCGATCTCGGAAAACAAACTATGCAGCAAATTGTTGACGGGAGTGATTTGAGTATCATTTGCTAGATCAGTTCCATCTTGTTTGACGATTTTAGCTTCTACGTACACATAGGTCTGGTTCAAATCAAAATACTCATCGCCTTGTCCTTTGATTTCAAACTCAATAGGAGCAGATTGTGTATTGACACTAGAGATGGGGTAATATTCCACCCATCTTCCTTCTTCTAAGGTTACATTGGTGGGTAGGGACATTAAACAACTCTAAAGCTTCACTACTACACTCACAGGAATCTTTTTGCATCATCATCTTGTTAGTCAAAGATATCTTGCTCTCTTCCGACCTGTTTAGATTTACTTGTAGAAGTAGACTGAAAGGGACGGCTCGTTCGTTTTTTTTTTTATATACTACTGTTCGTATGACTCGTTGTTCCTGTTCGTTTTTGCCTGCTAAACGAGAAAGGGACAATGAGAGGGGGCACGAGCTAATGTTTTCTTAGGACCCGTCATTAAGTTGCTCACGGCTTCTTTTCCTCGTTGAACAAGAAGCATTTTTTCAATGAACGTTTATTTTGTATCACATCCATACCCGTATTCAAAGCAAATTTAGCTATATGAGGAATGGCTTTCGTCATGGTAGGTTTGAGAAAGTCTGACCAAATACCTTTGCCATATTGCATATCCCGATGCTCTAGGACTAAATGCTCCTACGAGTGTATTGACGATATTCCTGCAAGTCTTAATGGATTGATGATCCCACCTCTCTGAGGAGAGATCAGACCATGAGTTGTTCTCGTTAACGATTGAGTCAGTTTAGGGAGAGAAGCCCATAGCCTTTCTGACGGGGTACCCCTTTTATGAACGATGAGTGTCATAATGTGTCACTATCAATACAGTCTTAGGAATGGATTCAAACGTAGGAACTTGAAGTCTTTATAGATTCAATGATTTGCTTTGGAAGGTAGTTTCATACTAGGATTAGGCATGATGTACCCCATACATCCACTTAACATAACCATCCAGAACTGACTATTGGCATCTTTCAAAGCCAAATGAACGACGCAAGCTATGATGATAGTAAAGGCAAGAATGACTTGAACAAAGAATACAATTTCATTCCGAGGTATCTTTTCTCAGCACCATTTCCAAGTAGTACTAGGCGTATGACTCACTCTACTATCGGGTGTTTGCTCGGTGGGCTCATTGTTAACTCTGATAGACACTCGGACACTCGGCTTACCGAGTCTACTGGTCGATCAAGTTGGTTTTGGGGATCCATGAATCAAAAGTAGAAGGATATCCTTTCCAATGTACCTTCACTTCTTCTATAACTCGATTTTTACCTACACGTCTTTTTCTATGATCGAGAATCTCGTCGACTTCATAGACATCATCTGTTTTCACAACGGGTTGTAATTCAGATTCGTAAAACGTACCTTCCAATCGTTCTTGGTGATCATCCTGGATGTAATACACATAAGGATAACGATCAGGTACTCGTTTTCTCGACCGTGAACAGTTCCGTGGTCCAGTTAGGTAAGTATCCCCTTATCAAATGTACGCTTTACTTTACTGATACGTACGCGATCACCTGTATGAAACTTGGGCAATGGACGGTTTTTAGAAGGGGTACCATATAAGGTCTCCCCCGACTTCTAACACATTGGAAGGATTGACTTCTATGGGACTTCTACCGATACTACGATGATACGATTGATTATAAGCTTGAACAATCTGAGGTAGAACGTCAACATATCGACGTGAACGAGTAATGAGTAAAATATCTCCACATGCGAGCTTTTAGGGTCCTTTGAAAGCGTTCTACAATACTAGCTTTTGTTTCTGTATTGTCTGTCGTAAAGAAATGAATATCATGAAACGTGATGACGAAATTCACGATTCAAAAACTCTTTTCCTTTATCGGATTGTTATACGAATAGGACGTCGTCCTTTTAGCTTGTTTTAATACTGCTTGAAACCCTCGTACCATTTCTTTGGCAGATTTATTTTTCAAAGGGATGACCCAAGCATATTTAGATAGAATATCAATGACACATAATAGAAACGTATACCCATCATTGTGTGTGTCTTGATGTTGGATACATCCGCTAAATCTAATTGCCATTGTTCATCACCATATCGGTCACTCTCGTTTTGGTTACGAGGAAAACTTTCTCTTGATAGATTTATGAAGCGTATACGTGTCTTGTTCTTTCAACCATTGTTTGACTTCATTTAGAGAAATGTGGTACTTTCGACGTTTCACTTCTCGATAGAGAGGTTGTACACCTGCATAACCACCCCGATTAGAAGGATCATAATAGATGGATGCTAATTTGGCATTTTGCGAAGATTTTGAGTTTTGATCCATTCTGGAAGATGAGAACTCTTTTTTAGATTTTTTTAAATGGTAGACCAGGCCGTAGGAGTCAATCTTTGCCAATCCTTCACCATTTTCTGACTAAGGGGTGTCTTGTGCAGAATCTTTTATGTCAGTAGAAGGAAGAGTAGGCATAGCGTCATAGAACCCTGTGTCATCTTCATCATCATTTTCCAGAGGTTTAGGGGTACTCATAGCCTTTGGTTTACAATAGGTTGATTCATCACTTTGATATAATTAGGGTTACGTATCCAATCACCGAGGAACATTCGATTCCACTAATCCTTTTACAAAACTATCAAGTCCCGAGGGTTGATACCCTTTTCTAGGTTGTGTTCGTAAAGCATCAGTTTACGAGATCGACCATATTGGTCCAGGGACGGTCTTTCCTTTGTATTGTATTTGACCGTCTTTTTCCCATGTTAGTACATCAGAATGTTTCTTGAGATGTTTAAATAACAGAGGGACTTTTGGTTTTAATGGAGCAGTGACACTGGATGAAATAGCTGTCATAAAGATCTTGATCATCAGAAGACATTTCAGTTTTAACATCATCTTTGACTTCTTTGACTTTATCTGTTTTCAGAGACCAAGGTCTCTCTTCTACAGGATGACGAGCTTGTTGTAGATACGTACGGTATCGATGAAGTTCTTGACCAAACTTGGCTACCTTAGCTTCAGGAGTCAAATCATCACGATCTACAATCGTATCTAATTCATTACCTAAACGCACCGAAGATGCTACTTCAGGTGTATGAGGCAAAGGATTTTAAACTTCTTTCTCTCCATTGTTTGAGTTCTTCCATGGTCCCTCTCGGGAACTAAGATCATTTTTCGTGTGCTCATGGTTATAGAATAGATTTTAAGACAGGAGAAGCTATGGCTCCTAGTAATGGCGCTAATAAGGGTAAGAAAGGTAACACCACCACCCTGTTGATTCGTTAGAATTCGACGTCGTTGGAGGGACAGTCAATTGAGGATGAACTAGTTTTCTTAAGACCCGTTTCTTTGAACCCAAGTGTTGTTTCTGGCGTTTTGTTAAAAGAATCACTCCTTTTAAGATGTTTATACACCACTTCACAAATTTTCATGATCGTATCATCAGGGGCATACCGTAAGATCATCTTTTTAAACTCAATAGGATACTGCTTTTGTCCTAAGACTTTAATCAAAGCAGCATGAGATTCAAGCCCATGCTTACTTTTTCGTGGTGCCATGATGTCACTACAAACTAAGTATTCTATACAAATGAATCAATACATGATCTGAGGTAGTTTTATAAACCTATATCAACATAGGTATGTTGAAGTCGTTTTATGATCTTGAAGTTCTTTTACTCCGTAGTAAAAAGAGCCCGACACCATAGACATTTGTAGCTATTCATATATGAAGTAGCCTTGTGTCTTAGGCTGACTGGTGATGGGAGATCCAAAGGTAGAAGCAAAACGAAGGTAAACGAGTAGACACTTTGGAGTAGATGTAACATGTTTTGTTCAGCTGAGATGATACATCTTTAGCAGTTAAAGGTTTTGGTAATAAGGGAAATAACAAAGACTGCTTGGGAGTATTAGTAAGAGTAGACTTCTTAGGTACATTCAGTGCCTGTAGGACTGCTTTAGTCTTAGTCTTAGTAATAGAAGGTTGTTTCCGTTGGGTAATTTTGATATTAGGTCTACCAGGAAGACGTATAGGTTGTCCAAAGATAGATGTTGCAGTAGCAGAAGTTCCTGCTACAGGACTGTTGGTTACAGGTGGAGACGGTATTCGTGTAGGAGTAGCCTGATTCATTGTATTAGCTTCACGAATCTGTTTCAGATTTAGTTTTAGAATCAATGGTGGGTTCTTCTTCTTAGGACTCTTCTTCTTAGGACTCTTCTTCTTCTTAGGACTCTTCTTCTTTTTAGGGCTCTGCTTTTTCTGCTTAGGAACAGGGGTGTTTTTTTCTTTTTAGGTGCAGTGTTCTTCTGAGACGACTAGCCCACTGTAACAGGGATCGAATGATTACCCCACCTAAGAACCCTGCCCCTCCTCGTTTTAAGATAGCAGTTTTCTTAGCTTCTTCATCAGCTTTTGGGTCCAGCAATGATTTTTAAATGATTCAGCATTTCTCTGTATTAACGATGCTGTAGGTTTAGTCACTGGAATGGTACCAGACAGAAGATTTTTAGCCCCCATACCAAACCATTTCAATAAAGCGTCTCTACCTAATTCTAACAGTTCTTGACGTCTGACGGGATCTTTCTCCAATTGTAATTTTCTTAGAGTAGTCACCAGTTTACTGGTGGCTTTAGGTAAAGGATTCATGATTCTACGTTAACAGGACTACGAGAAATGACACCCCTAGAGAAAGTGACTGTCTACTTATAAGGTGTATACAACACTATTCCTCCCGTAAACCAAGGATGAAACAGATCTGATCTTAATCTTAGATTATCAGGGGTAGACGATGTGAGATCAATCAAGAGATAACCATGAGGACGATTTGTAGCATCGTGATAAAGCATGGTTTAAAACCTGGTAGGTCTAATTGACGTGATAAGCTGGTCACTTGAGATTTATCTCTAGGATTCTTAAACAGGACGAGATAATGAGCATTCAGACTTATGGTACGATATTGTTTAGCACGATCAAACAAGTTTTGAGTGATGTAGATCACACTTGTGTTTCGATGATGAGCTTTACGTGGTAAACCATTCTACGATAGAATCGAGAGCTTTACTGCCATCATATCATCAAAGACAAGTAGGTGACGACGAGTTGGATCAGAAACTAAGACTTCGTCCTCTCAGAGGTATATTTTTGAACGAAGTGAACTTGATTGTTCCCGTTGTAAGATTTCATAAGCAGGTTGCCATTCACGATAACACCATACAAATTTTGTCGGGGAGGGGGAATGAATCCATTGATCCTTCCATTCTATCAACTGTTTTACAAATACAGTTTTCCCTGATTTGGTAGGTCCCGCACAACCTGGTAAATTCATGCTTTTAATTGTATCGTATCAGGAGATATGGACTGATAGTAGGCCATTTTAATACTAGTCATGAAACTGAGAGATGTAGTATTATATACATGGTCACTTCAGTCATGTATTATATACATGGTCACTTGAGTAGTGTATGCATAAAACATCTAAGGTATAAGACAAAAACGTTCCGAGTAGTAGTAGTAGGAGTCATGAAACAACTCATACTCCGAATAGACCCTCTGACGTCATTGATTGCGTGCGCGTTCATAGTCTCTATATAAACCCGACATTTGGTGTGACTCGGTATCAGTTCATCATCACCATGGACAGGTTTGGAGATATTCAAGTGAAACAGATTTTGGTCAGAGGAATTCGTCGGTGTTCGTCGCCGAAGAGAAAAGTGACGATAGTGCGGCCTACTTCCCCGTCGACCAGCATTTTTTAGACCCGTCCGCCGCCAACCACCACCTTGCAGATTTAGGGTACCACCCCTAGACCTCCTCCACCCAGGGCTGTACCATCAGCGCCTCCACTGCCTGAGCTGCAGTATACTATGGCTCAGGCAGATTTTGAGACTTCTGAGGCTGCAGGAACAAGAAATTAGACGCCTGATAAAGGAAAAAGAAGTGCAAGTCAGTCAGTTGCGACGTCTGATGGACGGAGAATAGGGTTTTAACAACCCGAAACAAACGGCCCTTTTCAGGGCCACCTAACTTTCACGAAAAGAAACCTTAACTGAAACGATGCAGTTTTTGTGTTGTGTTATACTATAGTGGTAAGTCTAGTAGTAAGTAAGTTAATTCTTTTTACTTGATTGAACAAATTTGATAAGATAGAAATCAATTCTAAAAATAGTAACATTAAACACTTGAGAAAAAGTTTAGTTAGAGATAAAAAATTCAAAACGAGGCAATTCTAAAAATAGTAACATTAAACACTTGAGAATAACTTCAGTTAGACTACTGAGAGCTCATTTGGCAGCCGAAGCTCGAAGAGTCAACATCGTCAGAAAAACTCTCTCTGGGTGAGTGTTTATTTTTTTTATTTTATATACAGTAGTACAAGAAATATAAAAAACTTGTTGAAACGATGTAAGTGAACAACTTCATACTTTACACTTTACTACTTGTGTCACTTTGTCACTTGTGTCACGTTGAGACTTCATAACTAAGAACGTTGCACACGCTGCAAACTTTGAGAACGGTACACACGTTGCAAACTTTGAGAACGGTACACACTTGATCACTTTGACAAACTTTGAGAACGACACAAACACTTGATCACTTTTGCAAACTTTGAGTACGTTACACACTTTCATGTTCTATGGTTCTCACTCCTGCCGTGAGATTAGTCAGTCCCATGATTCCATACCCAAGATGGCTACCCTTCCTAACCTTCCTGTTTCGCTACCCACCCACCCCTTTGGTTTAATACCTACAGCCCATAAAGAGTGTCATCATCCCTTTTGTTCCACCCTTTAGTCTATACAGAGTTATCTCCCTTTGTTTCGCCTACACAGTTCTATACAGAGTGATCTCCCTTTTCCCCATCTCTACAGTCTATACAGAGTAATCTCCCTTTGTTCACCTATATAGTCTATACAGAGTAATCTCCCTTTGTTTCACCTATACAGTCTATACAGAGTGATCTCCCTTTAGTCCTACTCATACAAGTTATACAGAGTAATCTCCCTTTGTTTCACCTGTAAAGTCTATACAGAGTGATCTCCCTTTGTACATACTCGTCACTCTACAAGCCTTAGTACAAGTCTTAGTTCAAGCTTGAATCGAGCTCGGCCTATCGCTTCTCGCGCATGCGCATGATACACAACTCTCAACGACGGTGGCGCCACCAACTACTAGTTTTCACCGACGGCGGCGCCACCAAACTGCTAGTTTCACAAAACCTAGAAAAACCCAAAGTTTTGGTTCTAAAATAGATCTTCTCTCAGCTCAAAACTGGAAAACCCCAAAGTTTCGGTTCTAAAAAATAGATTCACTCTCAGCTAAAACAAAACTGGAAAAACCCACCCCACTCTCATGTAACGGGCTCCTTGGCCTTAGCAAGATGGCCGCCCCCACAACCTTCCACTTCCGGTCATAGACACGCCCCCAAACTCAACGATTGGCTCTTTCTCCTTATTGCCATGACAACATGACCTCACTTCCGGTATGACCTCACTTCCGGTATGATCTCACTTCCGGTATGACGCACTTCCGGTTATGACGTCACAGGCGGCTCCATGGTGCGCATTTGAATTGACCAATCAGAAGCCAGTATTCTGATGACGTCATCAACAGCGCCACTGGTGGCGCCCCCTAGCGGCAAAATTCAAATTGCGCACCATGGAGCTGCCTATAACTACTTATAATACATAGACGTGAAATACACATAGAGAGATACAATACATAGACGTGAAATACACATAGAGAAATACAATACATAGACGTGAAATACACATAGAGAGATATAATACACAGATGTAAAATACACATAGAGAGATATAATACACAGATGTAAAATACACATAAAGAGATACAATACATAGACGTGAAATACACATAGAGAGATACAATACATAGACGTGAAATACACATAGAGAGATACAATACATAGACGTGAAATACACATAGAGAGATACAATACATAGACGTGAAATACACATAGAGAGATATAATACACATATGTAAAATACACAGAGAGAGATACAATACATAGACGTGAAATACACATAGAGAGATACAATACATAGACGTGAAATACACATAGAGAGATATAATACATAGACGTGAAATACACATAGAGAGATATAATACACAGATGTAAAATACACATAGAGAGATACAATACATAGACGTGAAATACATATAGAGAGATACAATACATAGACGTGAAATACACATAGAGAGATATAATACATAGACGTGAAATACACATAGAGAGATATAATACACAGATGTAAAATACACATAGAGAGATATAATACACAGATTTAAAATACACATAGAGAGATATAATACATAGACGTGAAATACACATAGAGAGATATAATACATAGACGTGAAATACACATAGAGAGATATAATACACAGATGTAAAATACACATAGAGAGATATAATACATAGACGTGAAATACACATAGAGAGATATAATACATAGACGTGAAATACACATAGAGAGATACAATACATAGACGTGAAATACACATAGAGAGATATAATACACAGATGTAAAATACACATAGAGAGATATAATACATAGACGTAAAATACACATAGAGAGATATAATACATAGACGTGAAATACACATAGAGAGATATAATACACAGATGTAAAATACACATAAAGAGATATAATACATAGACGTGAAATACACATAGAGAGATATAATACATAGACGTGAAATACACATAGAGAGATATAATACATAGACGTGAAATACACATAGAGAGATATAATACATAGACGTGAAATACACATAGAGAGATATAATACATAGACGTGAAATACACTTAGAGAGATATAATACATAGACGTAAAATACACATAGAGAGATATAATACACATATGTAAAATACACATGGAGAGATACATTACATAGACGTGAAATACACATAGAGAGATAAAATACATAGACGTGAAATACACATAGAGAGATATAATACATAGACGTGAAATACACTTAGAGAGATATAATACATAGACGTGAAATACACATAGAGAGATATAACACATAGACGTGAAATACACATAGAGAGATATAATACATAGACGTGAAATACACATAGAGAGATATAATACATAGACGTGAAATACACATAGAGAGATATAATACATAGACGTGAAATACACATAGAGAGATATAATACATAGACTTGAAATACACATAGAGAGATATAATACATAGACGTGAAATACACATAGAGAGATACAATACATAGACGTGAAATACACATAGAGAGATACAATACATAGACGTGAAATACACATAGAGAGATATAATACATAGACGTGAAATACACATAGAGAGATGTAATACATAGACGTAAATTACATAGAGAGATATAATACACAGATGTGAAATACACATAGAGAGATTATAATACATAGACGTGAAATACACATAGAGAGATACAATACATAGACGTGAAATACATAGAGAGATATAATACTTAACGCAGACGTGAAATACACATAGAGAGATACAATACATAGACGTGAAATACACATAGAGAGATATAATACATAGACGTGAAAAACACATAGAGAGATATAATACATAGACGTGAAATACACATAGAGAGATATAATACATAGACGTGAAATAAACATAGAGAGATACAATACATAGACGTGAAATACACATAGAGAGATATAATACATAGACGTGAAAAAACACATAGAGAGATATAATACATAGACGTGAAATACACATAGAGAGATATAATACACATATGTAAAATACACATAGAGAGATATAATACATAGACTTGAAATACACATAGAGAGATACAATACATAGACGTGAAATACACATAGAGAGATATAATACATAGACGTGAAAAACACATAGAGAGATATAATACATAGACGTGAAATACACATAGAGAGATATAATACATACATGAAATAAACATGAGAGAACAATACATAGACGTGAAATACACATAGAGAGATATAATACATAGACGTGAAATACACATAGAGAGATATAATACATAGACGTGAAATACACATAGAGAGATATAATACACATATGTAAAATACACATAGAGAGATATAATACATAGACTTGAAATACACATAGAGAGATACAATACACAGATGTAAAATACACATCACCAGATATAATACATAGACTTGAAATACACATAGAGAGATACAATACACAGATGTAAAATACACATCACCAGATATAATATACATAATACATTTGACTACCTGTGTTTTACCTACTGAACTCTAAGTCCCACGATTTTACGATTTCCTACAAAGGTTTATACATAAAAATCTCAGACACCAAAGTATAAATAATAATTTTCAGAATGTTAAGAATACATAAACAAGTCTGATAAATATTGGACAAATACGAACCTCTAGAAATATAGTGGTGGGTTCAGGTGCCACGGAGGAGTAAGCATTCTCTGTGACCGGCCACACCATAAATAGGTTTGTATACAGAACTTCCAGTCCAATAATTTTACATTTTTCTACGTGCATTTATACAAGTCCTTATTTTTACATTTTTCTACATGGGTAGAAAGTTCAAGTCCTTTTCTACGTATGTTTTTACGCACAATTTCAAGTCTTTAATTTTACATCTTTCTACTTTGATTTATATACAAAACAACAAATCTGTATAATTCTAAATTTTTCTAAATATGTTTTTATACAGAACTTTAAACCCTATAATTTTACATTTCACTGTGTTTCATTTACCCACAGAACTTCAATGCCTATAATTTTACATTTCACTGTGTGAGTTTACCCACAGAACTTTAAGTCCTATAATTTTATATTTCACTGAGTGAGTTTACCCACAGAACTTTAATACCTATAATTATACATTTCATTGTGTGAGTTTACCCACAGAACTACAAGTCCTATAATTTTATATTTCACTGAGTGAGTTTACCCACAGAACTTTAATGCCTATAATTATACATTTCATTGTGTGAGTTTACCCACAGAACTACAAGTCCTATAATTTTACATTTCACTGTGTGAGTTTACCCACAGAGCTACAAGTCCTATAATTTTTCATTTCACTGTTTGAGTTTACTCACAGAACTTTAATGCCTATAATTTTAATTTTTGTAAGTGGGGTTTGTATACAGAAGTACAATTCCTATAATTCTAAATATGTTTCTAGCCCTATAATTCTAATTTTTCTGAGTGGGATTTGTATACAGAACTCCAAGTCCTCCAAGTCTACATTTTTCTACGTTGGTCTTCAAGTTTCGATAATTTTACATTTTCCAGTTGGGTTTACATACAAAATTTCAAGTCTTATGAATTTACATCTTCCTTCGACCTTGTTTTCACGTACTTTCGTCCCCCCTTTAGATTTTTGTTTAGTCATCTTAAATATTTGTACATCTCACGTTCGGATGTCATTTTAACATTGGCCTTTTTATTCGCAGTTCTACAAAACCCATGGTGAATAAATACGGAAGCCTATAAGGGTCACTCTGAAAAGAAAAAAAATATTTATGTCGTTTTAACGCGTTAATTTTCTTGTTAAAATGCGGTAGTTATCTCGTTAAAACGCGATAGTATCCCGTTTTAAAACGCGATAGTATCTCGTTAAAACGCGTAATTTATCTCGTTAAAACGCGTTAATTATCTCGTTAAAACGCGATAGTTATCTCGTTAAAACGCGTTATTTATCTCGTTAAAACGCGATATTGATTTCGTTAAAACGCAATAGTATCTCGTTAAAACGCGGTAGTTATCTCGTTAAAACGCGATAGTATCCCGTTAAAACGCGATAGTATCTCGTTAAAACGCGTTATTTATCTGGTTAAAACGCGTTGATTATCTCGTTAAAACGCGATATTATCTCGTTAAAACGCGTTATTGATCTCGTTAAAACGCGTTATTTATCTCGTTAAAACGCGATAGTTATCTCGTTAAAACGCGTTATTTATCTAAAGTAAAGTCAGTCAGTAAAATTAATAAAAACCGCTGAATGTTAGATTAGTTTTCAAAACTGCATTTTCCGTGATAGAGGCCTACGCCATTGCAATGAATTGTTGTTATTGTCAATGCAATTAATGCAAGATTTGCTGCTGACAAATGGTATTAAACCTGTATTGTTTATATCGGCTTTTACATTTTTTATACGAGCCGGCCTGGCTCAGTCGGTAGAGCGCTTGACTCTGGATCGTGAGGTCGTGAGTTCGAGTCCCGCTGCCGACAGGTTGGTTTCCTGTCTTTCGGATGAGACAGTAAAAACTAGAGGTCCCGTGTCACAGTAAGTGTCGGCATTTTAAAAAACCCTCACTGCTCAATGGCCGTAAGTGCCGAGCATAGGCCAAAATTTGAAGCCCTTCACCGGCATTTGGTGACGTCTCCATATAAGTGAAATATTCTTGAGTGGGACGTTAAACAACAATAAACAAACAAACAAACAAAAATATATTTTTATACAAAAAGTTCATTTGTTTATATTTGCATTGAAGTGACATTTGCTTTACACCCACGTAAGAGCACAGAAAATTAATTAGCGGATACGTATTGGGTTTCGAGTAGTATATATTTGCCCTATTTGCGCGTCCGTGTCCGAAGAAGGGGAGGGGGTAGTTGAGGGTTAAATGGGTGGAGTATAGGTGAATTTGGGAGTAGGTGGAATGAGGGGGTTAGGGTATGTGGGGGTGACACGGACGCTGACGTGCAAATAGGGCGCCTATTGCTCCGTATATTCTACTGTTTGATGGCTATTGGGACTATACTTGTAATGGCGCGATACTCCCTAACTACGATAGTATCCGTTCACAGCAGCTTAAGAAATCCAAGATCACTTAGTATACTATATATTTGTTTATAACGCGTTACTATCGCGTTTTTAACACCATAATTAACACGTTTTAACGATATAAATAACGCGTTTTAACGTGATAACTAACGCGTTTTAACGAGATCAATAACGCGTTTTAACGAGATAACGAACGCGTTTTAACGAGATAAATAACGCGTTTTAACGAGATACTATCGCGTTTTAATGAGATAATTATCGCGTTTTAACGAGATAAATAACGCGTTTTAACGAGATAAATAACGCGTTTTAACGAGATAATTATCGCGTTTTTTAACGAGATAAATAACGCGTTTTAACGAGATACTATCGCGTTTTTTAACGGGATACTATCGCGTTTTAACGAGATAACTACCGCGTTTTAACAAGAAAATTAACGTGTTAAAACGACATAATTTTTTTTTCTTTTCAGAGTGACACTTATAGGCTTCCGTAAATAACAACTTGAGTCTTTGAAAAATATTTTTATTTTTGAAACATACTTCAAATGCAATTAGATTTTGAATAAAGTCAAATTGTATTTATATAACAAAATTACCGCAAATTGTGTCCATGTATCGACAACACACACACACACACACACACACACACACACACACACACACACACACACACACACCAAGGTCCATAGTACATGTTCAATGTGGTAGTAATATACATTATGTATATATAGTTGTATTTAGTTTGACATTTTCCATAAAAAAGAAAATAAAAGCCAATTCACTACAGTTTTTAAGTGTTAGGATTGTGCTTTGTATCTTTTCGATAAGATAAAAATGAAATTTTAAACAAGTTCTCCAGGAAAGAAAGATATATATTTCTATTATATAGAGCTATCACACTCAGTTCGTGTCCAAATATTCCTCTTGCTAGTCTCCATAAGATGTTCACTCGGAGAACATGCCACTGGCGGCTAGAGCTATTATCACTACGACAACAAGAAGTACTATAACTACAGTTACAATAATTATAATAAGCTTTTTGTTTTTCCATTTGTATTTCTTTTGCAAACTGTTTGTTGTCTTTTGGAATGTTGCAGACTGAAAATAGATAAAATTGGGTAGTAAGTGTACAAGAATTGAATATTATCTTCACAACTTAAGTATTAACACAGTCTGGTTACCTACATATTGCATCAACTAAATGTGTTACATTCTGAACAGTAAGTGCTATACAAGACCCGGCACCTCTAAACCCATTTAATATTCAAAATATATATTCTTTGATTTAAGTACATGGATTTGTTGGAACTTCCAACACAAAAACAAATTGTACCAAAATTATGAATTTTATTTATCAGTTTTATATCATAGGAACTTTCTTTTACCTGGAAAAGCAAAATGAAATTAACTTTTGACCTACAGACGACAGTCTGTGAAAGAGAACTTTTAAAAAAGGCAAACATTTAGAGTATATATATATATATATATATATATATATATATATATATATATATATATATATATATATATATATATATATATATATATATATATGTCAACACTGTCTTATAATATCTATAAGTGATCTTATGTTATTACACTATCTTATAATATTTATTGATGATAATATTGTCTTTTACACCGTCTTATAATATCTTTTAGTGATAATATTATATGTTATATCATTGTCTTATAATATCTATTAATGATAATATTGTACTAATGTTATTACACTGTCTTATTATATCTGTTAATAATACTTTTTACTAATGTTATTACACCTTCTCATAATATCTATTAATGAAAATATTGTACTAATGTTATTACACTGTCTTATTATATCTGTTAATAATACTTTTTACTAATGTTATTACACTGTCTCATGATATCTATTAATGATAATATTGTACTAATGTTATTACACTGTCTTATTATATCTGTTAATAATACTTTTTACTAACAACACCTCTACCATAACACCCCCACCCACCTCTACCCACAGCACACACACACACCCACTCAGCCACACCACCACGACCACAACACACCAAGCTCCCCAAAACACACGGCCACACCCCACCAACTACCCCACATACCCCACCCCACCATCCCACACACAAACCACAAAACACACCAGATTCCAACAACCCACGAACACCACATAACAACACCACAGCTCCCACACCACACACAACCCAACCACCACCCCCATTCACTCCAATCAAATCCAACCCACCCACCCCCAACACCCCCCCAGCAACCCCTACTGCAACACAACTACACAAACACCCTACCCAAACCCCAGTCTAACGTCTATCCCCAAAAACCTCTCGACCATCAACGCATGCAATACACACCCCCCCCAGCTCCGACACCCACCACAACCACAACCACTCCCCCACACCACTCACCACCCACCATTACCCAACCCACATCCCACCAACCCAGCCCACCCAGACGCACACTACCTACACCCCTCATATACACCCCCCCACCACACCATGCACCCCTACCACGTCCAATGCCCCACCCCACCCAACCCCCTAAATAAACACACCTCACACCTACACCAACCTAAACCCACCCCACACTCACACATCACCACCCTCCACACACCCCCACACCCCCCCAGCAACCCCACGCGTACTAATCCTACCCCCCATACCCCTACACACCATAACATCATAACCCACACACTCACACCCCTCCCCACTACTAAACCACAACCATCCCCACAACCCAAATCCCACCCACAACACAGACACAACCCCCCACCACACCACACCCACATAATTACCCCCCCCACCCAAACATTCACCACCCACACCCCACCCCGAGCAACCACAGCCCCACACCCCACCCCCCCTCCCCCACACACCACACACCATGCCACTCTATGCCAAACCCCACACCCCACACCATAACTACACATCACACACCACACAAGTCCCCCCACATCAACCACTCCCACCATCAACACACACACACCCACTAGCCACACAACCACCCCACGAAACCAAACCCACCACCCCCCACACCCCAAACCCATCCATAAACCCATCAACCCAGCCCCCACCCCATATCACGCCTACCACCCTCCCAACAAACACCCCGAAACCACCTCACCCCCCAACTCAACAACGCAAGCCCCCAACAAATCCCCAATACACCTCCACATGCCAACAATCCCCCCAACCCAATTACCCACCAAGAACCACAGCCAACTCCACCCACTCCATCAACCGAGCCCACCACCCCTCCCACCCCAACCAGCCCTCCCCAACACCCACCCCCACTCCATCCCCCCCCTTCCCCTACCGACCCAATCGCTCACCACAAACACAGCACATACACCACTACACATCCCAACCCCCCCAAACCAACACCAACCCTCACACAATACCCACCCATCCGCCCACCTATCTCACATCATCCAACCAATCCACACACGTGACCCAAACATCCTATCATACACACCGCTCATCCACAACTAACACAACCCACCATCCGCTGAGAAGACCCAACTACAACCCGCGCCACCAACCCAACGCCCAACCCCCACCCAATGCCGAACCACTCCAAGGCCTCCACCCACAAACACACACCAACCCTCACCACCCCCCACTACACAGGACCCGCACCCCCCACAGTCACTACCCCACACACCCCACCTACCACAACACCCCTACCCCCACCACTCCCACCCCCCATCCCTAGCATCCCACCACACCCCCCCACCCCCACGCCCACCACCACGCCCAACCAACGCCCCATCCAAAGCCCCCCCCCTACCCCCCCCCCCCACAACCCCACCACATCACCACGATCACCCACTCCCACTACCCCCCCGAAAACACCCACTCACACCAGACCATCACCCCACGGAACTACAACAACATCCCCCCCACCACCCCCCCTCACTCCTCACCCACCCACCCACCCACCTAACACCAACACCCCCAAACAACACCACACACCTAAACACCCCCCTACACGTAACATACCCTACCCAGCAAACACCCCCCCATACCCCCTTCCCACGCCTCTACCCACCCCACCCCGCAACCCACCCCCCACACAGCTACTCACCACGCACAACCACCACCCTACCAACCCACCCCAACCCACCCCCACCGCATATACCCAGCACCGAAACAACCATATGGCTCATCCCCAATCACCACACCCCACCCCCCCAATGCACCCCAACTTTCACCAATGCCCACCCCCCACTCTATCCCAATCGCTCCTCCAGCTCAAATACCCACCCCCCAGCCTACAACCCACCCCACACCCCCACCCATCTCAGCCATCAACACTACCCCACCAGACTCCACCCATCCCCCATCAGCACACCACACATTCTACGCGACATCCCCAGAAACTCCAATCACAGCCAACGCATCATATCCCACCACCCCCAACCGCCACAACACTGATCCCACAATGCACCCACCCCGAACCACTACCACAACACCCACCCCCCACCCCAAACCTACCCTCCATACCCCCCTCCCACCCCTTACCACCACACCCCTCACACCCCCACCCACCCCCCACCCCTCTACACCACCCCCCATCCCGATACTCCACACCCACACCTCCGCCAACCCGCCCCCACTACATCCACACCACCCTCCAGACCTCCTCACCCCACACACCTCACCCTCCCAACACCTACACACCACAACCCACACCCCCACAAAACCCCCGCAACCACCCACCCCAACTC
Source organism: Atrina japonica (assembly GCA_030159075.1). NCBI lineage: Eukaryota > Metazoa > Mollusca > Bivalvia > Pterioida > Pinnidae > Atrina > Atrina japonica. Next base: position 1,038,320 of record BROG01000073.1, on the reverse strand, counting down.
CCCACCTCCACAAAACTCACAACAACCCCACCCCCCACACACGTCCACACACCACCCACATAACCATCACACCACTCCCCTCGCCCACATCCCACCACACACTACCCCACCTCCCACTACAACACCAGCACACACCAACACATCGAACATCACAACACACCCACAACCCCAAAACTCTCCCCCCACATAAACACACCCCATCCACACCCCACCCCACCCTACACCTCTCCCCACACACCCCCCAACCTAAGTCCCCCCCATCACCACCATTCCACCCCACCCACACGACACACCACCTTAACCCCACTCCTCAGCACACCAACACACACAACCCAGCCTTACCTCCATATCCCTCCCCACCAACCACCCACCCACTCGCTAAGCACACACACCCACTCATCCCCCAACCCCACTATCCCGACCCCACGCTCACCATCCATCATGCCTCCCCAGCCACCCACCACAACACTACAACTTCACTTCCACCCAAAACAGACACCCCCACTATACACAAACAATAATCCACCGAAACACGAGCAACTCACACCATCACCCACCCACACAAAACACCAACTACACACCATCGCCCCCAACATCACACAACCGATACATCCACCCCCAGCCCACACCACCCACCCCTATCACCACCTCATCCCATAGACCCCGCCACCCCAAACACTCATACGCAAACAAACACACCCCAAATCCACCCCACCACCAACCCCCCCCACACCACCTACACACCCAACACCACAACCACACCCACCGCACACATCCCCCACCCATAACGCCCACACCCAAATCCCCCCACACAATCATACATCCCACCCCCCCCACCCTCCCCACACCACCAAATCCCCAACCACCAAACCACAACCCTCCTTACCAGAATCCACAATCCGCGACCCGACAAATCCGTTAAGCACCTCCGTTCTCAAACACCACCACAACCCGAGACCCAATCACCATCATCCCACAACCTCACCTCCTCACCCCACCTACCACACCTCCCACCCCCCACACAACCCGAAATCCCAAGCCACTATCACAAGCCAGCACCTCCTCATACACCTTACCCCCCCATCACCTCCCCACTCCCCCACCCCACCACCCCCCCCCAAAACCAACCCCCAATCACATCCAACATGAGATGGGTGGGGGGAGGGTTACCACAAAACCCACCACACTACCCACTCACTACACTACACCCAACCTCATCGCACCCACCCCACCCCTAACACATCACCACAACAACCACACCACACTACACACCCCCGCCCTACAACCCACAACCCCATTCCCGCACGCCCCCCCACACCCCCCCATACCCCACACCCACAGCCTACCCCCCGCCCCCACCCCCCCACAACACAACCACCATGGCAATCCCCACAACCCCCCCAAAAAACACCCCCAATATCCCACCCCACAGCCACAAACATGTACACACCCCCCACCTACACCACACAACCCCCCAAATCCCCACTACCCCCCACACCAAGACCACCCCAAGCTCCACCCCAAGTCAACCCCATCACCACCCCACCCCCCACCCCACACCACACACAACCCCCCCTACATACCCCTAGTCCACCCACATGTACACCAACCCCACTAACACACCTACACACTACCCCCCAATAATATCACTCCCCCCCACAACCCCATCCCCACCCGAACCTAGCCACCCACCAACCCACCATCAGCCTTCATCCACACAACACCCGACACGCCCAACCACCCAGCACCCCCCCCCACCGATGACTAAAAATACACACCCGCCCGCACCCCACACCGCACGACCCGACACTACTGAATTCACCCATCCCATCACACCTCCCCACCACACAACACAACCCACAAAGCAAAACACACTCTCACACCCACACTACGACAACCCCACACAGCCCCCCTAGCCACCCACCCCCCCCACCACCCTCCACGCTCCCATAGACCCAACCCACCACCCCACCCCCCCCCCCCGGCACCATCCCACAGCACCCCACCCACCCACACCCACCAATGTGCCGGCACAAAACCACAAAAACCAGCAACCCACACCACGTCCAAACACTCCCTATTTCCAATGAGCACATCCCAACTACACAAACCAATTCTCACATCCTCCCAACCCCCAGTTATCACGCACCCCAAACACCAACCCTACCGATCCCTAACCCACACCCTTCACTACAACCACACAACACACACAAACAAGGTAATCATCTAAGCCCCAACAACTTAAACGACCTACACATCAGCGACTCCCCCCAACAAATCACCCGCCCCACCAACTGCAGGTCAAAATCCCACCTCCTTACCCCTCACAATCTCACACCCCCCACCCACCACCTCCCCACAAACGGCCACCCCAACCAACCCCACCCCCACTCACCCCCTCCACCTAAGTACTCGACATACCCCCCCCCACACCACCGAATCACACAACTCCCCATACCACAACACCCTGCCCACACCCCCGCAAGCCAATATCAAAGACTAGCCCCACACACAATACCATCAGTCTCACCCCCCTAACACCCCCTCCACCCACCCCAGCGGGTCTGCGCGTCCACACACCCACACCACGTGATCAACCCTGCCCACCCATAAGCCCTCGACCCCTACCAACCGCATCACAGGCCTCCCACACACACCACTCCCTACACACTACACCCAAATTACCAACCCCAGCACCCTATTCACACACAACCTACTCCCACACCCCCACCCCCCAGCCACTCACCATCCAACCACCCCAATCCAACCCACACAACCCCAATCTGACCACACCCCACCCCCCACCCCCAACCCCCACACCCCACCCACACACCCCCCCCCACCGTACGCCACCCCCCACACCCCAGCCCACCCACCTACCACCACAGAACCCCACCAGCCGCCTACCACCACCCTTCCCACCACCACAGACCGCACCCCACACCGATCCTACCCCCCCTACCACACACGGCCCACCCCCAACACACCACACCAGTCCCCAACCTCCAACCCCACACCAACACACCCCCCCCTCCACCCCCCACACAACCCCTCACCACCCCCAAACACCCACCCACCTCCACTCACACACCCCAACAAGTCACACACCACGCCACGCGACTAACAACATACAACACCAGCAACCCGAAGCAAACTCCTACAAACCCCAAACCCCCCAACCCAATCACAACAAACCAACCTACAGCACACACACAACCACACCAACACACCGACCCCCCACCGCACCACCCCACACCCCACAACAACCCCCGCACACCTACACCCCACCTTCACCCAACACACCATACCCCTACTCCCCATTCGGCAGCCACACCCTCACCATCACACCCTTCCCTCTCACCCGCCCAATCGTAACACCCCTAACCGCACCCCCACGAACACCCCTACTACCCCCCACACCCCAAACCTCCACCCACCCACCACCCCATTACATACACCCACTACACACACCCAGACCTCTATTCACCCCCACCCAACCCCTACCACGAAACCACCCCCCTGCTACCAACCCCCTACCCACACATCACCCCTCCCACACCACCCACCCCCATTACAGACACCCCACACACATAACATCATCCCCGCCCACGCACTCACACCCCTAGTAGCGAACCACAAATTCCGAAGTGCCACACACACACCCCCACCCCACCACACCCACCCCCCCACGTCCATCCACCCCTACACTCCCACACACAACCCTAAAAGGCCAAAGCCACACCCACTCACCATTCCCCATAACCACATAACACACACCAAACACCACCCACCACCGACTACCTACTCCCCCCACCGAACCACCACTCCCCACAACCAACAACCCACCCCCCATCACCCCACCATATAAAAACCTCCCACAAACACCCCCGACACCAATCACTCCTAAACCAACACCGCCCTCCTCCGACGCCCAACCCCCACCCCACCAACCCACTCAACACACCACACACACCAGCTCCCACTCACCTCAACCACCCATCCCCCACGACACAAACCAACGCAGCGCCATTCTCTCTCACCTCACATAACCCCACACCCTACCTCCCCCCCCCCCCAGCCCACAAACCAACTACCACCACTGCACCAAGCACCGATGCCCACCACACCACCATCCCTAACACCTCCCATTCGACTTTACTATCAAGCCCACCCGACACCCGCTACTCCACCACCCGCTGCCCCCTACCCACTCCCGCCACATTATCCCCCACCACGACCACTACCTAGATAACATCGACACCCCCGACCTACGCCACATTGCCCCCCCCACCAAAATACAACCCCAACCCCACCACCAAACCCACACAACAACACCCCAGACACCCCAAACCCAACAACCCACAAGAACAACCACCCCCACAACCACCCCCCTTTCCCCCCGCCACCAACCCCTCCAACCACCCATATACCCTCATCAACCGCGGCCCCCCCCCACACCCCCCCTCTATTCCTCACCCACACACCGAACGCAACCTACCACTACACCCCCCACACCCACCCCCATCCCTCGCACACCAGACTCAAACCACCTACACTCATCACCCGCCTAACCCCCAAGCACCCTACCACCTGAACGATAAAGTGGTTGTTACATACCACAACCCCCTCCCATCGAAACCCCCTCTCGCCCCAGACGCCGACTCACAACACCCCCACCACACTCCCACTATAATCCCCCAATCACCCAAACACCCTGCCCACACAACCCTTCACCAACACCAACGCCCCCACCCACACACCATGTTCAACATATCACACCCTAATTCCCACACCATCCACACCAACCTTCCTCCACCCCCCACCCCATACCACACCACTAAACAACCTCAGCGCACCCCCTACACATGGGACCGGACGCCTCACCACCGAAACCCTCCCCCAACCACCCATCCTACACCCCGCCCATCATACACCCTCGCACCACCACTCCACACCCTCACACTCCCCCCCCCACCCACCCCACACACCCACCACCCCACACCATCCACACCAATCCCCCCCCCACCCCAATACACATCCCACACCTAGCTACACGACACCCCATCACTACCCCACCAGCCATCCAGCCACACTACCCCGTACACTCCCCCCTCACCAAATACCCCCCCCAACCAACCCTACATAACCCCCCCCCCCATACCCAAACCTCACCCAACCCCACAACAATCCCCCCACCCTTCACACCACAACCCACCACACTCATCATCCACCCACCCACCAACACACTCCACCCCTACACAACCAACACCCAGAACCCACTCCCCAATTTGTTGGGGTGGGTGTTGGGGGTGTGAGGGTGGGGGTGTTTAGTCAAGCACCCCACCCCACCCCCCCACCACCCCCCTCTAAACTAAACCACCCACCCCCTCCACCCACCCCGCACCCGATGCCCAGACCCGATGAGCCCCTAAACCCCACCTCCGATCTCGCCAACATCATACCCACCCAACCCGCCCACCCAAACCCACCCCTCACCCCGCCGAAGTGCAGCAAACTCCTACAACCACCACAAACACACCACACACACCACCACCTCCTACACTCCAACTAAACTACCCACACCATAGCCCAGAACCCTCTGCATCCATCCAGCCCACACACGCCTCCCACACACACCCCACGCCCCCCCACCACACTACCACCACCAACCGACGACCCATCCCACCCCACCCACCACCACGTAACCCCCAAAGGAGCCCCTCACTAACCCCCGACCCCAACAATCCCCCCCCCCGTCGACCTTCCCACCCCATCCCCACACCACCCCCCAGAACCATCAATCCAAACCTCCAATATCCTATCCACTTCACTCACACAGACACCATGCCAAACATCCGCCACTCTACTACCGGCCCCCATCATCCACCCTTACGTCCACCCTCCACCCCACACCCCACACCCTCCCCCCTACAGTCAATACCCCCTGACAACACGCACACTCTCCGATTTCAACAACATAACATCCCCACACACACCACAAAACAAGCACTTCACCACAAGTCTAATACCCCCTGACAACGACCAAACAAAACTTTCACCACCACACAGTACTCGACCAATACTACACCACAACAATTACTGTGTCTCCTAAAGACCACCATGAACTTCCCCATTCTAATACCAAACTCAGTAATCAAAAAACTTATTTACTCAAGAAACAAACCCCTTCACAACATAAACACATCTGTCCCACCCATAGTGACCAAATGTTATTACCTTGTCTTTTAATATCTGTAAAAACAAACATATACCTATATGATATAAACACTAGATCCCATACACAGCTATCTGAATATTAACAGTTATCAAAAATAGACGCTGACAGTATAATACACTAGTCTTAGTTAAAACTTTAATAATACTTATTTAAACAAAATGTTATTACACTGTCTTATGATATCTATTAATGATAATATTGTATGTTATTACACTGTCTTCTAAGTATTTAGCACGGTCTTCCAGTACTTCTAATTTTTCTCCTCTCTCTGCTACTTTCGTTATATTTGATTGCATTATACCAGTTACATCATCAATTTGCTGTTGGACGATTTCGATGTTGTTTACGCTTGTGGTATTCTGTGGCAAAATAAAGTAGGTACAAACTTTCAAATACAATCGCTAAACACTAATTAATCATTCATATATACAATATCAATTATGGAAATGTATTTTTCAGACCGATATTGAGAATTCCAATGTCCAACAAAGAAAGAAAGACAAAACATTTGGAAAATGTTACAGAGGAATTTTGACTAGCGTTCTCACACCTTTTGCTTACACGAGCTTCTAATATTTCATATGCGTTGTATTTCCACAGAACCTCATACGTACAATGATAATACGACAGACTATGATATCACTTAAAGTAAAAATGAAGAAGTACCAGTTGATAATCAAAACTTAAGTCCATTAGAATACGACAAATTAGATGTGTAAATTGTCTCAACATGTAGAAAAATTGATAATGCCAAACGGGATAGGACCAGGTGTCCGGAAGAAGTCAGCGTCCTCGGCAGGCATGCCACACCCGTCGCAAATGTTACAAAAAACCTCTCGATTCAGTGAAAAGGTCAAGTTTGGTGAAATTGTCATCAGTTACTTTTATATATGTTTGACGAAAGGGAGTCTCTATCTGTGGTCGTGCTCCAGAATGCTATCTGATATTCCTGAGATGGGGACTCATATTGCTTAACAAGATCCCCGTATGGACCATAAAACTATTTCAAGCGCTCAACAACTAACCTTGTGTATGTAGTTTATTGGCGAGTCGTTTCGAACTCAGAATAAAACATTCATAAGAAAAGCATGCCCTGGTATAAGTTGTGAAATAAAAGCGCCATAGGCAGGAGAAGATGGAATATTACTACTTAGAAACGGCAAGTTCGTGATATGGAAATCGTCGGGTTTGTTACAAGAGAAGGTATGAAGTTGACCGTCCTTTCCAATCAACAGGAGTAAATCTAGGTAAGAAACATGTGCTGCTCTCTGTCGTCTCATTGACCTCAAGCTCAACAGGATACATCTGGCCGAAGTAATTCTGAAATTCTGAATTATTTATAGGCAGGACGTCGTCGATATACCTGTAAGTAAAACTGAACCGACATGATAACTGTTTATTTCATTTGGAGAGCAGAGACTTCCGCTTCATATGAATATAAAAAGTTGCCAGCCAAGAGAGGTGCACAATTGGTACCTATTGGATTGCGGACAATTTGTTTGAAAACTTTTCTGGCAAAAACCACGAAGATGTTGTCTACTGAAAACCCCAGCATCTTGATGTTATCGTTTCAGTGTACTTGTTATTGGAATTAGAGTGTTCCTTCACAAAATAAAGTGATTCATGACCTAACACTTAATATCTATATCTGCGATTTCCATTTTTGTATACAAAGGAGTTTTGTATACTAGATTTTTGGTGAGGAATTGTTATGTTAAGGTTCGAAAAATCAAAAGACTTGATGTTTGTAATATGTTTGAAATTTGGAGACTTTAAATGTTCCAACAATTCTTTTGAATTCTTTAAGATCCACATCTTATTGACTCGGCTTCTTGAGTAGGACGTTGTGAAGTACTTCTGAAGACTTTGTTTAATATGTGTAAGAAGTTTGGTGAGTAAAATAGATAAAAGCTTGGTGGAGCACTTAGAAAGCCCTGCAATGAATCGGTGTTTATAGGGATTTGTGCATCTTCAAAATCCAAAAATGTATGACAATATACCTTTTCTGACTTGTTCCATTCCAAAATGGGTCGCAATAATATTATGCACGTTGAACGAAAAATGTGTTCTACATACCTTCCGGTTAATGAGTTTATAGTATAGATGACCAGAAAATGTATTACGTACAGTGAAAGGAGTCAGATTTGAGAAGTAGCTTAAAGTAAAGGCATAACACTTGTCATCGTTACAAGAATGAACATTTAGTTGAACTTTCCCCCAACTCAAATGACCTGAAACAAGATATCATTGAAAATCGTCAATGTAGACATTACGAAACTGAAATTACCTACGTCACATTTCTGTTGACGTCACGCGATCTGGGTACAAACTATTCCACAATACTGAACGGAATGAGACAACTAGAAAGAGATCTAGTCAAGCTCCGGGTTACTTGTCGATATTCCAAACGAAGTGAGAAAGGATTTAAGATTAAAATGATTTTGGTGCAAACAATTTTAAAGTACCCGAGATACAGTGTCATATAGATGAAGTCCAATCATTTGGTGTCAAAAAGATCTCGAGTGTACAAACCAGTGCCTGGGACCAGCTGATTATTTTATATTGAAGTAATATTTCGCTCATATTGTACCATTTGAATTCTAAACTTTTCAAAAGGTAAGAAAGTCATCTTTTACGGTGGTTACTCTTAGTCGGCAATACATTTAGGTTTATTATTTTGCGTTGTAAGATCCCATTGTTTTCTTTTGGAAATATACATTTATATTAGGTTCAAGCTCAACTGATGACGTCTTATTGACAGAAACGATCGTCTTGAGCATATGTTTTGACCATTTACGCAAAACCAGAACTCTCGTATTGTAAATGCTTTTTACAAGGATTATACATGAAAAATATCAAAAGGTTGTCACTTTATAATTAGTACTATATTGTACTATAACAGAGACAAAACTGCCTCTCTCTCTCTCTCTCTCTCTCTCTCTCTCTCTCTCTCTCTCTCTCTCTATATATATATATATATATATATATATATATAACTCTGAAACATTAAAATCATTAGCTATTTTATAGAAGAAGCGAAACTAAAATAACCGTGTCTTTATCAACGTGTTGATATTAAATGCATTATGATTCTAAAAAAGTTCAAACTAACATAAAATGTCAGATGTACGTTTTGGTATCTATAAGTGCAGTAATACCATTTATATGATATCTGATTTAACTGATGGCAATACTAAAATGGCATATTTTCTGTAAGCTCGCATTGCTTTAAACTATAAACTGCAAAATTTATAACAATAATATTTTATTTAAAAATCCATGCAGTCAATGAATGGTCTTCTTGGACTGAATTACAGCTAACATTAAAGAAATTAAATTGACGTCAACCTGAACACATTTAGTCTGTTTCTATATTCTTATAAACATGTATTTTTCCAGGACGTCTGATTAAATATCTACGAATATATAGTGATCTTATTTTTCACTTTAGGTTTTGCTATGTGAAAAGCCGTTTTCTCATTCACAAACACGTTTAACTACAATGCCCTTGCAAATATGCAACTGTCATATCAAAATTTGTATTATTAATACTTCTATTACATCTGATGATAAAATTATTGTCTTTAATTTCTATGTGCTTCTAAACCACAGGACTGATTCAAGTATAATTAGCTGCATTTATTACTTACAATATAGTTTTACATGTATTTAAAGAAAAACATTAACACCACATTGTCGGTATTCAGTTACAAGTACATAATTTAATAGGAGTCTCGACTAGGCGATACACTACTTCCTATTTAAAGTGAAAGCAACTATAACAAGTCAAAAATGATATGTGTGTTATAAAGACAATTTGACTAAAACAGACAAAACTAAATCATCTCAAGTGAACATATATGTAGAAGATAAATAAAAGGAACTTTATTTTCACAAACAATGACATTTGCATTTAATTATGATTTAGATGAAAATGCATTAAAATTTCAATATCTCAATAAAAACTGATATTTGTTGAAGGTACTTACCATGACGATAGTGTATCTATATGTTAAATTAATTTGTTTTTCACCAGAAGATGCTACAGCACGGAAATGTGTAAATGTAAATCCCAGCTCGAATAAAACTGAAATATGCATGAGCCATAACTTTCGGAAACTGATGTGATTGTCACTACTTCCGGTAATATTAAGAACAGCCGAGACTTACTATATTATAAAGAGCAAACACATATTAACCTGTTTGACATGTTAATAAAACTACTTCATCACATCTTACATCACCATTGACAAGAAAGTAAAGAATTGCACAATACCGAGTAGGTAGTTAATTGCTGTTTAACTTCATCAAACTCGTTTAAAACAAATGGTGACGTCATAACATTATCACATCATGAAGTGCCATAAATTTTATATGTGCTATGGACATATGACTGTAGAGTTAATTTTTTAAATAACCATGCGCGTGGGGCATCCGTGACCCAATGGTTAGACCGTTGTGCTGTAACTATGGAGTCTATCACCTCTTGTCATCGCACGTTCGAGCCCAGCTGAAACTTGAGCTGATTTTTGTGAGAAAGTTTGCCAGTTTACTTGAGGAAGACCGATGGTCTCTTCCCGGGTACTTTGTAACTGCCAGTATTAAACCTGACCACCAATAAATAAATAAATAAGAAAACATGCTGACACTATATCAATGTCAAATACCAATGAAACAAACAAACAAAACCATGCGACGGATTAAAGTCTCGCCCAAGACGTGCACATCCGTGAGTTTGGTATCATCTGCCGAGTGTTAGTCGCCGGGGATTGACGTTCCGCTTGTATACACTGGCGTCGTGAATTGAACCGTGACGTTCCGCTTGTATAAGCTAGGGTCTGGAATTGAACCCGTTACGATTCACTTGTATAACCCGGTGTCAGAAATTTAACTTGTGACGTTCAGCGTGTAAAACCCAGTGCTTGGAATTGACACACAAGGTTCTACTTGAATGACCCAGTGCTGGGATTTGAACCTGAGGCATTCCACTTGCAAAACTAACGCTTTAAATGACTATTGCAAGCTGTTCAATAGTGTTTGTATATTTTCTATACCAGTGACTTCTATAGGCGGGCTATCAGGTTTATTTCATATAAACAAGTTAATAACAATGAGTTTCATTGTACAAATAAAACAAAGATCTAATGTTGCTAACATTGCAACAATGCCTTCCTATTCTCGATTCAAAGTCATCCTTAACAATTAAACATCCTGACATTATAGTGGTTCTCAGCATCTTCAACGTATCCATATTTTCACACAGTAATCCTTTAATATGATGTCAGTGAGATAATAGGAAACTGCAATGATTTGTTGACATGGGAGAATTTTAAATACATTCAGAATTTTTCTTTTCATATTCCCGTTAAGAGTGCATCTGTGTATTGGTCTGGTAATCATATGTCAAATATACTAGCGGTAAAAAGAGACTGTGTATACTTAAAAGTGAAATAAAAAAAATAAAAAGTATTCTCTGATCGCTCTTTATTTTCATAGACAAAGTTGAATATACTAAACGCGTGTTTGAGTACTCAATTTGTTAAATATCACATTCGATTCGCCTTGATGACCGTCAATTCGGCGGTGGAGTGTTATGGTCTTGGGTGGAATTACAACACATGAAAGGACCCTTTTGGTGATAGAGGAGGATAATTTAACCGTCATACGCGACCGTGACGAGATTGTAAGTCAGCACGCCATTTCATTCATTCACAACAACCAGCGTAATGTCATTCTGCAGCAGGAGAACGTACGACCGCACACCCACGCGTTGTTAGTGACTATCTACAGCAGCAAAACATGAATGTGCTTCCCTGGCCTACGATATCACCTATAGAACATGTTTGGATGAAATGGAACGACGTCTACGTCAAGAGCCAACCCCCTCTACGTTGAACGCTTTGTGTCGTGAATAACGTTACATTACCCGGGCATTTCTGCATAATCTGATTCGTTCAATTCGTCGTAGGCGTGAAGAAGGCATCGGTGCAAATGGCGGTCACACACGTTATAAAACTTGTGTTACCTTTTTTGCACCCCCTTACTTTCAGTGGCTGTTCGTATCAACCATAATGGTCATACTCCGTGATTTGATGTTTGAATTGAAAGACAATGCATTATATTAAATAATGATATACATAATGCAACATGATATTTTGTATATGAACCTATAAATGAAATTACTAAACTACACAGTTTCTTTTTTCCGCTAGCATATGTTGAGACAAAACAAGATTGACAAGCATCATGAGATGCTGATTAAATGAAAGTCAAAATATAAGACCCGTAACAATTGTTAATTCTGAGGACGAGCAGATAATATATATATAATATATAAATTTTAAGTTTGTCCAAAAACATAATTTATTATCGTCTTTTTCGATAAAGTCTCTCCATTTATTTTACTTAATGATAGATCAAGTTGGCAGATTAAAAACAACTAAGATAAAAAACATTCAAAACATCATCACAACTACAACAACAACAACAACAGTAGCAACAGCAATAGGTACAGGGGGAGACTAGTTTTTTTAGCAGCACGAATCATAAAAGTACCTTGTTCTATCAACTATGTGCCGTAAAGCAATTGAGAGGTTCGGGAAACACTGGCCACTCTATCAAAGAAATTATTCTAGTAAACAGATACCAGTGAAACTGACGGTTGTTGGTGGCTTGTAAAGCAGTTGAGAGGTTCGGGAAACACTGTCATTTTCATGGAAGAAGTTATTTGAGAGCAATTCTCTACATTTTTTATATTCTCTATTATTGAATCGCTTCAAATGTTGTGTGTATTGTATATTAATTGTAACGTCCATCGAAATTTAAACCTTAACAGACAAATTTACTGAAAAGTTTAAGATAAGCTTTTTTCATACTAAATTAATTTTATGGTGAAAGAACCACGCTTCTCCAATAAAGTTATATTGACACTGTTAGAAAATCATACGACAAGAAAAAGTATAGTACTTGACACAATGGATCATCGCATCAAATAATCAATGTATTTTCTTGAGAAATAGAGAGATAAATTCAAAGAGAGATAGATACAAATAGGAAGAGAGACGGAAACACACACACACACACAAATATATATATATATATATATATATATATATATATATATATATATATATATATATATATATATATATATATATATATATATATTTGTGTGTGTGTGTGTGTGTGTGTTTGTTACGTCAGTTAGTATATTCGTTTTACATATTATATAAGTGTGTGATGTTCTAAGTACATTTTAACCTGAGAGTGAAAAATCAGTTTAAATGATTGAACAAATCCCAGTTTATCACACTCAGCCCTTATTTGGCTCTACACAGGTATGATATGATCTGTACACATCGCTGATAATGTCCGACTTACTACTACTTACATAGCACACAGACACACTCATGTGCATTGATGTTATCAGGTTTTATCAGAGAGTCGTTATCAAATAACCGGGTACATACTCACACCAACTGGGTCCATAGTTCACACCCCTCCGATCGTCGTCTCCGATGTATTCAAGATGAAGGTGAGTTAAATATTTTACAATTCATAATATATTTAATCAGTTATGATTTGAACCCAATTTAATTGCATCAAATTTAAGAAAAATTATGTTCACCATTCAAATCTAACCAGCCGAATTCCAAGAGAAGATATTCTCTAATGCTTTTTCATGGTTTTTGTTTTCAAATTTTGAAACAAGAAATTACTTTATTACCGCAAGGTTTGTTCTCGTGTTCCTTTTTTCCTTATTTCACAAGTTTGTCGTAGTTTTGACATATTTGTTCTTTTGCAAGCCAGAGATGTTTACAATCTTGTGGATGTACATATAATATGCAACTGTTTTGATGTTAATTAATTTTACTGGTCTTTTCGATATATTTTTCGACCATAAACAAATATCTAAGATGAATAAAACAAGTTAACGTTTGCATAACTGTTAATTAAAATTCAGAATAACGAAATCGTGTAATTATAAAAAGACTGGGTATCAAACAAGCTTATGATATGTAAAGGGTTGATTAGAGACGGAGGATATCGCTAGCTGTCAACCACTTTGAGTACCTTTATTGCTATACCATATGGCAGTCTATCTATTTTATTTGGAAGTTTGCCCCTCCTTTATGAAAGACAGCATTAACAATAATTATGATTCACAAAACAGGTGCACATGACACCAAATCATTTAAGGTTATTGTAATAAACGATAACCTCCTACTATGTACAACCAACACTAATCTATGTTAGATGAATATCATGCTGATAGCGTATGAGAATCATACTCCCTATATATGTATATTAGTTGATAGTGCAGTCTAGCTGTATTAAAGTGCACAATCCCCTGACGTTGTAATGACTTCATAGTACTGAGACAATATTGATGTGATTGGTGTCCAAACATTAGTAGGTCATCCACTAATTTACAATGTTTTATTTAAATTAAATGATACTGTACAGTAGATATGTGTTTATAGGTCACATTTACTTATCACCAGAACAAATATGTATAGCTAATATAATGGTGAATGGTCCAAGTTTTGATGTACCTGATATGTGATGTTAAGGAGGTGATGTAGCTAACATAAAAGCTAGTATTGCTTCTCAAAAGGTGTTTATAGTCCTAAAAGCAAGGTTGTATAAGTAAAACATTTAGGAAAACCCGTGAAGGTATTGTAATAATTTGTCTATTATACGGCTTTTGATGAAATAGTCAGAAAGATAGTGTCAAATAACAACATGCATTTATGAATTTACTTTTTGAATATGCCTTCCAATCAATACTTCCGTGCAATACCTAATGTCATATTGCACTTGGTTGGATACAGGGTTTCCGCTGGAGCTACATTTCTAAATGGGATTCAATTGAACCAAAATATTTGATGGCGCCTTTAAAAGCGGAATTAATTTTAAATTTGTTTACATATATATTTATATACGTGGCATGTAATAAATACAAAAACACACAAATGTTCCTACCCGTAACATCAGACTGCATTTGATCATTGTAGCGAAGGGATCTCGTTTAATCTATCCGCTACAAAGAGTTGGTGCAGTTTTCTATAAGGGTAGAAACATATGGGTAGTTTTGGCTATGTATCATACAAGGACACCCTGTGATTACCACTATGTCATAAAAACCTGTTTGTGAATTTGAAAATATATTGAACGTCGTACCAGATTTTCGTGTGATGGATGCATGACTACCACAGCATATATACCTAGTTTTCTAAATATATTTTATATTGTTGTACATTCTATCTAAGGATAAACATATTGCATAAACATTAAATCACAGGTAGAATCCCTTCGAAAGGCCTCTTCATAGCTACATTTAACTGGATGTGGCTTTAATCCAGACTGTAGTTATAATTGATATCATGATAATATTCAAAACAATATCCCTAAACGCACTGATACCTTATATTTACGTTAAAATATTCAAATTTGTTTTCCTCGGCTGCTTTACCTAATCAGAGAAACAGAGTACATATTTGACAATAAATATATCTACAATATATGTATATATATATATATATATATATATATATATATATATATATATATATATATATATATATATATATATATATATATATATATATATTAACGAATATATTTTGTTCAGTCATTTCATTTGATCTAAGTGAATTATTTATATATATGTCATAACTTACATTATGAATCTCGCGCAAGCAGAATTAAACACTGCGTGATGAGTCCGTTTTCGTGATCGTGTCATAGAGGTGTTAACACTTTACTTCTGTTATAGCGCAAACTTAAGAAAGGAACTGTATATGCTCCGCGAATAAACAACAATTCAGTAAAATGGTAAAAGTAAAATGGCTGTTTTATCATGTACATGTGTACGACTGTCTACAATATTTTACATTTGTTCAAAGCATCGTCATTATGCTTGTATGGTAGTGTCCAAATTATTGTGGATTTCTGCCCACACAGTCCAACAACCATGGACATCTGTTTTAGCATAAATGATTGGGTATGTAACAGATGTAAATGAAAAAATCAAAAGTTTTCACGACGGAGTGTGTTGACGATAGTCTTTTCAGTCATGAGTTCATAAGAGAAACATGAGAAGAAAACCATTGAGGCGTGTATCGAAAAAAGACTCGGTCCGAAAAAAGAATTTATTTGGGTGCATATCTTTAATCGAAAAATATCAGATACCAAAGTATAAATCTTCAGGATGGCCAGGATACATATACAAATCTGGTGAATATTGGACAAAAACGCACTAGCGGTAATCCGAGGTGGGATCGGATGACATGGAGAAGTAGGCATCCCCTGTGGACCGGCTACACCCAACGCGAGTACACAGTCAAATTCAAATGAAATAAAAGTGAGAAACAAATTGTGCCATTTTTTTCTGTAGGCTACTTTTTCAAATATGATTACCGCATGCTATTCATATTCCAGGTCATATGTAAGATAAACCGATTAAATTGATACAGCTCATGTTTTTCTCTGAAGCTGCACACCATCATCAATAGATAAAGAAAGGTTTATTGATTTAGCTGATGAACTTCTACTGTCCATGGTTCGACATTTTTATTGGAAGCTGAAATTTTGTATTCCATGTGATAGCAAACGATCAGCGCCTGGTCGTTATAAGCATTTTGTTTGGTTTCGTCCGTGGAGAGCATCATAGAAATGTTGGGGAGATCAAACATGAAGCTAAATCTTCCAATTTTCATCATTTATTGTCATACTAGCACTTTCCAAGACACGACATTATGATGATGTATTGATCAAATGTATGCTAATATAAACGGGCCTTGATAACTCACGTGATGTCGTCATCAATATAAATAAAATCAGATACCAAAGTATAAATCAATAAAATGTCCAGGACATAGATTCAAATCCAGTAAAAATGGTTACCTCTGAAACCAAGAGGTGGGATCAGGTGCTATGGATGAGTAAGCATCTCCTGTCGACCGGTCACACCCGCCGTGAGTCCACAGTCAAGTCCACTGAACCACGTTAGGAGTGAATACTCTTCACAATAGGTACAGACTTCTCAACAACCTGCCAACGAAAAGGCAACTCAGCGAAACAGAGTAATCGTAAACAAGACTATTATACCGACCGTAAAATTTGCGGAACGTTGACATTAAACGCAATTTTCGATATCCCTGTGTCAATTATTTGTCAGCGAGCAGCCCACCTCCTTATATGAAATCTCCATATGCCCCGGCACATCGGACCACCTGTGAAACATAAAAAACACTTTCCAAGACACGAATGTGTGATTATGTATTGATCAAATTTATGCTCATATAAACGGCCTTTTAATAACTCACTTTTTGTTCAATTATTATGCGTGATACCTCCCTTCAAGCCATAAGTTTGAGTTTATCAGTTATGCATGATGTATAACACACAATTCATACACTGATTTCCTCGTCATATGCAATTTGTAAGGCTATTTTATACATATATGGTATATGGTAAATGAAATGAGTTTATCTTTGCCTTACGAATTCATTTATTGAATTTTCAGGATATCAGCTCAAGACTGGGTCTGTGCATCTGCTTTGCAGTGGTGCTGTGGGTCAAAGTTGATGGTCAAACAGTGCCACCTCCCGGACAGCAATATTGTTCAAGTAGCTCTTTACCAACAACTCCTTCAACAGGTAGCGCTCATATCAAAATATCATTATATAATAATAGGAATGATTTACGGATGTAGGTAAAGCTTTATAGCCAATAAAATACTAAAGTTTTACAAAGTTGTCTTTATAATTACAATTTTCACGTCCCTCCTTTGAAAAACGTTATGCTGTACATATAAAAATCTAAGATACCAAAGTATAACTCTTTAGGATGTCCAGGATACAGATAAAATACACGACTTTCGGATTCATATTTTTGTCACACAAGTCTTCTGTTTCCTGTTCTTGACAAAACAAGACATTCTAATACATTCAAATGTTTTTAATTTTCGGAGTGGTGTTTCCTCCTATTCTGCATGTACCGAATGTTCCGGTATTAATTTGTCGGATGTCTCTCATAATAAAGCTTCCCCTGATACATATCACTCAGATGCGTCTTAAAGGCGGACAATATGGTGAAATAGTGTAGCCTGTCACTAGTATATGACAACTGATTTATGTTTGTAAATTCAAACTTAAAGCCGGACAAAATATTTACCAGGTCACTAGTATATAATAACTTATCTGGGTTTTAATTCGAATTTAAGGCGGACAAAGTATATAGTGTACCATGTCACGACTATATAATAACTTATCTATGTTTGTTAATTCGAATTAAAGGCTGACAAATGGTTAAATAGTGTACCAAGTGATTAGTTTATCATTGTTATTTATATTTGATCATTCAAACTATGATATCTTTTACGTTCTATATTTTCATATCTGTCTCACCTATAGCTCAGACTCCGCCACTTCCACAAATACCAAACACGTTTTCCACTAGGTTAGAGGCTACAATAGTGGACAAAAATTTTACGGTATCAGCGTCAGAGTACTTCGATTACAATGGCAACAGAGCAGCACTCCATATGTTAAAAGCTGGTGAGCTGTACAGACTCATCTTTGATTACTCAAATGACCAACTATTCTACGTAATGCGTAAGTGAATACGGGTACAACTTTAAATCTATTCCAAATATGTCGTCAGCAGTTCAATAACTGATGTATATGCTTAAAATATTTAAAAATAGTGGTATCATTTTAGATGAAAAGTGTCACTGAAATAAGTCCTATACTTTACAGGGTGTCTGAAAACCTCGTGGATGAAATGCACTTACTTCACTAGCACTAGCTACAATAAAGTCATGTCGAACTGTACTGGAAATAGTACTTTAGAATAATCTTGTTTGACGCGGATATATCCGACACTTTGACTTATGTTTCATTTTCTCTTTTCCAGCTGATGGCACTTGTCAGACAACAAACCTTACAGTCGACGATAATAATTTGCTTTTTGGAAATGTTCAACTATCTCATGGTCTACATGTGTTTTCAACAAACGGCGCTTTGCATTTTGCTGCAAAAAGTGGACAGGTAACGACGGATTTTTTTGTCTTGTTTTGCAGTGTATTAAGCAAAATCATTTTCAAATCCCACGATTTTCTGTTTATATTATAAATTCAAACTGTACTTATTTTAACAATAGTTTCCTTTAAATCAAATAACCATCGTTATAAAATTACAGCCCATTGTATAAATTTACCTAAACCACAGCTGTGCGATACATATAAAATCCTAACAAAATTATATATATATATATATATATATATATATATAATATATATATATATATATATATATATATATATATATATATATATATATATATATATATATATATATATATATCACTTTGTACCTTTCAGTTTTTAATTGAAATTCTTATCCGTTCTTGTTAGCACAATTGGCAGTTTTGAGATGGTTATTTAGTGCCTGTGCCATCAGATTATATATGTGTGTGTGTGTGTGAGTGATTGTGTGTGTGTGTGTGTGTGTGTGTGTGTGTGTGTGTGTGAGTGATTGTGTGTGTGTGTGTGTGTGTGTGTGTGTGTGTGTGTGTGTGTGTGATTAGGAATTGAGCACAGATGACTAACAGCAGATACTAGTGTCAAGGGATGCTTACTTTCTGATATCAGGATTCTTCAGAGGCCTTCGTATGCCCAGTATCAACTGTGTTTATTCTATTGTCACTGTAAATATTTTGAAATGTAAAAATGTAATTGTTATCATCTTTACAGGTGTACATGGGAACAAAGGTCGTAAGAGGTGTCCAATGTGATCATTGGCGTTCCTGTTTGTATTGGGCGCAATTAAAATCCAATTTTACACTTGACTACTATTTTACAAGTAAGAGTATATTCTGCCGTGATATTCAAATTATTCTTCCTTCTATTTTCTAAACAGTTCTTGTGAAATTAAAGTTGAACCATCACAGTCCTGATGGAAGTTAATTATAAAGTTTATGGCAGTCTAATGTAACAATGTACATTTATTAACTCTCACATGTATATGTCTATCTTTTAATCTGTTATTGTGTCAAAACATTATATTTAAGATTTGATGTCATTGTAGCTGGAACCTGGATGACAGCAGCAGGAATCTCACAAATACCTGTCCGAGCGGAAATATTTGGTGTACAAGCTAGCACAGGTCACGCTTTGAAGCCGTTCCATCATGTATACGACTATGTCGATTTCGATATTACCATAGATCCAACGACAACTGTATTTGAGGTATACAAAAAGTCCGACAATCGATATATACTCAGAACACTATAATATGTATCATTTGTCAGTGTAATTTAAGTGAACATATTGCAAATAACATAATACAATAACAAAAAGAGATATATAAACATATATACAAGTATTCCGAAATTCCTATATTTATGTGGAAATTGTTTGAGAAACTCAGTTTGGCAATTATTCTCTGACAATTGATTAATTTATCCGTACTATTTGTATATGCAAACCACGCCTGGCCTTATTTTCACTAAATATATAGGAATATAAGATTTTGTATGCCTTTATATAGCTCTTGTATTTGTACATCAAGTACAAGGTAGTAAAAGTAGATTAAAGATGTTATGGTTAACACAGCTAATGCCCTCTAAAATGTTATTATAAAATTTGAAATCAGAAATAACTAAGGTAATGTTGTTTCACTACAAGATAACTTATTATCGGGAAGACAACAAATTGTGAATTACCTGTCTTTGTCATTTTTGTATTTCAGACACCTTCATTGACAGTATGCCCAGGCCGTAAACAGACTAGACCTGTCCCATCTCTACAGAATGCCTATATATACAGAGAAGAGATAGTAACCCAGTCAACAAATGCTATCACACAAGCGGATGTAGGTATTTTGTCCTATATAAACACATATACATTAATGTGGGTATGTTGTCCTATATAAACATATAAACACTGATGTAGGTATTTTGTTCTTTATAAACACATATACACTGTTTTGGGTATTTTGTCCTATATAAACACATATACA
The DNA here is from genome assembly GCA_030159075.1 of Atrina japonica. Taxonomy (NCBI): domain Eukaryota; kingdom Metazoa; phylum Mollusca; class Bivalvia; order Pterioida; family Pinnidae; genus Atrina; species Atrina japonica. The sequence continues at coordinate 1,017,056 of BROG01000073.1, read as the reverse complement.
TAGATGTAGGTATTTTGTCCTATACAAACACATATACACCGATGTAGGTATTTTGTCCTATAAAACACATATACATTGATGTAGGTACGTTGTCCTATACAAACACATAAACACCGATGTAGGCATGTTGTCCTATGTAAACACATATACACTGTTGTAGGTATTTTGTCCTATATAAACACATATACATTAATATAGGTATATTTTCCTATATAAACACATAAACACTGATGTAGATATTTTGTCCTATAGTAATACATATACACTGATGTAGGTATTTTGTCCTATAGTAATACATGTACACTGATGTAGGTATTTTATTATATATAAACATATTTACATTGATGTAGGTATTTTCTCCTATTTAAACACATATACACTGATGTAGGTATTTTGTCCTATTTAAATGCATATACACTGATGTAGGTATTTTGTCCTATATAAACACTGGTGTAGGTAGTTTGTCCTATTTAAACACATATACATTGATGTAGGTATTTTGTCTTATTTAAATACATATAAATTGATATAGGTATTGTGTCCTATACAAACACATATACACTGATGTAGGTTTTCTGTCCTATATAAAAACATATACATTAAGGTAGGTATTTTGTCCTATACAAACACATATACACTGATCTAGGTATTGTGTACTATACAAACACATATACACTGATATAGGTATTTTGTCCTATATAAACACATACATTAAGGTAGGTATTTTGTCCTATACAAACACATATACACTGATCTAGGTATTGTGTCCTAAACAAACATATATACACTGATGTAGGTATTTTGTCCTATTTAAACGCATATACACTGATGTGGGTATTTTGTCCTATATAAACACATATACAATTATGTAGGTATTTTGTTCTATATAAACACATATGCACTGATGTACGTTTTTCCTATATAAATATATATACAGTGATGTAGGTATTTTGTGCTAGAGAAATTAAGAAAAATTGCGTTCAAAAAGCATTTTATACTACTTCTGAGGACTGTGTAAAAATAAACAGGATTCTTTCTTTCAGTTTTGGATACCGATCACTACAACGAACATATAATAATAATAATAAAAATAATAATAATAATGATAATAATAAATAATAGTAAATATTAGTAATAATAATAATAAAATATAAAATGATTATTGTTACACTTCGTTTTCTGTGACATTTTTTCAGGTTTGGTACGATCAAACATACAAACTTGTGCGCTACGATTCTCGACCAAATACGATAAGCTTTCCTTTCTTTAATACTGATCCATCCACACGAATCCATGATTACAATACAGGTATTCCAGGAATATTCATTTATTTATCGATTTGTATATCATTTATATAGTTATTTATCACTACATGTATCTATTGAATAGTTTATTTACTTCTGATTTTGGAAACACTTCTTAACTTTTTTTTCTAAGTATATATACTGGTATTTGTAATATATCAAAAATCCAAGATAATTATAAATCTCCAGGATGTGCAGGATACATACACAAAGTCGGTGAATATTGGACAAACACGGACCTCTGGAAATCCAGAAGTGGGGGTCGTGTGTCATGGAGCAGTAAGCATCCCCTGTTGACCTGTTATGATATTCTTGCTACAGACACTGTTTAAGTAAAGATAAACATCAGATAGCAGATAATTATAAACTTAAATGTTTATTATATTTACATGATTAACACAGAAATATTTAGAATATATTTTCTGTTTGTACCTTAGAACTGATTATGAATATATACAATGATAAAAGACAGAATTAGAATTAGAGAGTTTTACTTACACATGATATTGCATAAATACAGAGAATGTAAAACTACACTTTAGGATTATTTTAAGTAGTCTCTGCATATATTATACTCACTGCCTGTTGCATATTCACTTTGTGACAAATAAGGCACTCACAAAGCCCTTTAACCGCTCTCGATCTCCTGCCATTGTCCGCATTTCGCTCCATGATCTCTAACCTTTCTGTTTTCTTTCTCGTTCTCCGCCATTCGCCTCCATTCAGTTTGCCCCGTATTCCTTCCGGGACCAACGTCATGGCCACATTGCTGCAATTGTTTTTCTGGGGCACTTGTTGTGGAACATAGATCCGTCATCACATGATTTTGCCATTGAATTTCAAAACTTCTTCTGTGGCACTTGTTGTGGAACATAGATCCGTCATCACATGATTTTGCCAGTGAATTTCAAAACTTCTTCTGTGGCACTTGTTGTGGAGAAAAGATCCGTCATCACATGATTTTGCCAGTGAATTTCAAAACTTCTTCTGTGGCACTTGTTGTGGAGCATAGATCCGTCATCACATGATTTTGCCATTGAATTTCAAAACTTCTGCTGTGGCCATTGTTGTGGAGAAAAGATCCGTCATCACATGATTTTGCCATTGAATTTCAAAACTTCTTCTGTGGCACTTGTTGTGGAACATTGATCCGTCATCACATGATTTTGCCATTGAATTTCAAAACTTCTTCTGTTGCACTTGTTGTGGAACATAGATCCGTCATCACATGATTTTGCCAGTGAATTTCAAAACTTCTTCTGTGGCACTTGTTGTGGAACACATAAACTGTCTTGTTATCTCCACTATTCATTTCCAGGTCTCCCAATCATATAGTAAGACAAGTATTACTAACGCTTCGTACTATCTTTGCTCCTCAAGACGATGTCATTCGAGTTCTACGCCTGTTTTAATCGTATAAATTAACCTCAGACTTTTGAACTTGTTATTACTGTCTTTATACCGTCAACTTCTTTGCACAATGTCGTTCCTAAATATGTAAAGTCTTTCGTTCTATTTTGTTATTATCTTGATTTGTGAATTTATTCTCATCACACCAGAGGTCCATGTTTGTCTAATATTCACTAGATTTGCGTCCTGGACATCCCGAAGATTTATAGTTTGGTATCTGAGATTTTCATCATCTAATTTTCTCTGTCTCTATAGATGTATCGTTATATATAGATATTGCATTTCTTTTCAGGTGTTGCGTATGCAATTGACAGGGCTATGGGTAATTGTACGATCCTGCCGATCCAAAATGCATCATTTGACGCATCAATCCAAATAAATAAGTCTCTATCGAATCCAGACTTTGTACTGACAATGAAATCACCTAATCAACTTTTCTACTTGGACAGTAATTATACTTTTGAAGGCCAGGTAAGGGATGTTTTCATAGGCATTGCAATATATGTTTGATGACCATTGAATGTGTTAGCAAAATCAGAAAATCGCGATACATTGTCGTTTTGATATCGATATCCAACTAAGCAGAAAGATGCCGTAAATATAATTTTTAGTTATTCATATTATTGTAGGCCGATAAGGGTCAAAACATTAATTGATAACTAATGACTGGAGTTAGTAGCCTGACTATGATATTTATTTTTATCCATAGCGACATGCAAGAGGAGCACTATGTGATGTTTTCATTTCCAAACGATCGGATTATATGCTTGGTGGAATTGTTTTTGATGCAGTATTTGAATTTTATTTCCTTGCAGTAAGTAACTCGATAATACATGAAGTGCAAATTTCATATTCATATATTAAGATTAGTTTTATATTAAGATAAGTTTTTGTACATTGTTACGTGGCGTCAAAGTCAAGTGAAATATGTTTATTTTACCAATGTCGTATTAAGATAAGGGTATGCGCATGTACCTTGTTACGTGGCGTCAAAGTAAAGTGAGGTATGTGTATTTTACAGCAATGTCGTATTAAGATAAAAGTTTGTACAATAATACATGGCGTCAAAGTCAAGTGAAATACATGTGTGTTATACTGATGTCGTATTAAGAAAAGGGTCTTTATATTGTTATGTGGCGTCAAGGTAATGTGAGACTAGTGTTTGATATCGATGTTTATTTAAGGTAAGGGTTTGTAGGCCTACATGTATCTATATGTATCTATATATATATATATATATATATATATATATATATATATATACTATATATATATATATATATATATATATATAGATACATGTACCTTGTTACAGTTTGTAAATCACTTGTGTATTATCTTGGAATTCACCCAAGGTGTAATCATAGTCATCATGTCTAAGAACAAAAACATTTGGTAATGATTCTTTTGCGGTTATCCACATAGTATGTACTAATTGAAGTCATACAGGCAGAAAAAATAGCATTTTTTTGCATAATTGTTCTCTTTAGAAAATACTTATAAATTTTTAATAGGACATCAAATGATGAAGTCTAATTGACAGAAACGATCGTCTTGAGAATTATAACTTTGGTATTATGTTTATAATATTCTTGTAGTTATCAGAAAGAGAAGTAAACAACGAAGGTGCAGTTGACCCATCAGCTTCGGATATCCCAATACAACTTATAGTGACTGTTCCCTCGGTAAGTAGTCGCCACTGTAATATGTCAGAAGGCCATTACTCTAGAAGTATGTAATACCTGATCCTACATAAAACATGATAGATATACCCCCAATACAGCGCATGTGATTAACGGGAGATAACTCGCGCTCTTCACCATTTTTTGACTACTATGGAATATTTCGAGCAATTTCTTGGTCAAATAGACGACGTATGCAGACTGATTCAATATGTCTGTTATGTGATAGGGGCGCTGCGTCATTTGATCTTACCGGGTCATGTTACCCTATGTAGGAGTGTACACATGCCGAATGTTACTGATCATGTGTAATGGCCCTAATAGTACAGTTTCAAACTTCTAGAATAATAGACCTCTGGTTTAAATGGGTAGATTAATCTATCTATCGATCTATCTATCTATCTATCTATCTATCTATCTATCTATCTATCTATCTGTCTGTCTGTCTGTCTGTCTGTCTGTATCTGTCTGTCTGTCTGTCCAAATCTCAGATACTAAAGTATAAATATACAGGTTGTCCTGGATACATATACAAATCTGGTGAATATTGGACAACAATTATTCTTGAAATTTAGAGGTAGGATCAGGTGCCACGGAGGTATAATCATCCCCTGTTGTCGTGAGTCCACAGTCAAATTCAAATGAAATATGTGAGGAACAAATATTCGTCACAATTGGTACAGACGACTCAATAACCACTATGGACATGTAACGCAACATTTCATGTAGTGAAACAGTAATCACACAAACTCGATTTTCGATATCTCTGTGTCAATAACTCGTCAGTTAGTAGTTTACCCCTCTCTATATAATGTTTATATGTTTAACATGCAGTGGCAATTCAGATCATTTGTAAGATATAAACAATATATGCATGTAATTGCGATATATTACTACTTAAATGTGAAAAAATACGATGGGAAAATCGAAATCGTGTAGCTTGGTTGTTAATTTCCTGTCTATCTATTGCAAATCCGACACAAAAATGTCAAAGTATAAAAAACGTGTGTGCTTGACCTTGTTGTTTCTTTAATTTCTAGTTCGTTTAGATATATCGCATTAACATACGTATGAAAATTGTTATTATTAATTGACAAAACGTCTTCGATATATCTAAATGTCAAATTAAAGCCCACCGCTAGCTATTCTTGTTTTGATTCAGAAATCTCTGAATGAAATCTGCTTCGTGTGAATAAAGGAACAGGTCATCAAAAAATTGGTTCTTATGGGATGCCGACAGTGTGCTGAAAGACCTGGTCTCCAAACATCAAAAATATATTGTCAATTAGAAATTCCAGCATCCTTTTTATATCAATTTCAGTAAACCTATGTTTAGAATCAGAGTGGTATTATAATATGGTAACAGTGACTAGTTATATAATTTTTCGGGTAGCAGTTTTAGTGGGAAAAATGTTATCAATAATGCCAAAAAGTCTCTCGTTCAATTTTTCATGTGAAATAGTTGTGTAGAAAGTAGAAAAATTGTATGTTTTGATATTATGAATTTGTGAAAAATGGTTTGTCTTCAAATTTTCTAATAACACATCCAGATCTAGCTTATATGTATATATATATATACCGGGATATATATATATATATATATATATATGTTATATATGCCGGGCTATATATAGATATATACATATATATATTATAAATATATATATATATATATACTTTGAAATTTTGTCTCTTATATCCACATCTGTTTATATATATCTTATATATATATATATATATATATATATATATATATATATAAATATATATATATATATATATATATTATATATATATTATATATATATATATAAAAGTTATTGAAAGTCCAAACGTAAAGAAATTAAATATAAAAATACAGAATGCCACACCACAAAACAGTTTTAAGTTTTATTAACTTACATTGCGACACGTGTTTCGCGTTACAAACGCTCATCAGGCAATGGTCATCAACAAAAATGTATTGAATATATATATCATGAATCTCATATTGGTAAAGTAAATACATATATAAAAGAAGTTGATGAAGTAGATAAGATAACACTAATGTAGGAAGCGTAATGCAAAGAATAAACAAATTAGTTAATCTGATAAGAAGGCCACTCCTTTGCATAAGATTATATGAAATGTGTGGGTTAGGTTCTGTTAAGTAATGGTTTGAAATTATCAATAAAATATTGCTCTTTGAGTGTAATATTCGAATAGTCATCTGTTTGATATATTGGCATGATCTTAAAATTCCCTTTACTACACTGAAAGATATGTTTAGAAACGAATAAATTACGATTATGTGATAACTTTATATTGCTTTTGTGTAGAGCTACTCTTTGTTTTAGTGACTGAGTACATCCAATATATTCTTCTTTGCAATTTTCACATAAAATTACATATATTACGTTTTTAGAATTGCAATTTAATATTCGTTTGATATAAAATAATGAACAGGAATTTTTAAATTTGAATGTTTGACCTTCAATAATGATGTCACATACTTTACATCTTTTATTTTTGCATTTAATTACATATATATATATCTGTTTTCAGATTCCTTATACAGTAACGTACAGTATCTATAATTTTGATCAAGAAGACCCAGAAATAACGAATTTTGACGTCAGCAGCTGTTATACTTCAGATCAACGAATAAAATTCCGAATTACTTATTATGGTATCTATATGATATCACACACACACACACACACACACACACACAAACACAAACACACACGCATATATATATCATCTATCTATCTATATATATTTTATCTATCAATCTATTCATTTATATATTTATTTATGTATTCAATTAAAAAGGAAATAAGAAGCTGTTATACTTCAGATCGACGAATAAAATTCCGAATTACTTATTATGGTATCTATATGATATCACACACACACACACACACACACACACACACACACACACACACACACACAAACAAACACACACGCATATATATATCATCTATCTATCTATATATATTTTATCTATCAATCTATTCATTTATATATTTATTTATGTATTCAATTAAAAAGGAAATAAGAAGTAGTATATGTAATTCACAACAAACGATATTTTCTATGAACTTATAGATTGCTAATATTTGGATGATATTTGTAAAATACCCATTATATTTTATTTACAGTGTTTTCTTCTTTTGGATTGATTTTCATATCTTTTTACTTTTCTTATAAACACGCACCAGTATAAATGTTTTGGGAATCTTTTAAATCATTTCTTTCAGGTACATTTGATGCAACCGTTATGGCGTACAAAGAAATATTTCTTTTCAATACCATCTCGACTGTAGCACGAGCAGCAGGTGTATCCCCTATTCGCATTTCGAAACCTAATATGATTATGCAGCCAGATACAGCTTATTTCACTGCCACTCTACTGGATAAAGCACCTGTTTTAAGTAAGTAATAGTCGTACAGCGTTCCAGGACTCACAAGCGGAAGTATCGTGTTCAATTGTCGATTCCATTGCTCTCCAAGAGGAATAAAGGTCACAATACTTTCGGCAAGCGTGCCAATGACATATTACAGGTCAATATGAGAAGTAGAATGTCCGGACATCGATTCCAGATTAATCATGGCGGTAACTAGTTACTATACAGACATTTCAATCTGTCTGATCATTCTATCGTTTCCCTGAGATTATGTATTTTAGAAAAGATATATCATCCGACAAACAACCTTAACTGAAGCACAACTTTTCGACGAAAACGGGAAGAACATTGGACAGCTGGGAACTGCTGCAACATATGGATGCAATAATATCGATAGCGTAAGGAATCTTACCAGTCCTGGATGGTCTTCGATGGTCTTCATCGTACAAAACTGTACTCACATCCTTTGAAAAAAATCCGTGATTTGTACAAATCTACGATAACAGTATGTTTTACTGATGCTGGTTCTTCAGAATATCGACTTCATGGTATCATTTTGGACATTTCATACAACAGATTATTCAAAGCTGTCAGTACTAATGAACATAAAGAATAGAGTAATCTCCCGTTCGTCAAGGTCAAATTTCCCAATAAGGACATTGACGCCTTGAATATTATCAATATTTTGAACCAAAAATAAGTCCAAACTATTACCCCTCCATACTTCCAATACAAATATTCACCATGTATTTCCTATAACTATATATTCATTTGCCTCCAAAATCTTCAATTAAAAAGCTGGTCTGCAGAAGCTCGATTTACCCAGCTTTTCCCAGAATCTTCCACTTTGTACCTAGACTACATCTGAGTTCCTGTACGCTCCATGTGGCCATGTTGTGATAGGTGATCTCAACATTGTGCGTAACAGAAAATTGAGAGATCTTTTATGCAAGGGAACCTGTCTCGTTAACATGGCGCCAAAATTTTGAAATTATTATTGATGCATGTGAAAAGTACGCCATTCGTTGGACTATGAAATAAGTTGTCGAACTTGATACTCTTTCAGAGTGGATTAAGTCGATCGGAAATGTTCTTAAACGAAGACGACGACGTAAACATTCTGTCAGCACAACACTTCTTCTCCTACCTATGGCGTTTTCATTCCACATTTTATACTCTATACCAGGACATGCTGCTCTTCTTATAACTGTTTTATTTTGAGAGCGAAAAGATTCTCATTAATTTTAGATAGTTTCGTGGGGCATGACCACAGACAGTGACTACATTTCACCGAACTTGACAGTTTCACCAAACTTGACCCTTGTCACCGAATTTGGCCTGTTCATCGAAAAATAGAAAGGTTTGTTTCCATGGACGGGTGTGGCATGCTGACATAGGACACTGACTCCTTCCGGATACCTGGTCCTATTCGCAATTGTTATTCGTGTTGAGACCAATTGCACATCTAATTAGTTGTGTTCTAATGAACATGAGTTTTGATTATCAATTGACACTTCATCATTTTTACGTTTTCCTATTGTTAGTTGGTCGCCATGTAAGTGTGACCAAACCTTAGCGCATAACAACTTTCAAACAACCTGAAAACGCAGCATAACATAAACATTCGGTAATGCCAATGAATTAATTAACGTTAATTGCTGCTTTTGCTCCTTTTTTATAAAAATCTTACAATACAAATTTCAAAACAGCAGATTTTTTTTGTTTTACAGAACGTTACAGAAAAATTCCTGGAAAAACAGTCCAGAATAATAATGATAAAGTCGTTCAAGCTATTATGGACGTAAATGATTGCGCCAATATGTGTATACAAGAGACAACATTTTCTTGTAACAGCTTTGAATATTGTCCACAATCTTCAGTTTGTACGCTCAGCAAAATACACACATCTGATGGAACTGTAGTTGATAATGCACAAAACTGTGACCTCTATGACAGTGAGTACAAATGTACAAAATGTGGAGGTAATACCCTTCGCAGGGGATCTCCAAATATTTTCAACCAGCGGTGTCATGGCTGCTCTGATTGAGAACAATGAAAAAATTAATAAAGAACTATAAATATCAAATATCAAACTTACGATGCATATTGAAAATCGAATGAAAACCTGATTCATGTTACAGTAACTTGAATTCATAACATGACGTAATTGTTTATAAAAGTTAAAACTCTCTCTCTTTCTCTCTCTCTCTCTCTGTCTCTCTCTCTCTCTATCTCTTTGTTTATTTTCTACCAATCATTTCAATAATATTTGGAACACTACATGGCAATGCTTTGTATGTTTTCTATCTCAGGAACACTGGGAACACAGTCGTATCAAGAGGTCGATCTCAACAGAGCTTGGACTAATCTGAGAAATGCTGTAATCAAAAGGTTATTTAAAATTAGCATTGCCTACGATAAAAATGTGAGTAAAATAGAATATTTCATCTACTGTATCAACATACATTCACATTCCTCTTGCCACGGCAATAAGACGCCATAAAACAAAGATCTTTTTATGTGGATATCTTATTTTTGCCTCCTTAGCCATTTAGTTTTTGGTACTTGGTTCCACAGGAGACTGAGAAAGCATGTATTATCTGCCTGTTTAATGGAAGGAGTGGTGAGAAAGATAAGAATCACATAAACAACGCACATGATATCGCCATCGTATTATGTATCTTCATTTGTTATGATTCATATTACATCGTTTGTTACATGTACACGGTTAAATGTCAATTTTGGTGTATTTAGATTGTCTGTGTGCTCCTGTTAGACTTCTTATCATTATTGTACACACAGAAATTTGAAATGCCGAAGTAATTGGGAAATTATGCTTCTTTCATTATTGACATCTGAGATAGGATCCGCCAATGTGAAAAATCATCGTGAGATCCATATCGTTCACATAAAGATATGTGCTTTGATAAGCAGACCACTTTTAATCTCATAAAATTTATGAAATTAAGTAAAAGGTAGATAAAAACATTTAATAGGAGAAAAATATTCATCATGAGACATTCCAGATACGGAACTTTCACGGTCAGGGTTGAGAGTTCGGCCCAGGAAGTGACTGACTAAAAAACTGAACCCCTTTGGTGATAATTCCCTACCTTCACCTGAATACTCATGATGTATTCTTATATTATTATATTTTTGCTGGCAAAACAAACGTGTGTGTATATATAATTGTGGTTGAAATGGGTAATTACTTCCCATCTTATTCATGAATTTACATTTCTTGTTTTGTTACAGACTCAAACGTACACAGCTGTAGATGTTGCAGATGTAAGCGCCGGACAAAGTAATGCCCAATCAACTAGTGAGTACAAATTACTTGCATAGTAATTCATTCAGGGCATTTTTACACATTACTTAATCCTTAGCACAAATTACATATACAATTAATCCCATCAACTCGTTTGTTTAAAACACATAAAGATAATACCAAAATGCAGACGCCACAAACAAAATAATCCCAACCATCCTATTTATCCAAATCATAGACACCCCTCAAATAAAATAATCCCAATCACCATATTTGTCTTAATCACAGACACCCCACAAACAAAATAATCACAACCATCCTATTTGTCCAAATTAAAAATACCCCACAAATAAGATAATCCCAATCACCTCATTTGTCCAAATCACAGACACCCCAAAACAAAATAAAGCTCATTCACCCCATTTTTACAAATAACAGACACCCCACAAACAAAACAATTCCATTCACCCCATTTGTACAAATAACAAAAGTCCACAAACATGATAATTCCATTCACCCAATTTGTACAAATAACAGACAACCCATAAACAAAATAATTCCATTCACTCCATTTTAATCAAATAACACAGTCTACAGACAAAATACCAGATTTATATTTATAATCTGGACATCCTAAAGATTTATACTTAGGTATCTGATATTTTTTATATTTATACCGTTGACGTTAGAAATCATGTTTACGTTCTTATTTTAGTTTGTTCAAAATTGAACGTGAGATAAGACAACGAACTTTTGACGCATTCATAAATTTTCCTGATGATATCTGTTGTACACCTTAAATGTGTTTTTGTTTCGTAGTTTAATGTGTATTAGAGCAAATCCAACAATTTGGTATAGTAAAAATGATAGATATACTCAGAATGCGTTTTCATATTTTTATATCTGCGAAAAGAATACTTCATTACTTCCATATGTCATTTTTGTAAGCCTTTAACAGTTGCCATTTATTTGTAGTGAGTTTGCTGGTGAAATTTCAACCTATGGTGGGAAAATATGTTCCTAAATTTGACGATCTTGTCCTCACTGGTATGTCCATTGATGACTGTGCCCAAGCATGCATAAACGAGGAAGTGTTTGTGTGCAATTCATTCGAATATGAGTACGACAATAACTTCTGCTATTTGTCACATTTACATCCTGATGAACAACCGGACAAAATACAAAGTGCAACCGGAGTTGATTTGTACATACGTAAGTAGCATATAACTTTATTTATAATAAATGTGTTTGATATTTCCGTTTCATTAAATTGAAATTTGATACTCCCAGTCCTTGGTGTTAACGGTCAATTTCGATGTATCCCAATCCAGGGATTTAAAATTTATTATAAAATTTGCGTAAGCTTATGTTTTTGTAGTAAGTCGACGAGTTAAACAACCACAAATGCAATATGAATAGCCATAAATTCTATATTACGACTTTTTCTGCAAAGGTTTTATAGTTTATATAAGAAAATTACAAAACGTTTAAGACTGTATAGACTTAATTTGCTTGGTGTGTCTGATTATATGCTGGACAATAGTCCTTTTGACGATGGTTGCGATCCTGTATTTTTGGACGGCAAACTGATACAAATTCATGAAAATGACACCATAAAACAATCAGTTACATTGAAAATGTATCTGATTTTGTGATTTTCACCTTGCTGTCCAAAGTTACAGGATGACGGCCATCGTAACATGTATATATTTCACAAGATATGTTTCCAGTAAACAAAAACATTTTATCATAGAAAAAAGACAGACCTAAATTTAATAAATCGTGTCAAATAAAACATACAAAAACCTTTGAAAATGAGATTGAAAATTCTCGAATTCCTAACAACCATTTTTACAAGTTGTCTCTCTTGATTCGTCTATTTAATCGAAAAAGTATTAACGAAGCATAGCAGTTTGAATACTCTAGATTCGGGTCGACTATATTAAAAAAATAACAACATTTAATTAATACCAAACATGGTCTAAATTGAGTGAAACCAGATATGGGTTGCTCTGGGTATTTCTCACTTTACGTGCAATGTTGCTTTAATAATCAGAAGAGAAAATAGTGTTTAACTATTGTATGTATCAACAGTACTTTCATACTGATAATAAGATATATGTAAGCTTTCATCAAACATACACAAACTTCTTCTTTATCTGATGTTATTTCTTTCAGGTGATTATACATCTAAATTCGCCGAGAGTGTCGGAACTACCGTGCTGTCTTCTTCTCCAGTTATCTATCAAGGGATATTTGACACAAACCAGTGTGCCAAACTTTGTGTAGATTACACGGGATTTAGTTGTAAATCGTTCGATTTTTGTCCAGATATTGGAACCTGTTTTCTGGGACAGAAACACATCTTTGACGTCCCAAAATCTCAAGTTCAAACGGATACTCTATGCAACCACTGGTCAAGTACGTTCCTATTAATTAAATTTTTATTAACCTTTTAGAATAGTTTCTGAATAATATTTTGAATTGGTCATATTAGTATTTACTTTAGGCTGAACTGAAATAAGCAAAAGCTTTAAGTATAACGCCGTATTTTACGTAGAGAAAGGAGTATTTTATTTTGTGAGCCCTTCCGGCTGAGCGCGCGAAAAAGTCAGGGACGTATTGTTACTATCCCCCTCTCTGCGTTGAATTTGTTATTTTGATTCTTGAATACTTTTGTTTACAAACTTTACCCATAACACAGCACAATGGACATTGTTTTAATTATTTTTATTTCCTTCTATTTCTTGCTACAATGGTTAACCTTTAAATTACTGATACTCTATTTCTGACTTAATTTTGATAATGAAAATTACTGATTGCTATTTCTTACAATTATGATAATTACATTTACTAATATTATATTAACCGCTGCATTGTAACTATTAACGTTATTATTCTATGAAGTTTGATTTAAAATATGACCTTCCTAATGGATTTTGAAAAAGTTGACAGTTTGAAATATTTTGTTGGAGATTGTGGTAAACAGAACTTTTAAATACAATGTATGCTATGACATGGGTTTTCTCAAATATTAAATATCATCTGCTGATAAATGTATGCTATGACATGGGTTTTCTAAAATATTAAATATCGTCTGCTGATAAATGTTGGATTCTTGAGTATTATTGGTATTTTGAGATATATTCAGATACGTGTATATATAAACGTATAATAATGTGAAACTGTAACATTTTCACATTCGTACATAACACTTGTGTTGTTTTTGTGGTACGAAAATGCTTTTATCTTAATTGTTGTTTTTCAGGAAATTACATAGACGATTTTAGCTACACAAAACGCAAAATAATTCCTATGAAAGATGACCGTGTCATTACCGGTGTAAGCGTTCAGCAGTGCGCAAAACTGTGCGTTAGTGAGGAGTCTTTCAGTTGTGCAAGTTTTGATTACTGTGGGAACCTGACTGAATGTCGTTTAAGCACAGCAAGCATGAAGAACATAGGGCAAGTGACCCTACAAGCCAGTGCTTATTGTGATATTTATACAAGTAAGCATATACAACGTCTGTAAACTTAATTCATTTACAATTAGTGGTACGCAATGTTCCTGTGCCCCTAGATTAAAGATCGGGAGTATATTTTTTGTCTGTTTATTTTGGTTTGATTCTAAACTCCTCAAAACCTAAGTGGTTACAGTGATTACTGTTACACGGATTTAGGAATACATTTACGTTGTTTTTGGCCCTGTATGATACCCCTCTTTTGTTGCGAACTCTACGTCTGTTTCAAAGTCTCAGAAGTTGGCAAATATTTCATCATATGAATTCAATTAGACATATTTTTTGGATTGATTAAGCTGATACATTTGTGTTGATTTTTTTCATTTAAAAGAAATTATATCCAGATAAACAGTAATAAACATAGTTATATGTCTTTCCGTGTTATATTCATTATGTGGTAAACATTTCTTATTTCCAGGGCAATCATTCCCAGATGGTACATCCTACATAGCTAATCCACAAAAGTATTACCAAACTCCGACAACCAAATCAACAGGGTATTCAACAGGTGAGTTTATACTTAACTTTTATATTTAAAAGTGATATTTTTTAGATTTTTTTTTTCGTAAAAAGTTTAACAAGCTCATCCTTATTCACATTCAGGTAAAGTGGCATGTTTATTAAATATTCTTCGTAGAAATTCATTTCATCTTTTATTTCCGGTTATTGACTAAAATTTTCTCATACTTTATCATTTGTAAATGGTTCATCATCGAAGTAATATTCAGCTTTAATTATCGAAGATAATTCATAGATACATCATCATTGCAGTGCTTTTTAAATGTTTCATTATTGGTTTCTGATTTCAGGTGCAATGGCGGGACTTGGTTTTGGCATGATTATACTTGGTATAATTCTAGCAATTGTCACTATCTATGTGTACCTTAAACTGACAAACAAAGGCATTGACGATATGCAGATCAAATTTTCACGACACACAGATGAAGATTAAATGTCGGGCGCCATAGTCAGATGTTAGAAAAACTGTTTGTATCATTATATAACATATTCAGGCTTACAGTTTTAAAGTACGTTTTCTATAGATATGACGTCATTACATTTATAGAAATGTGTATATTTGTATAATTATAAATTATATTGATTAATTTATGTTTACATATTTGAAGTCTCCTGTTGCTAGAAGTTAGAATACCATAAACTTAGTAGTGAAATTGATATAAAATTATTCACCACAAAACCAGAGAAATACCTTTTGATAAACTTACCATACCATTATTACTGCTGACAAATTGTCCCACTCGTACTCTTTTTGGTTAAAAATCATTATAGTATTATTGCGCGTTTATTATGGTAATGCACAGCCTTCAATTGAAACTTTTACATTAAATCCATCGGACATGACAGTTTGTCCACCATTTTCGTTGTTATGATAACACTGACTATAGAGTGTACTCTATTACTATTGTTCTTCATTAATCAATAATTACTGTAAGATTTTGATCCCAATTAGTTTCCATGTAAATAGAATTGTAATATTTTTTAATGTTTCTCTCATTCAAATGTCGCCATACCATCATATACCAGATGAATTGTATGTACATCACGTATTGATATTCCTTTCTGTTGACAGTAAATCTTTGTTAAAAACGGATAGTTTCTGTCATCAGTAATGGTTAGTCTACGAGTCTACACCATACGTGTAAGAAATTGATTGTAAATGTTTTCATTGCATGTATGTATGTCATGTCCATTACAACGGTAAATAAAAAAATAATTACATAAAATCATCGCCTTATCTATAGTTTAATTCATTATAAAATGTATATTACATCTTCACCGGGGTTTTGAGAATAATTGTTTGTTTAAGATCTACAGACAATATAGAGCAGCAAGGATACAAAATATAATTCATTAATATATATATATATATATATATATATATATATATATATATATATATATATATATATATATATATATATATATATATATATATATTGATTTGTTGTGAATCTACGCTATGATTAAATGGTTAGCAACGTAAACGTATGTATCACATGCTATAAATGAATAACAGACAGCTACTTCACAAAAGCAAGTGAACTAAATTAGGCGAAGTTACACCAGGTTCTCAATATATCATTCATTGTTATTAAGTACCAATGGATAATTGAAACTCCACGTTCGTTAGAGTGCGATACAAAAGCAAGTGAACTAAATTAGGCGAAGTTACACCAGGTTCTCAATATATCATTCATTGTTATTAAGTACCAATGGATAATTGAAACTCCACGTTCATTAGAATACGACAAATCCCACCTCTTGGTTTCCAGAGGTCCGTGTTTGTCCATTTTTACCGGATTTGTATCTATGTCCTGGACATTCTATTGATTTATACTTTGGTATCTGAAATCTTTATATATACCAATGGTCCCAATACGAAGAACAATTGCCAATTCCAAACGGATTAAATTAATTGTCTGGAAGGAGTCAGCGTCCCCTGTTAGTATGCCATACCCGGCGCAAATGTTACATGGACACCTCTCGAGTTCGGTGAAAAGGTAAGCACGGTGAAAATGACATCAGTTAGATGTCATAAATTAGAAATTCTGATGAGTTTTATTACAATAATATCATTAAGCGCTGACTTATGTCCATGTTGTAATGGAGGATCGTATTCTAGAAATATGCTTTACATGACAGATGTGCACACAATTTTAATTGACTATGGAGCCGCAGTGGTTGTGTAACCGGTCAACAGTTGATGCTTACTTTTCCACGACACCTGATCCCACCCCTGGATTTTTCGTAACTACGCGTTTGTCCAAAGTTCATCATATTTGTATACTGTCTCTTGAACCACTTGACGGTTTAAATTTCGGTATCCTTTATCTTTTTTATCAGATTGATTAATCGTTTGCTTTAATGTTGTCTGACGTCACACTCAGAATTTTTCATTGGCAGTTTTTTATATAACGGAGGAGAAAACCCAGTTACAATGTATCCGAGAAGTAACCTTCCGCATAGAAAATGGCAAACATCCTCTCATAATTAGCTTATCCTCCAGTGGGAATCGAAGCCATGCTGATTAGGGTGAGAGACTTCATGGCACTGATCTTTTCCGGACACCTGGTCCCACCCCGTTTGTGATTCGCAATTGTTCTTCATTTTGAGACCATTTGTATATCTAATTTGTTGTATCCTAATGGACTTTGAGTTTCGATTATCCATTGGTACTTCTTCATTTTTATTTAAAGTGCAATGCTATAACCAATCGCCTTAAGAAGCCCATACAGTAAAGACAAATATAAATATGCAAATATAAACAATATCCCTACTATGTTAGTATAATCGTGACGCGTAATGCTGTTATGCAATTTTAAAAAGATAATCAAATGAGTTGAAATATGAAATGAACTCATGAATGAGATATCAGTATACATATCTATGAATCAGGATTTAGTTGAAGCATAGATAACACGACTGGGTCTTTCCTTGCGCATTCATAAAATTCTCTCCAAGAAATTTCTCCATTACCATCCAAATCCATCTTCTGAAACAAATGTTCTGTCATTTTTTCTGGTGTGTCCAAGTCCTTTGGTTTTCTGATAGATGGTGTCATATCAAAAATCGACTACAATGAAGTAAATTAATAGAATTGAGAATATATGTGGCCCAGTACTGTATAACTGCAAAATTTCGCCCTTGGTTATTTTTGCCATTTTACGACAGAATTCGTACCAAATCACTATAGTCTAATAAATGACACGTATTTCCTTGTTGAACTTATTTAACTTGAACTTTCGCTTTCATTTTTAAATTCTCCCTCTCATCTACTGGCGAAAACGGCGAAAATTAAATGGGAGCGAAAATTTCAAGAAATACAGTATTTAAAACGGCAGATAAAATAGTCCGTAGAATCTCAGTACACCATACCTGTCACATTGTAGTATAACAAACCCTAAATATAGGTCACTGACAATGTAACAATTTATTGTATGTATCCCATATCTATTAATAGCGGAATCACTTCCACTTGACTCGTTTTGTGACAAGAATTAACCAAACAACAACATCAATAACAACAAAATTCTGAACCGTAGATCCCAGTTTCGAAAGATATTGTCACAAAGGTATTTTTCTTTCATGATTCAGCAAAATAGTTCGATGTAGTTGTAGTTGTATTGTTGTTTAACGTCCCACTCAAATCTTTCACTTATATGGAGACGGTGTCTGTGACACGGCACCTCGGGTATTACTGTTTCATCCGAAGGATAAGAAAAGCCAGCCTCCTCCACCGAGGCTCGAACCCTCCGGTTGCAAATCGAGCATTCTACCACGGAGCCACGACTGCTCTCCAAAATCGTTCGAAAGCGTTGTCTTAAAGGGTTATTCATCAGTGATTCCATATTAGCCTAGTTATTGCAATGACCTTCGACTCATCTCCAATAACTAGGTCAATATGGAAAACACTGATTGATGGGCACACTATTAATCAACTCAACTAATCCAATGCTGCACGGAAAACAAACGGTTCGGGTTTAAGAGAAAAAATGGCGGTTGCTCTAATTTGAATTTTAATTTGGTTAGTTAACTTCTATATTGGCCGAGATTTTCAATATTGGTAAAGTTTAGTCGATATTGGCTCACTTCTGTTCTTCATGAAGTTCGGACAAGCAATCCCGTATTAGGGTAACATTACCATAGATAATTAATAATATTATATATATATATATATGATATATATATATATATATATATATATATATATATATATATATATATATATATATATATATTTCCATGTTTAAATCATTTCTTCATAAATATTTAAGAGCAATGAAAGTTACTTACTCGCATTAATGACAACATTTCGTCAGGTGTAATATTCCCATTGCCATCGATATCATACATGCTGAAAGCCCACTTCAGTTTCTTTTTGACGTCATCACTTGATGATACGCTGAGACCTATCAGAAATTCTTTAAAGTCCACTTTACCATTTTTATTTATATCAAACGTTCTAAATAAATGTTCAGCAAATTCACTGGCATCACATCCAAATGCGTTTGAATAAACGTTTGTGAATTCCGACACTGTCAAATAACGTTTATCTTTACAACTGCTTCTGTATTGGTCGTACCAGAATCTTATTTCTTCGTCACTGAAATCCACTACTTTCTGCAGATCGTGTATCGTTTTAGAAGAAAGTATTTTACTCTTTTTGTTTCCCATGTTTGAATCATCTGTTTTGTTGTATAATGTACTTCCTCTGAAAAATAAAGTCCAAAACATAACGTTTTCACATCCTCTAGGTCGTTGCCACTGCTGGTGGACCGTTTGAGTCCCCGAGGGTATACATAAACCTAGTACCTGGTATTTCGGTACTAGCTGTTCATCTTATACTAAAGTAATATTTGGCACTAACAACACCATTTAAATTCGAAAATTTTATAAAGCTAAGATGGTCATTTTTTTTTACATTGGTTGGTCTTAGACGGATTTCGGCTATACTTTTAGAGTTATTATTTGGCCTTGTTTGATACCACTTTCTCTTTGGAGAATATACATACTTATTAAATTGGAGCTCAACTGATGACGTCTGATTGACAGAAACGATATCGTCTTGAGCATTGTAACTTTGGTATTGTGTTTGTAATACTTCAATACGAAACTTAAATTATCTTAAACGCCACATATGATAGAATATTTTGTTATCGACAAAATTGCGTTCAAAGTAAAGTTTCCGATAATTCAAAACGTCCTTAGTTCTATATGAAATGTAGAGATGATTAAAAGAATAGACATTGATTTATTTACAAAATGTGGGATTCAGTAACTATGGAAATATGACCTATAGTTGGTCTACACGAACTTGCTGGCGAGTAAATATCACACACACACACACACACACACACACACACACACACACACACACACACACACACACACACACACACACACACACACGTATATATATATATATATATATATATATATATATATATATATATATATATATATATATATATATATATATAAAATGATAGGCCTATCCATGTTATTGTCTGACTATAGAATCATGGCAGTATGACAGTCGGCAGAGGACGTAGGCATTCAAATATACGTTATCAAACCCCTGCTAACATGACTATAGAATCATGGCAGTGTGACAGTCGGCAGAGGACGTTGGCATTCAATATACGTTATCAAACCCCTGCTAACATGACTATAGAATCATGGCAGTATGACAGTCGGCAGAGGACGTTGGCATTCAATATACGTTATCAAACCCTGCTAACATGACTGTAGAATAATGGCATTGCGACAGTCAACTGTGGACGTTGATAGGTAGGTTCATCTGACTGATGAATCATGGCAGTGTGACAGATGACAGAGGATTTTTTTCCCTCTGCAACACCTGATATCACCTCTAGATTTTTCCAGACAGTGTTTGTCGAAATGTCACCATATTAGTGTATTTTCTGGTGGACCTTGCTACTGTTCACACTTTGGTATCTCTTATAGATTGATTGGAGAACATTGACCAAGAGTGAGGAAATACTTGATTGTCAAGAAGTGTTCATAGTAGACCAGTAGTTGAAGCATAAGGGATTGGGTCTTCAGTGATTTAAACAAAAGGATGGAATCTTCATTGGTTAAAACATAAGGGTTTGGGTATTCAGTGGTTTAAACATAAGGGTTTGAGACTTCAGTGATTGAAACATAAGGAGAGGGTGGTTTTCAATGGCTGAAACTTAAGGGGTGAGACCTTAAGTGGTTTAAACATAAGTGGTTGTGTTTTCAATGGTTGAAACATAAGGGGTGGAGTTTTTAGTGGTTGAAACATAAGGGGTTGGGTTTTCACTGGTAAAAAGAGGTGGGATCGTCAGTGGTTGGAAACATAAGAGGTGAGGTCTTTATTGGTTAAAACATAAGCGGTGGGGTCTTCTGTAGTTGAAACATAAATGGTGGGGTCTTTAGTGGTTGAAACATAAGGGGTTGGGTTTTCACTGGTAGAACCATAAGTGATGGGGGTATTCTGTGGTTAAAACATAAGGGTCGGGGATCTTCAGTGGTTGACACATTAAGGGTTGGGGTCTTTAATTGTTTAAACATAAGGGTGGTATCTTAATTCGTTGAAACATAAGGGTTACAATCATTCCCACTCGGTTAAAATATGTTATGCTTGTTTTTCACCGAAAATCACACGGTTTGGTAAAAAACTCCTCATTGTATTGAAATAAGATTATAACAAGGTTTTAGTATGTGTTACCTTTAGCGGATTACGTTTGCCATGAAAAATAACTTCCTAGTGGAATGAAATATAGATAAAACCAACCAAAAACCTGAACTGTCAACTCTCGTAATTTTTCTGTTTATCTGTATCTTTGCCTTTAATGATGTGATTATTGTTTTCTTAGTCACAATGTAACAATACAATGTATACATATAAAATATAATTGGATATAATTTACGAGGAATAGACAAATAAAACCTTGGAATTATTGCCTTGAACGTATTGCGTATTGATTAAATAGGTTCCCTTGATATAAAGTTGAACATGTTTAACTGTGTTCTGTTTTGCAATAAGTTTGTTATATCCACATGGAAATGTTTCTTTGGGTAAAATCCACTGATGTTTTTTATTTAAACTTTCATTTTAGATATTTCAATAATATATGATATCTACCAGTCAATTCGATGCAGAAAATAATATGTTCGATTCAGAAATAATTGATAATTAAATACATACTTATATGACAAAAATGTTCTCCTGGACATATGCCAAGAAATGTAGATACGAGAATTCAATATCACAAAAAAAAGAATATATGTATTCGTGGTCATGATCTAGGTGTGTGACATGCTATTTGGTCATCTACATGAAATGACATTGCAATTTTACTTTGGGCAAAAATAAGTGTGCAAACTTCGCGCAGGTATAGATGGTTAGCAGGAAAGCCGTTAACGGCATAATGAAGCATTTATGGTCCACAAATTTAACATGGTAGATCTATATCCTTTATTTTTAATTAGACTGTAAATAAAAACAGTTTCAGTTCCTTTGTAAAATACACGATAAATAAACAGTAATATTTTCCCTTTCTAAATTATCCGCCTACGTTCAGAAAATGAATTTCATATATATTACTGACCCTACCCTATCCCGTAGTAGAGCTAGTTGTCAAATATTTAAATATGCATAGTTTTGCTCTGCTTTTATTTCAGGCCGGAACATGTCTGTTTTAGACACCCTTGAATGCTGTATTAATGTATTCTTTTATGTATTATGAAAGACATTACTGGAAGTGTAGTGTCAAGGATACTGTTAAAACTTGCGTGATTTATTCTTTGCTGATAAAAAAACGAAATACATTTAGATATCTATGTGTCAGATAAAATGGTATCTCGACAAAACATATCATTATACTTTAAGTTGTACGCATATGCGAAGAAAACTAAAAAAAAAATAGAATACATATTCAATGTAATGCCATTACAGACAATGTCTTAATCATACAAAGGTTGCATTTTAAAATGTGAAGCGGCGAATCTTAAGACAGATAATAAATAATCATTGAAAATGTGTAGATGTACTGTTCAATGCACTACTGTAATATCTTGACAAAATTATGTTTGAAGTATAATGAAGACGTACCAATGGATATCCTAAATTCCATGTCCATTAGAAATCGACAAATTAAATATTAAAACGGTCTTAACACGACCAACATTTGCAAATCCTAAACAGGATCGAAATAGGTGCACGGAAGGAGTCAGCGTCCCCTGTTAGCATTCCACACCAAACATTGATTATTTATGGACAATGTATCGATGCAACGCTCAGGTTTCAATTAAATAAATGATTATTCAACAATGTCTAATTAAAAATTACCTAATTTGCCTAACATAATATTTCACTTACCTTTGTTGTTGTCGATACTTTTCACATATCAATCTAATTTTCTGCGTCCTCGAGTAGGATAAATAACTGGATAATAACAGTTATCGAATTGTCAAAAAAAGGTTTGTGTAACGAACGGCGTATGGAAATAATCCAGAGATCCTTATAGAAATATAATTAAGAAATCTGATTGACAATGGATCTGATTAGATATGTACTATATAATTGTATTGATCATTAAAACGCACGGACACATTGTAATGTTAACCAAAACTTGGAAGAAGCTCAACAAATCAAATAACGGGTTTTGTTATATTTTGATTCATGCAGTACTTAACATTTTACCTTGACTAATCAAATTCTCTTTAAATATTCAGCCGATATTTTGTATTTCACTTCCTGGTTGAAATTCTTTGTACAATTAAAATACATAAAACATAGTGATCACATATGAGGGCATGTATATTGCTAAGTTCTGTACTAGCACAAACACACACACACACACACACAAACAAACACCCCTAGACACACCCCTACACCCTCTCCCCCACATATATATATATATATATATATATATATATATATATATATATATATATATATATATATATATATATATATATATATATATATATATATATATATATATATCTTAGGGTTGTCAACTAGTTACCGGTTAACCGAGTACTCGTCGGATGATCCGATTATCGAATACTAAAATCAGTACTCGGTTACTCGAATGTATTTTAAGGCATTTTTAATATATTTAGAAATAAACATGACCATCTAACTGATTTGACTCACCTTCTATCCTCGTTAGCTACGTGTTACAATTAGTGTCTTAATACGTGTCACCTGGTTTGCTTAATCCAGTGGGAGTTGTTTGTATTTCATATCTAGGAGATATTTACATGTAATGAATTGTTTTCAGTATAATAATTCAGTTTTAATATATATTTTTTTTATTTAATGCCGTTAAAGGATATGTTAAGCTTAATCGCTGGTTAAACTACTGAAATTAAGAAAACAACTTTTTGTACATATTAAAACATTTCATTGGAATAAAGATACATTGCTGAATTTATGTAGGGTACCGGGGTATCAAACCCATTTAGATTTGGCTTAAAAAACAAAGCATTAAATATGATCGGGGAGCATATTACCGAATCTTCTAGAATCGACTTAGACCCGCTGAAACTTTCATTTTAATACTAATAAAACTACTAATGTGATATTTCAGATAAGCTAAAAATGTCCTCCCTTATGTAGTGTCCGAAAGCTATAGAATGACCCACAGAGCTTTTAAGATTAAACGATTTTCCGGATATAAGATAAGATACCTCCTCCGGCAAATACATATATACGTGCACCTCCCACTTTGAATAATATCTGGGGCTGCAACTGCAATCTTATAAAAGTGACCGAGTACTCGATCGAAAAAACAATTGGTTAACCGGTTAATGAAAATTGACCGATTTGACAAGCCTAATATATATATATATATATATATATATATATATATATATATATATATATATATATATATAAACCATTTTCCCATTTTATATATATAAAAACCATTTGTTTGGAACAAAAATTCTCTGAAACTGGGCAATATATATTTACATCACTTCATCTGAGTATTTATTCATAACATAAATATAAGGTGAACTTTAATTTGATGTGTACGCTTAGCGTGGCGGCTAGAGAATGACCAATTCCTTACACCTGTAGAAAATCATGCATTTCCTTACACCCGATTGGTCTAACCATTCGACCATAAATAACACACGGATATATTATCATCCGGAATCGCTTATCGCTTATACAATATTTTTCGGCTAACGAATCTCGTATATATATATATATATATATATATATATATATATATATATATATATATATATATATATATATATATTATATATATATATATATATATATATATATATATATATATATGCAAATCACTTAAACCAACAACACTATATCCAGGGGTGCCAAAATTAAGCAAATAAATGCAAGTTTTGAAACAAATGATATAAAGCACTAAATGGCTATTGACACAAACAAAAATGCAGTCAATATAATCTAGTATAACCCGCGATGTTTTTAAATGCTTACATTTTATCACTCATCAATGAGATAAAACATGTCCAATTGAAATATGTTAAAAGTTTTAATTGATTTTATTCAAACAGAAATATTACAAATACAAAATGCACATTAACAGTGAACAATAAATACAACATTTTGACTACAAATATATATATATATATATCCCACATTAGAGACGGAATACCGTGATTTGTCATAGTTTTCTATATACTGAGATACCTAAAGACTGTGCACAATCACCACTTTTGTTAAAAAGCCTTTAGTATGATTTGGTCACCAAAACGGAACCTCGTATCTTCAGCTTGCTTGCAAAACGCCTTTTCAAAAACCACTATTTTAATGGTTGTAATTCAACCGATGCATGTATTTTTCTGTAAAAACGTTCATAGAATTAATCTTTTATTTCTTATAATAAAGGACATATATCTATCGCATACCTCTTTCTGATGCAGCAGATTCGGATGATTCAACAACCGCTATCAATCAGTCAATTCAATATACTGTAATTAGTTTGGCGCTGTATATGAAATGAACATACCCTGGCATATCTGATCATCTGCGATATATAAATTCTATATCCGTGCGAAAAAAGCAATATTGCTACTTTTTGAAAATGTGGAGAGCATTCGCCTAGCAAAGCAAAATTTCCCAGGGTGGTTTATTGGTATCATTTCATACTTCAGATATCAAACTGAGGCTGTTCCTTCGCCAGACGCTTAGTAAAAGAAGTGAAAGTCACAGATATTTCTAGTGAGACTTAAAACTAGGGTTTCTTGTCCTCACGGGTGCTACATATTAAAGCATCCTTCGTTCTCCGTCATTAGTCCGTAGCACAAAAATCTCATGATGAGAAAGTATGAGTGTGATATGAAATAACAAATCAAATGAAACAGTGAAAATGAAAATGATTATTGAAATAATATGCACATTATTCCATTTGCTTTGGTTATGATATCGACGGTGGTATATTTATGTGCGTTCATCCCATTCCGGTGGTTTTGGGTTTAGAATGCTAAGAATAGCTGAATTTCTACGTGCAGCATATCTAAACTCGTCATAAGTCACTTCTTTGTCGTGATTAACGTCCATTTCATCAAAAAACTCTTCTGCCAATTCTTTGGCTGATTTACCCCTTGTTACCTGGACGCTCACCAACTTGCTATATGCCTGTAAAAAGACGATGGAAATTTAAGATATCATATAAAGCATTATCGTTATAAAAACATATACGATACAAAAAAACCTTATTTGAACAGTCATTGACAATCTACCGACAAAATTTAAATATGAAATTTAGATGAATAACTAGATCGATAGTGTGTATATTGGGGCCATTTCCACCATGAGTCCACAGTCAAATCCAAATAAAATACGTGAGAAACGGATCCTCGTCACTATTGTTACAGACGTCTCAGCAACCGCTAAAGAACAGGCACCTCAACATTTCGTATAGTGAAACAGAGTTGTCGCAAAAAAGACTATTATACCGACCATAAAATTTGCGGAACGTTGCCAAAAAACACGGTTTTCGATATCCCCGTGTTAATAATTTGTCTGTGAGTAGACAATCTCTGTTATGAAATGTTCATATTTGAACACGCCCTGGCATATTGGACGATTTGTGAAATATAAACGCCATATGCAGGTGATTGTGGATTATTACGATTTAAATTTGGAAAGTTTACGATAGGAAAGCCGAAATCGTATTGTTTCTTGTATAGCGTTGCTGTTAATTTCCCGCCTGTGTCTATAGTAAGTAAATATAAAACATTTCAGATACCAAAGTATAAATCCTAGGGATGTCCAGGACACAGAAATTAATCCGTCTAAAATGGACAAACACGGCCTCTTGAATCCAAGAGGTGGGATCAGGTGCCATGGAGGAGTAAGGATCCTCTGTCGGCCGGTCACACCCGCAGCGAGTCCACAGTCAAGTCCAAATGAAATACGTGAGGAACGGATCCTCGTCACAATTGGTTCAGACGTCTCAACAACCGCCAACGAAAAGGCATATCAACATTTCACCCAGTGGAACTCAGTAATCGCAAACAAGACTATTATACCGACCGTAAATTTTCCGGAACGTTGACATCAAACGCGGTTTTCGATATCCCTGTGTCAATAATTTGTCAGTGAGAAGTTTACATCTGTATATGAAATGCTCATATGTTGAACACGCCCTGGAATATAGGACCATTTGTGAAATATAAACTTCATATGAGGGTGACTGTGGGATGTTACTACTTAAATATGGAAAATTTACGATGGGAAAGCCGAACTCCTCGCAGCTTAGTTGCGAATTTCCCGTCTGTGTCTATAGTAAGTAAAATGTCTAGGTACGAAGCGTGTGTGCTTGATTCTGTTGTATCTTTAATTTCTAGTTCACTGGGATATATTGCATTGACATATGTATGAAATTTGCCATTATTAATTGACAAAAATTAAAGGACACGTCTCCGAACATTACAAATATACTGTCCATTAGAAATTCCAGCATGTTTTTATATCAACTTCAGTGTATTTATGTGTAGAGTCAGTGTGGTGTTTGGCAAAATAAGTATCATTATATCCAGTAACTAGATATTTAAATTTTCGGGTACCACCTTTAGTGAAAAAGCAGTTGTCTATGATGCTATTAAGTCTTTCTTTTAATTTTTATGTGGAATTGTTGTGTAAAGAGTAGAGAGGTCGTATGTTTTGATACTGTGAATTTGAGAAAAATTGTTTGCCTTTAAATTTTCTAAAACTTGTTCAGAACTTTTATAAATCCACATTTGATTTACACCGCTTCTGGAATAAGCAACTGTACAATATTGCTGAAGTTTCTCCTTAACGGCTGTCAATGTCTTGGTAAGGAGTAAAGATAAAGGTTTGGTAGAACATTTGCTGGATCCTGCTATGTACCTCTGCCTATATGGGGTTTTATGAAGTTTATGTATCCAATATAAATATGGTAGCTCAAAATCAGTATCGGTTGTAGGTACATCAAAAGATTGTAATACCGACACGTCATTTTGAAGGATCTCGTCCTTTGAAAGTGAGCTACTTGTGCATGTAGGATTACCAGAATTCGTATTAAACCCAAGTTCTTCTAATAAACAATTACAGTAATGTGCCTTGTAAATAAAAACTATATTATTTGAGGCCTTGTCTGCTGGGACCAGTACATATTGGTCATGTAATCTATCCAGTTCAGTTATTACTTCTGGATCACTAAATACAGAGGGATAACGTGTTTTCATAGTTCCTTTAAGTTTTCGAATACGAGATTTTATCAACCATCGTAAGCTTTTAGCCATTCAGACAAAGTGTCTGGTTCTACGTCTTCATGTATGGACCATTGTCTGGCATAATCCTCGACAGAATTCATAACTAAACTGCAATTTTGACGCCAATTAAAGGAACGGGCTTCGCGGTATTTAGGACCACTTAAAATAAGATTTTTGAGGTTTTCATTTTCAAGAATAGAAACGTCGCCGGTGATGACATGCCCGATATGATTATATTTGAAGGGAGATGATGCAGGTGAATATGGAACGGTGTTGTGTAGAAGATAGTTGATGTCTGGGCAGTGAAAAACCTGTTTGTAATTGAATACTTGGGATGCGATGCTAGGTGTATAGCTTTATGAAATGCAAGGCATGGTCTTCAGTTTAAAATATGGCGGAACACAGGTCTGAACTTTTTTGTGTTTTAGAACATTGCGAATGTTTAAAGCGTCTATACCTTAATTTGTAAATTTAAGTTTTAAGAAAAGACGTTTCTGTTCAGAACAGTCATCGTTTGTTACGCGTGTAGGCTTGAACAGTCTGTGATAGGCAATGCCCATTATAATGGAGTTCAGTGTGTATTCTGGAGTTGAAGAATCCGTGTAGTCGTTCATTCTTGCTTCCTGAAAAAGTTCATTAAGAGTGTAAAAGGAACAGAATAAAGTTTGTTGCGAATGTGATGAAGGCCCATTTTTGTTAAATTAAGGTAAAAGAGATGACATCATGTATGTTGGGTCTGTTGTATGAACAATGTCCGTGACTTCGCTTAAGTCTTACGTTAGAATTGAAAAGTTCCGTCACATTAACACCTCTACATAGTGGGCTTGATAGATTTCCAACACTTTGAATATCATCGTTACATCCATAAGGGTATGCAGTGTCAAGCTGTTTAATCCAAAATTCTTCACGTTGTCAACGGAAGGGGGTATTCAAGGTGGGATTTTGGTCCAGTGGTATTTTTTTTCAATCATACGCACTCTCATAGACAAAATGGAATGGTCAGGGGAGTTGAAATGTCGATAGAGTGTCTGGTTACCCCCATTATTAACCTCAATGTCTTAGTATGAAGCTTGCACGCTTGATTCTGTTATGTCTTAATACATACATGATGTCACTTTTTCATGTCTTTTACCTTACGTTAACAAAAAATTGGGTCTTCATCAAATCCGCAGCAAACTTTATTCTGTTCCTTTTACAAATCTCAATAAACTGTTTCAAGAAGCAAGAATAAACCCCTACACGGATTCTTCAACCCCAGAATACATACTGAACTCCATTATAATGGACATCGCTTATCACAGGCTGTTTAAGCCTGCACGCATTACAAACGATGACTGTTCTAAACAAAAACGTCTTTTCCTTAAACTTAAATTTACAAATAAAGGCATAGACGCTTTAAACATTGGCAATGTTCTAAATCACAAAAAAGTTCAGTCCTGTATTCCACCATATTTTAAACTGAAGACCACGCCTTGCATTTCATATAGCTATACACCTAGCATCGCATCCCAAGTATTCAATTACAAACAGGTTTTTCAGTGCCTAGACATCAACCATCTTCTACACAACACTGTCACATGTTCATGTGCTTCATCTCCTTTCAAATACAATACTATCGGGCATGTCATTACCGGCGACGTTTCTATTGTTGAAAATGAAAGCCTCAAAAATCTTATTTTAAGGGGGCCTAAATACCGGGAAGCCCGTTCCTTTAATTGGCGTCAGAATTTCAGTTTAGTTATGGATTCTGTCGAAGATTATGCCAGACGATGGACCAAATATGAAGACGTAGAACCAGACACTTTGTCTGAATGGCTGAAAGCCATACGATGGTTGATAAAATCTCGTATTCGAAAACTTAAAGGGACTATGAAAAAACGTTATCCCTCTGTATTTAATGATCCAGAAGTAGTAAATGAACTGGATAGGTTTACATGACCAATATGTACTGGTACCAGCAGACAAAGCCTCAAATAATATAGTTTTTATTTGTAAGGCACATTACTATAATTGTTTATTAGAAGAACTTGGGTTTAATACGAATTCTGGAAATCCTACATACACACGTAGCTCACTTTCAAAGGACGAGATCCTTCAAAATCACGTGTCAGTATTACACTCATTTGATATACCTACAACGGAGACCGATTTCGAGCTACCACATCTATACTGGATACCTAAACTTCATAAAAACCCATATAAGCAAAGATACATAGCAGGATCCAGCAAATGTTCTACCAAACCTTTATCTTTACTCCTTACCAAGATATTGACAGCTGTTAAGGAGAAACTTCAAAAATACTGTACAGTTGCTTATTCCAGAAGCGGTGTAAATCAGATGTGGATACTTAAAAATTCTAAACAGCTTTTAGAAAATTTGAAGGCACACAATTTTTTTCTCGAATTCACAGTATCAAAACTTATGATTTCTCAACTCTTTACACTACTATTCCACATAAAAAAATTAAAAGAAAGACTTTTTAGCATCATAGACAACTGCTTTTTCACTAAAGGTGGTACCCGAAAATTTAAATATCTAGTGATTGGCTATCAGGATACTTATTTCGTCAAACACCACTCTGATTCTACACATAAGTATACTGAAGTTGATATAAAAAACATGCTGGAATTTCTAATAGACAATATATTTGTAATGTTCGGAGACGTGGTCTTTCAACAAACTGTTGGCATTCCTATGGGAACCAATTGTGCTCCTTTATTGGCCGACCTGTTCCTTTATTCATACGAAGCAGACTTCATTCAGAAACTGCCGAATCAAAAGAAGAAAAAGTTAGCGGTGTCCTTTAATTTGACATTTGGATATATTGACGACGTTTTGTCAATTAATAATGACAATTTTCATACATATGTCAATGCAATATATCCCAGCGAACTAGAAATTAAAGATACAACAGAATCAAGTACACACGCTTCATACTTAGACATTTTACTTAATATAAACACAGACGGGAAATTAGCAACTAAGCTATACGATAAACGCGACGATTTCGGCTTTCCATCGTAAATTTTCCACATTTAAGTAGTAATATCCCTCAGTCACCTGCATATGGAGTTTATATTTCACAAATGATCCGATATGCCAGGGCGTGCACAACATATGAAGATTTCATATACAGAGGTAAACTACTCACTGACAAATTATTGACAAAGGGATATCGAAAACCGCGTTTAATGTCAACGTTCCGCAGATTTTATGGTCGGTATAATAGTCTTGTTTGCGACTACTCTGTTTCACTAAGTGAAATGTTGAGTTGCCTTTTCGTTGGCGGTTGTTGAGACGTCTGTACCAATTGTGACGAGGATACACTCCTCACGTGTTTCAATGGACTTGACTGTGGACTCACGGCGGGTGTGGCCGGTCGACAGGGGATGCTTGCTCCTCCATGGCACCTGGTCCCACCTCTTGGTTTCCAGAGGTCCGTGTTTGTCCATTTTTACCGGATTTGTATCTATGTCCTGGACATCCTATTGATTTATACTTTGGTATCTGAGATTTTTATATTTCTAGTTCGCTGGGATATATCGTATTGACATATGTATGAAAATTCAATCACATTCAATTAAAAACATAATATTTAACCGACCTGAAATAGTGCTTTAACCTCGTCTATTCCTATTGTTCCATTCCCATCTTTGTCGTACAGCCTGAATGCAATTTGTATCTTCTCGTCAACATTTTTACTATCACACAAACACAAACTTTTGACAAACTCAATAAAATCGACTTCCTCATTGCCATCCATATCGAAACTCCTGAACATTTCATCTGCAAATTGGCTAGCGTCGCCAGGAAACATACTTCCGTACACTTTTCTGAACTCGTTTTTCGTAAGTGTCTTCCGATTGCCTTTACAATATTGTTGAAATGATCGTTTCATCGATTTCAATTCACTCTTACTGAGGTGGTGAGTCTCCATAACCTCTTTCTCCTCTTTACTAGCACCCTGTCCCATGATGCAGAAGTAATTCCCGTTCTATGGCAATGGATTGGAACTGAAATATGAAGCAATTCCGTTTTAGATCATGTAAAACTGAGAGAACAAGCACTGCTTTGTTTTGTTTCGAATACTATTGAGTATATACTACAAATACTTTAAAGTTTAAAAAACCAATCAATATTTCATTAAGCCTTGCTGATTGACTAAAGATAGTTTAAAATCGATCAGATATTGAAAACAATTAATTTCACTGAAAACTGTATTGTACCTAATGTGAGATAAAAACTATACATTTCATTGATTCTACAAACCTAAGTGGTATAATATACATACCCGAAAAAAAGACCTACAGACGCTAAAGCATGTTTGGTTCTCGTGTTAAAATAAATTAAGATTCACCACTCGTTTCTAAAATGTGCTGTTTACGTATTTGGTTTATACAAACAGAATAAAGTAAACTGTTTTGAGTACAACAGCAAACTGACAATGGATATCCTGCATGAATTCATGAAATACGTGGGGAATGTCCAAAGGTTCGTAGAACACGGTATTTAGCTACTCGGAAGAGATAATTATCTATATACCTAGAGGACTAAACCGCTGACTAATTCAAATACACAGGTGTACTTGTTGTAACATGTTTGTTTGGTCTCCTGAGACATTCTTAGTTTATTACCCTGCATTACTAAGCAATGATGCAAAACCAAATTTTCTTGCTTTATAGTTGTACAGTAACGATATTTCTCATAGAAGGATTGCAGACTTTACGTTTTGTGAATGCACATTATTGTTCACCGTTAAATGGAGCAAATAGCACTACACAAGGACACATACAGGACCTTTAACCAAACGAATAACATTAACAATTATTTAAATACACATATAGGACCTTTAACCAAACGAATAACATTAACAGTTATCTAAATACACCGGAAAATTTTAAAAGATGTTTACACTGTTTTGTGCATTTGTCATATGAACATGAAATGGTAGACATAATCAACTTAAATTAAAGCGCTCTAACCGACTGATCGAATATATGCATACTTTCATGATGACATTATATTTCGGATTTCAAGACATTTTGCCTTTGGTTTTATATGATACAAATATTAACTACACATCGCATGACCAAGATATATACTTGTCACTTGTCATTTATTAAATTTTATGTTATACAAACCGTCCCTTGCACAAAATGTTGATACCCGAACATTGTTTGTTTACCTGGTATTCATGAAGACGAGTGTAAATAGAAACATTGGTAGCACCTACGTAATTCAATACTAAACATCAAATAACGGACGGACTTTGCAAACACTTTCTTGATTCTGCTGTTAAATGTATTCATATTGTCCGTAAACACTTAAAACTGGTGTCGTAAAGAAACTCGTACCATTTCAGACTAAACACAACGTAAAACGTGTAAACAGAAGAGTCTTAATCGTCATAGCTGAAAGACAATATTATACTAAGGTTAGGTTACAGACCTCCGGAAATCTCAAGCAAATGATATGGAGGGTTAATCATACTCTGCTGAGCGATTGTATCCTCTGCGAGACATAGTTAAAATTAAGCGTTACCTGGTACTTACATTTACTGTTAACGGTTCCACAACCATCACACAGATGATTTAACATTCCACGACCAGCATCACACAAATGATTTAACATTCCACGACCAGCATCACACAAATGATTTAACATTCCACGACAAGCATCACACAAATGATTTAACATTCCACGACAAGCATCACACAAATAATTCAATATTTCAGATTATCACACACGGTAGTTATAATGGAAAATGTTTATGCCTTACATCCCTGTGACGCAGGCTTCATTCTTAGTCTATTGCCTTTGTATATGGGATGATCTAATATCGTACGAATAGTATGTAGTTCATAAATGTAAAAAAGTTGACGATTAGATGCAAATACTATGTAAATTAACCAAATTGTAATTGTAATTGTCAAATTAATGTTTATCTGTATAAACAACGATATGTCCAAAGCACACTGCTTGATTTTTTATAAAGTTGATATTTACTGTGTCTTCCAATAAAACCTGAGTAGTTTTTTTTTAAGTTTGCACCAAAGAAACCACCAAATTATCAATAAAATTGCTATCTAATTTAAAGGAGGTCATAGTCTTAATCAATTCTGCATTCAAATATGAATCTCCATGAGATCCTGGTTAAGCCTTTTATGGTTTTCTGAGCGGTAATGGTAGCGGCAATTGTTGTTGTTTATTTTCACCGGAACTGTCTATTATTCTTATCGGGGTGTATACATCTCACCTTTTTAAGTCACCATAATAAAAATACACTTTCCGTTGACATGCGCACAAGAACGTTGTTTGTTAACATCCGGTTTCATTTCCAAGAAAGATCATGAATAAATTCATGATTATTATTGTATGTTGAAACGTAATCAATGGGATTATGAGTTTATGACTAGGGT
The DNA here is from genome assembly GCA_030159075.1 of Atrina japonica. Taxonomy (NCBI): domain Eukaryota; kingdom Metazoa; phylum Mollusca; class Bivalvia; order Pterioida; family Pinnidae; genus Atrina; species Atrina japonica. The sequence goes on along the minus strand of BROG01000073.1, from coordinate 981,804 downwards.
TATATATGGATAATGTTCCCACACGACATTTTTACGATATATTTACAAAAAAACACTTTCAAAAGTTGCTGGGACCCACAGCAGTTAGTTGATATATTTGCATCAACATAAGTATAATATACCATTTTCGAGTTATTGCGTAATCCGTTTTTGGATCAGCAATTTTTTTCCCTTTTGTTAGCCCTAGCGATTTCCGGTATGTGTATTTGCGTCGATCAAGAAATAAAATGCTAAAGATTTCATACAATAGATCAAAATGTCAAAACATTCCATCTTTGTTTCATTTATCAGACTTTACCTTAATTTGCTTTTAAAATGGACTGACAAGAATCTGGCCTTCAAATATAACTGCATCTTATTTCATCATCGACGCAAAGACACATACCGGAAGGCGCTAGGGTTAGCAAAGTTGAATCGGCGCACGAAAAATCCAGATCCAAAAACGGATTACATAAGAACTCGAAAATGGTCTATTCCGGTAATTGTTTTTGTTGATATACAAAACATCTTCGATATTAGAATCATTGTACTGATGTTTTAGAATGTTTCACATTTCACAAACTTTCCTTAAATCATACAAAGCAAATTCGTATGACAAAGTAACATTGATTTATTGTCTTTCCACAATATTTTTAAAATGAATAAAAAAGTTATACTCGAGATTATATCTACCAAATATAAAGGGAAATATAAGAAATAAGGTAATTAATACATACCTTGTACGTGGAGAACATGTGAGAAACCTGCAATTGGTGCATATGTTTGGATTATTTAATTTAAAATTATCTTAGGTCTAAATCGTATTACTAGACTGGGAAGAACAAAATTGTGGAATTTAAAAGTTTATGAAAGACTGCATCTTATAAAACGATGTTATCAGTATATAAACACCTCAAAATAAAAACCCATGTTTTATTATATCCAAACCAAATATAGAAAAGATCAGACGAAAATAATAAGTTGCGTTTAAAAACTATTTATATATAAATATCAGGTTATAAAGGACATTACAAGATAAGTTCTGGTCTTTTCAAAGGAAAGGCGCATATCACCAATTTGAAATATCAGAGTTATGTGACCCGTATCACAGGTTCTAAGACAACTTTATATCAACAATATATGAAACGGTGTGTAAAACAGTAAACAATAGACATTTAACTAGTACACCACTTTAAAGTTGTGACCGAGTACTAACATTAAAGTTTATTATTGTGGAATTTATATTCCAACAATTACAGATAAGTCAGATGACTTGTACAATTATGTACATTTGGCTTTGATGTTAACATAAAGGGACCATTTATTGTTGGGGGGGGGATCATAGCATCTGGTGAAGATAACAGAGCTGGAAATCACAACGTTCACGCCATCTTCCAAACTTCCCTGCACGAGATGTCGATTGAATTCGGGCCATATTAGTGAGAAGTGAGCGCACACACACACATATATACACAAACATACACACATACACACACACAAACATACACACATATATACACAAACATACACACACAAATACACAAACATATACACATATATACACCAATATTTTCAATATTTTGATAATTCACAAAGATTTAACGAAATAGAAAAATGATCAACACAACTGCAAAGAAATAATGTTTATGTATAATAGGTTGCAACGAGTTACATTGATACAAAATAAATCTATTTTATTTAAGAATATTCAAAAAGCATTTGTTTACAACAGAAAACAATAAAGATAATTGTTATCAAAAGACTATTTTGTCTAGAAACATCCAGAGAGTAAAAATAAACCTTTGCATATATACCCTCTTTGTGATTATTGTATATATTTGTCAAATATTTTACAAAGTAGAAAAAAAGGAAAACTACAAACAAAAAATACAACTACATTTGTAAAGAACAAATAAATTCATCAAAATACTGTCAATTCAATATAACCAAATTAGCCTAAAAATATTTTGGAGTACAATATGTAAACTGCACATTCAGAGAGTCAAAACAGAATTACAGCTTTAACAGTCGCCCTTTTCTCTTCTTTTGATACCCTTTTTAGACATTTTGTTTATAACACTGAATTTCCCTGTTCGCTTCGGATATCCAATTTTCGTTGAAATCTGTTTTTAAATATATCAATAATTTGGAGAGTTAAAAGATGGTGGCAGATGAACTTTGTATAGAACTTTTCACTTGGGTAATCAATAAACTGAAGAGTTAAAGGGTGGTGGCAGAGGAACTTTGTCTAGAACTTTTCACTTGGGTAATCAATAAACTGAAGAGTTAAAGGACGGTGGCAGATGAACTTTGTATAGAACTTTTCACTTGGGTAATCAATAAACTGAAGAGTTAAAGGACGGTGGCAGATGAACTTTGTATAGAACTTTTCACTTGGGTAATCAATAAACTGAAGAGTTAAAGGACGGTGGCAGATGAACTTTTGACTTGGGTAATCAATAAACTGAAGAGTTAAAGGACGGTGGCAGATGAACTTTGTATAGAACTTTTCACTTGGGTAATCAATAAACTGAAGAGTTAAAGGACGGTGGCAGCTGAACTTTGTATAGAACTTTTGACTTGGGTAATCAATAAACTGAAGAGTTAAAAGATGGTGGCAGAGGAACTTTGTCTAGAACTTTTCACTTGGGTAATCAATACACTGAAGAGTTAAAGGATGGTGGCAAAAGAACTTTGTATAGTACTTTTCACTTGGGTAATCAATACACTGAAGAGTTAAAGGACGGTGGCAGATGAACTTTGTATAGAACTTTTGACTTGGGTAATCAATACATTGAAGAGTTAGAGGACGGTGGCAGAGGAGGATTGTCTTGATCTTTTGATCTAGGTGACATATACAGCAGTGCAGTTTCTGCAACATCTAAAGAAAACAGAAAACTGTAAATACTTGAGACTACAGAACTTAAGATTTTACATAAGAATTAACATGCTTAGCCAGTTATATGTTTAAGATGAATTTGAAAATATTCTAGTAGAGCAGGTGTTTTTCACATTATATAATAACAATTGCTCAAGACAATCGCTTTTGTCAATAAAATCTAATCTAATACACTGGTATAAACAAATAATGAGTCATCTATGTTGTCTATTATTGTCAAACATTTAAAATGTAATAATGCACAAAGATCCTTTAAGAACAGTATTGAAATACTCGTGAAAATGTAAATAATAAACCTTGATAATTTGATCCTGCTAGCCTGTTTAAACAAAACATCTATCAGGTTACTTGCTGTATATAGATTATCTATACAAAAAATCTTGTTCTTCTAATAGTGTTCCTTACACAACACTGAAAACTGATCAAAATTAAATGGGTGTGTAAAACAAATGCTTTATATAAATATATCGATGTATCTGGAATGGTCAGTAATCGCACCAGGGAACTTCATGTTCAAAAACACTCTAACAACCGACCTTCTCTGTTCACTTCAATTTTAATTGCGTCACACAATTAAAAATCACATCTTAGTGTGAAATTATGTATACCAAAATGTGCCACATTGTCAGACTGTGTATAACAAAGGAAATAAAATCTTACTATTGAGAATGTAGTTTCAGTTAAATAAAATGAGTTTGTAGAACACATATGTCACAAAAGTGTAGGAAAATCTGAAAATCTGCATACACATAAAGGGTTTTATATTATCCCAGATGTTGATTTACATACATACAATTTTACTTCAGGTCATTATCTATTTCTGTACTTTATCAAGGCATATGAAAATTAAACATAACATCCTTGTTTGGTTTGTTGAATTAAGCAAACTTAAAGACCTGGATTGTTTGGTTCACAGTAGTAAGAGATGTACCTGATGGAGAGACAAAATCAAAGAGATATACAAAAACAAGACCATCTCTATGATCTCGAAAACAAAACATAAAATAAAGAGACCCATATCTAACTGAGATTAAATTTCTAAAAATTAAAATACATACAAAATGTTTGAAAAAGAAACAGGGGACATACAGATAAAAAATGTGAAAAAAATGAACATTATTAAACTGGGTTTTACAATTTTGATGTATAGAGGAAATAAAAAAAACCAGAATACTTCTCTGTGATATACAGGAATAATTTTGCATACAGATAAAAGTGAAAAAGAACATATTAAACTTTACAATTTAAGAATACTTCTCTGTGATATGGTAATTTTGCATACGTGATACTGGAAAAAGTTGAGTAATCATCACATAAGTTTTAATTATTTTAATTGTACATGGATAATCATATTCATTGATGAAAATAATGTCTTTCAAGAGGACCATACAGGAAGTTATAGGAGCACTTATCTGTAACCAATACGTACAAATATAATATAATGTGACAGAACATAAAAACGAAAAAAAGGCCTAATTTAAATAAAACCAATTGCAGTCCCTTTGTAATAAATATCATTGTTATCCTTGAAAAACATGCAAAAAAGCAAACGCATATTAAAGGATCATTAGCTGTGTTTTTTTTCAATTTTTTCCCCTTTTTACTACTTACATTGACATACAATAACAAAAAAGAGATATATACAGGCATACAAATTCTTATATTCCTATGTATTTTGTGAAAATGGCTTAAGAAACCCAGGTTTGGCACTTTACCAATTGCAAATGAAAAAACTCAACCTTACTATTTGTAAACAAATACACACCGCACCTATTTTCATAAAATATATAGGAATATAATTTGTATGCTTATAAAGCACTTACGTGTTATTGTACATCAAGTACAAGTAGAAAATGTAGAAAAAATCTGAATAATTTTTGGGTAAATACAGCTAATTCTCCTTTAACTAGCATCAGAGACACCAGGTATGAAAGAAGTATATAAATAAATATAATTATGTAGAAAAAATATAAAAACAAAGTACATGTATATCAAAATTTGTATACCTGTGCACCACATTAATTTACACATAAATATAAGTTGTAATACTACAATTTTGTAATTGCAACTTTTGGAGTCAGTAATAATAGTTTAAGATAAAGAATATAAATAAGAAATCCTAAGAAAGAAAATCCTAACTAGGTATCTTGATGCAATGATTATGTAACTTTAATTCTAACTGACATATAGCCAAATGTCTGACACAGCACCTTTTGGCAAACTTAATTATGATGCCAAAATTAAATGGCCCGTCAAACACTTGATTATTTTTGGACGTCATTCAATTGTGATTATGACATCACAATTGAATGACGCCCAAAAACACGACAGTCATGTGTCAAACTCTTGTCGATATGTCAATTAAAGATTAAAATGACAGGTGACATATATGATCTACTTGTCAGGTTATCTGACGACTACAAGAGGTCCGAGGGGCCTTAACAGTCATCTGAAATGACTGCAGTTAGAACATTCCCTTGCATACTGTATGCATGTAAACCATACCAAGTATCCTTAAAATTGACCCATTGGTTCTTGCAAAGAAGTTAAATATGTCTAAAAATGATTTGTCCATTTTGAGCATTCTTTGACACTTTTAGCTTTGTCTCCGTAATTAGACGTCAATAACCAGCTCCATCACACAACCAATACCATTATTAGTACTGGGTCTTTACTGCTCTATATCATATGTATTTTGGAATCAATTTCCACACTTCGCTATATCTTAAAATATCTAATGAAATTAATGACATTACTAGAACATATCACCAATTATGGTGTGAGATGATGAATTCTCAACCACAATGGTTTAGATGTTCAGTTCACGCCTCCTCTAGGGCATATCATGTCGTGAACTGCATTAGACTTCTCTCAACCTTCACATCATAGGCTTAACTAGTCATTTTTTTGTAACACCTGTATATAAGTAGAGCATATATTGGTATTATACTACATCATTTTGGTTCATAACATGAGCTGTTTCACCTAGTTACACAAGGTCACAAAACAGTAAAAATACAGGAACTGCAATTAAAAGATCTAGCCACTCCAAATGTTAGTTTGCTCTAGTCACAGAAATTGACAATGATTAGAAAATACACTAACGTTTTCCATTTTTAAGTTTCTATTGAATTAAAATATAAACATTATATGTTACTTCATTGTGGAGTATGATTGTGAAGCAAACAATATATAACATTGTACAAATTACAAATACCAAATTTTACAAGGGACTTGTTCAAGTTATTGTCAAAATGTAAATACAGGAATAGAGAAACATGAACAAAACATAATGGATCACAAGAACTACAATACCAATGGAGCTAATTGTATATAGTCATGTAATTGAATTAACATAAAAAGCTGGTTTTCCTGTTTACAAAACTGCAGTCATCAAAGATATCATCCACAGTGATCAGTAATATTGGGAATAGTGACAAATCTATTGGGACTATTATGTCTACTTATATAAGCCATTATCATACATTTAAGAATTTCTCTTTCACACACACACACACACACACACTTACACACACACACACACACACATATATATATATATATATATATATATATATATATATATATATATATATGTATGCATGCATACACACACTCCTTTTCAATATCAATGCAGTGATTTATTTTAATACACATTGATCTATACAGGTATTATACATCACTGAAGTACATACAGTATATTGCCGTGTGTGTGTGTGTGTGTGTGTGTGTGTGTGTGTGTTCAGTTAGACATATGGATTTTGTCATAAAAATATTATGTTCTGATGTAGCAATGTCAGATGTAATCTCATTAAGTACAGGTACATGAAGTTAATCTCAAGATGCTATATAACATTTTCCTGAAATAAAGTATACCAATGTTGAGCCTCTACTATCTATTACAATCGCCATTAGTATATATTACTATTGCTTTTACTATAGTAGTATAGATAATCATAACTTGTGTAAAATATATTGCATAATAAACATATGCAGACACATAAAATATATACATTTGTTAAAATTTGAAGATAAAACTCTCCCCCTCTTTTCAGTTTTTGTATATATTACATGTATTACACAATTAGATTTATTGGGCGCATTGTACTTTATTGTGCTGTTGTATACAGAAGATTCTGTACCTCCCTACATCTGGCATCTGCATGATAATCCAATATATTATGTACCCAGGCCTACAATTAGTATTGCCTTAAAAGTTGTACTGAAGTACAACATCACAGATACATTTGTATGTATTGGAAATTTGTCAGACACATGTTCTTTCTAAGTACGTTATTTGAACCAATAAGTAACAGGATGATTAAAATGAACAAAGGGAGGGTGACTTCCTATTACATTCACGGTATTTTATCAAAAATGTACATGCTTTATAACTCATTTGCAACAAACAATTAGAAATTATTTTATTGTCAGTGGATTAGAAAAATTTTATTTTTGTTTTTTATAGGACATATCATTTAAAGAAAATCCTAGATCATGAGTAAAAAATTTAAAAAATCCAGGCAATTGCTTTATGTTGGAACAGGGACACTTATTTTAGAATACAGTATCTTGACATAACAGTCCTTTGTTATGATATTGTATCATACAATACATATATTCATTGATGTACACAAATACTTCATTAAGATTGTTTTAGTCTACCTGATAACAATGCGTTTTATGATAAATACGAAAGTATAAATATACAAAATTAGCAGGTTACACATAAATCTCTGTATATCGGTATGCAAATTCAATGTACGTGTGTGTGTGTTGGGGTGGGTGGGTGGGTTACAGGTGTTTGTGCACGCACGTGTGAGTGTGTGTGTTTTGATCTACAATCTAGTTAATGGCAACAATAATGATAACTGCTGTAGCAAATCCAATGATGATGACAGTATGAAGTCCAATCACAATCTTCTTGAATTTATGTTCCTGGAAAATTACAAAAAAGACTTTCAATATCAGGTTTGAAGAGCAAAAGTATCTACAGTATACATTATTAAATGTTACAAGTTCTAAACTATAACCTTTGTCATAAAGGTGATCTTATAGAATATATCACAGAAAGGTCAACTCTTTATAATAAACGCTTGTATGCAAACTTACATTTGTATCTGCATCATTTTGTGACTTCAGCTGTGACATATTTTGTAATTCATAAGCTGACTGTCTCCCATCTGTAACAAATTGGTAATTTACTGTATATCATTTATATGAAAATAATTATAAGGAAAAAGATTTATTTTATTTTTTATGACACAAAAAGAAATCCGAATCCAAAGGGTCATAAATGTTAAAAACAGAAACAAAGTTAAAAGATGTCAAATTCACAAAACATTTCTTCATAATAACATATAATAATTTTGTCTTGGAAGATTAGTATTTGACCCAGAAGGACAAAGATAACACATTTGAACATCCTTCCATTATTCAGGATCCTTCTGTGAAATATCAAGAATCAAACCAATGGATCCAAAGTGATATTTCTGTTTTACTATTGTTTTAAATCATGCCAAGAATTTTTAAATTATATAAGGTTGTCACCAACTATTGGCGTAGTGCCACAATTAACTAGCGCTATGGACTTTTGTAAATGCATTAATACCTCTTTAATGTCATCTCACATCTCAGTTTTAGTTCTAATCTGATATGTCTTCAACATACTATTTTAGTCCATGGTGAAAGATATGCCACTACCTTTCTAAAATTCATAGGTATGACGCAGACCATGAATCAAACTTGAAACCTTCGATACGAGATGAACAATATTGACCAGTAGTCCATTGAGGTGTGCAGAAATAAACAAAAACGCTATACTATTTTATATTTAACAATATTTTCATCAAAAGATGCTACTGATACCGATGCCAGTCAACTGTGATCTGAACAGCTAACTTGAACATCATCGGTGCATCTTGAATCTTAGCATACATTAACTCACAACTGCATATGATATGGATGAATTCAAGTTTCAGACTAGTATCCTACAAATATGCACTTAACTATACATTGGTGAAGATAAATCTATTAAACTCACGCATCTTGTTTTGTGGTAATGCTACAAACCTTTGCTATTTCCAATAAAGCAATCATAGAATTCCAAAATGAGTTCAATGATAAACTGATATGCTGCAAACGCTGCCAGTACGTACACTACTTCAAACGGTGTGGAAGCCATCTCCAGAGTAACACCAATAAAAATGGTTATAACTGAAATTATGTAAGGCATAAGTCATTGTCAGGGATCAATACACATCAAAATAATAATGAGAGATAAATCAACAAACAGTGAAAATTGAAAAGTAAATAAATGAGTAAATAAATGCAATGTGGCATTTAAGTGATGATATATCTTATTTAATTTTTAACAAACCCTGATTGAAATATCAGTCATGATTGATAAACTTCTCACAACTTATATAATTATTTCTCATGACTTGCACATTTCCCATGACTTACACATTTCTTATGACTTACATATTTCTCATGACTTACACACTTCTCATGACTGGCACATTTCTTATGACTTACATAATACTTATGACTGACATATTTCTCATGACTGGCACATTTCTCATGACTGACATATTTCTCATGACTGGCATATTTCTCATGACTGGCACATTGCTCATAACTAACATATTTCTCATCAATGGCACATTTCTGATGACCTATATATATCTCATGTCTGGCACATTTTTCATGACTGGCACATTTCTCATGACTGGCATATTTCTCATGACTGACATATTTCTCATGACTGGCACATTTCTCATGACTGACATATTTCTCATGACTGGCATATTTCTCATGACTGGCACATTGCTCATAACTAACATATTTCTCATCAATGGCACATTTCTGATGACCTATATATATCTCATGTCTGGCACATTTTTCATGACTGGCACATTTCTCATGACTGGCACATTTCTCATGACTGGCATATTTCTGATGACAGCCATATTTCTCATGACTGGCACATTTCTCATGACAGACATATTTTTCATCACTGTCATATTTCTGATGAACTACATATATCTCAGGATTGGCACATTTCTCATGACATATTTCTCATGACCAACATATTTCTGATGACCTATATATTTCGCATGACATACAAATTTCTCATGACTAATAAACTCTAAGGATTGACACATTTCTCAATTTTTTGCATTTTTTAAGAATAAAGACATAATCCTGATTAATTTGATTTACATCAAAGGTATATTCACAGGTAACTGTTTATCACTGATATAAGTAATATGACAAAGATAAAATGGAATACCAAAGCAAATATCTTCTTCTATTTGATTTGTCAGCAAAGTCTAATTATTGTGCACTGACACAGATTCCAAAGATGCATATGATAGGCTAATGGCCAAATGTAATTTTTGACAACAACCTTGACTCTTATCATTAGTGCTGAGGTATGGAGGTACTGCAATAATACCATGACTGGCATATTTCTGATGACAGCCATATTTCTCATGACTGGCACATTTCTCATGACAGACATATTTTTCATCACTGTCATATTTCTGATGAACTACATATATCTCAGGATTGGCACATTTCTCATGACATATTTCTCATGACCAACATATTTCTGATGACCTATATATTTCGCATGACATACAAATTTCTCATGACTAATAAACTCTAAGGATTGACACATTTCTCAATTTTTTGCATTTTTTAAGAATAAAGACATAATCCTGATTAATTTGATTTACATCAAAGGTATATTCACAGGTAACTGTTTATCACTGATATAAGTAATATGACAAAGATAAAATGGAATACCAAAGCAAATATCTTCTTCTATTTGATTTGTCAGCAAAGTCTAATTTATTGTGCACTGACACAGATTCCAAAGATGCATATGATAGGCTAATGGCCAAATGTAATTTTTGACAACAACCTTGACTCTTATCATTAGTGCTGAGGTATGGAGGTACTGCAATAATACCGATGAAAATACAATTCCAGCAAGCAATCACCCATATATATCCTGTTTTTTTTGTTCTAGTTAGATATTACATCAGCTCTAATCGCTTTCTTTCACTGTTGAATTTGTTACTCTCCAACATTTTTGATTTTGTTTACCAAGTTGAGCATGCACAAAAAGCTATGCAATTGACTTCAAACTGGAATTCACATGAACCTGACCTCGGGTCAAATCAAACTGTTGTCAGCCTGCACAAGGATTAAACTCTTTTGATAGGACATTTGTCAGGAAACAGCAACTTTTTATAGCAGATGGTGTACTTTCTAAATACAAAATACACTATATGTAACATGTGTCATACATGTAACATATTTCTGAGATCCAATATTGAGACTTTAGAAAGTTCATTATTTAGTTTAATTTCTGAGCACGATTATTTTTACATTTCATTTTTTCTATAAGAGATTTGTTATGTTCTCTTATAGAAAAAATGAAATGTAAAAAACAAGCCTGCTCAAAGATTAAAACTAATGATGAACTTTTAAAGTCTGAGGACAATTAAACAACTCTGGAAATTCATATCTTCTGACAGAAGGTTCTCCCATAATACTGTATGTACAAATCTTTGCAAAATTAACTTTATTTATAAAACTATTCAAAAATGATATTCATAACTGGGTTATGAACTTTATGTTTGAACAGTGTCATACCATATCAGATATGCATATTCAGGGCTTAAAGAAAATTTTATTATCCACTCGGCACTGTGCATGCATACAATGTCTGTCAAGTTGTTAAATTCAAACACACAAATTTTAATTCTGCAAAACTGAGAAATTCAAACACTGAAATAGTGGCTCAGTCACTAGACCAAAATCCTGCCATGATTTATAGCTACTAACTAGATCTATGCACTGTGGTAAATTCAGGTTCTGTCATGTATTGTTGTGGTAAAACATGAATTTAAGTAACTTAAAATTGAGGCAGAAATTCAGCCAACTCAGTATTGCAGCACATGAAAATGGCCCACGACAGAATCCCAATGCCAACAGACAGTCACAAATGTATCCCCAATTGAATTTTCATTATGGCTTGAATCTGAAAAGATGACAACTTTCTTTGTGACAGTATAATGAATGTTGACCTTGTAGATATACTGCACTTTAATAAAAATTTCTCTGGGCTAAACTGTAATCGTTCTGGGCACGTATTTTGCAATATTCACCTCAGCACTGTACTTACGACAACACAACAGTAAATGTAAATGAAATTAAACGATATAAATTTGGCAGTAAAGTAGTAAGATTACATGTTTGGGACTACATCAAATATGAATCGGACTCTGCATTCATTTTATGTCAGGACATCGCACATGCTCTGTGAGTAGTAAATTATAAGGCAAAACTATAAACATGTGTGTTATCCTTAGCCTAGGTTCCTGGCCTAATCTTACTTCATCAATATACTGACACCGTTAGCATTAGTGAGACAGGATCCCAGGCTATGTTATATACTGTTACATGTTTGTTTATCGCAAGCCAAATAAGCAAAGTATTGAACGGTTTCCTTGAAATTGACACTGTTATTTATTCACATCAGTTATGTATGTATCGTAAATATTTTTGATAATCGAGTGATGCATTGTTTTTATTTAATACATGAGTTGTACAAGAAATTGGAAATCAAAAATAAATGTGAGCCCCATGAAAAATTACTTGGCACGCGGACCAGTGAAGGCCTAAATTCACTTGGCACTTCCGAAAAATCACTCGTCTGGATGAGTGAACGACTTTTTTTTCTTATGCCCTGATATTCTGTATAAACTACAAAGAGACAAGAACATTCTTCTTGATTTTCTTGTGTGTTTATATATATATTTTTTATTTTCTAAACAATGATTGACCTATATGGATACATCCCCAGTCTTAGATGAAGTCTTCATATGAGTGAAAGATTCTTGAGTGAGATGTTAAACAACAATACAACAACAAGATGAAGTGCCACATAATTTGAGTGGTATATTTCTCTCACCTCCTAAAATGTGGGCACATGTTCCCACTATCCAATGTCCCCAGTTGAACACATATCTGTATTTGTCATCAGGGTGAGGTCTGAACAGTGCCATTACGGGCTGAAATAGACAATGTTTACAAAATTATATAGCTATTATACATTGGAATGTATTGATGTGAAATCAAGTTCATCAGTCAACAAGAAGCAAAAAAGGCCTTATTAATCACCTGTGCAATTTTTCTATTAACAAAAATCTCTTAACCTTACCCTTGAAATGTTAATCACCAAACTGGAAGAAAACTGGCCTGAGAAGAAATTAAAAATGTACAAATGTTTATGTACATGTAGAAGTGAAAGTTTTTTGTTGGTACCACTTACTATGAACAAAGATGGAAACGAAACTATAATTTTCTCTTGTTACTTACAAAAACTTGCTGTTTTCATGAAAAGAAACTGACACATTCCAAACCAATTTAGACAGTCCATACACATCAACACAAATGAGCAAAAATTCACAAGGTCACTCTGAGTATATTGGTCAAGGCCAATAATTTTTAAAAAGTTGAATAAGCATAGATAGCTACAATAAAATGATCTCACTTTTGGCATGGGACTGTACAACATATATAAGGAGAGCTTATCTTACTGAACAATTTGCTGTACAATTACTGAACAGAATTAATTAAAGAAATTAATTCTTGCAATGTATCAACACACAGTGGGGACCTATATATTTATACCTTGTAAATATGATAAATCTAAGATAAGTCTTTTCAAATTTTGTCACAAGTAATATTAAGTCAGCAAGTATTGATTCTAATGTTCAAACTGCTATTTTTTAGACATATTTTTGCTTAATGTCATTGTTGGTGAAATTCCTATAGCTTCCCTTACTGGTATTATAGGAACATATTTTTGATCAAGTGAACTTTGACACCTACTGACCATTACAAACACACAGAGATAGTAAACTGCTCATTGTGTTTATCAACAGAGAAGATAAGCTCTAAATCAGAAATATCAGAAACAAATCTCAATTTTGACTGAAGCCATAGATTCCCATACAATATCTAGGTCCTGATGTACAACTTACATTAATGATGGTCAAAGCTGTCACAATTACACCAAGATATGGATGAGCTTTTTGGAAATTTGACACATTTGGGCCAGTGATCTGAAACAAGATGTAGCCATTGATCATTATATATATATATATATAAATGTGTGTGTGTGTGTGTGTGTGTGTGTGTGTGTGTGTGTGTGTGTGTGTGTGTGTGTGTGTGTGTGTGTGCATGCATGTGTGTGTGTCTGTGTCTGTGTGTGTGTGTGTGTGTGTGCATTGTTGGACAATTACTTTTGAAATAAAAATACCATAATAATTCACTGAAGGTCATACATAATGATTATCAAATAATATCCTATACAATAGAGTGATTATATAATGTGGCTCAAAAATTTTCACCAATGAAAACTAATGGGTATTGATATAGAAAGAATAAAGCAATTACTTAAGTCTACAATTCTTGAGTGGGACATTAAACAACAATAAACAAACAAACAAAGTTAAGCCTACACAATTTTGCAAATTAATTTTACAGAGAAATAACCTTATTTCACTTACATCTTTCCATCCTCCAACATGTACAAAGATAATGATGAAAGCTGTAATGACACAGACAGCTGCTAGAATCATCAAGAGCCTGTGAAACTGATCAAAATATCCAAGTTTAGAGTTGATCATCAGCATCAGAAACATTACTAGGTCTTACAAACTTTGTTAGAAACAGCAAACATGGATCTTTGGGCAGGCTACAATGGTATGACCTTGAACTTGTATTATGTGTCTATGATCAAAGACATACCATATGTCGGGGTTCAATGTCAAATTTGTGTACAGTATTATTTATATTTATCAATGCTATTGAACAGAGCAATCAACTTTTTTCATGCAAACAGTCATTTGGGATATTTCATTGGTTTTAGTTTCATTCTTTTTATAGAAATGGGCCCAAAACTTTATTCGAAACATCAAGAAATTCGACTCATAAAAATTTGAATAATAAAATGTTTATAAGTAGTGTTTAATAACAAAATTATTCTGGACTTTGTGAATGGTTCGAAACATTGAAAAATTCAACTCACAGAAGTTCTACTGTCTGTCTGTCTGTCTGTCTGTCTGTCTGTCTGTCTATGTATGTATGTATGTATGTATGTATGTGTGTGTATGTATGTGTGTGTGTGTGTGTGTGTGTGTGTGTGTGTGTGTGTGTGTGTGTGTGTGTGTGTGTGTCTGTATGTATGTATGTATGTATGTATGTATGTATTTTGTATGTATGTATGTATGTATGTATGTATGTATGTATGTATGTATGTAGATATAAGAAAAATATTATACAGTGAACTTTTGTTATAACGGTCAGGTTGGGATCCAGTCAAATTGCCGTTATATCAAATATGCTGTTATTTCAAATGTCCAGGCTTGGCACCAAAATAAGATTGCATGAACATCCTTTGTTGTTAAACCCCTTTTAAATATTAAACCTCAATTCAGTTTGATTGCATGAAGGATATAAAATGACTACAACAAATAAAAATTTTTTGTTTGTTTGTTATTTTCATTCTATCAATCTAATAAATTATGGCAAGACTTTTTCATTTTTTGATGCTTTGTCGCTAAAACAAGTCATTTTTACAAGTAAAATGCATGTTTGTTGCCAAAAATCATTGCCAGTGCTGAAAATCAAATATGCCATTATATCAAACAAATTAACATGGATGTAAATTTGTTCCCTTGAAATTTCTGCTGTTTACCAAAAATGCTGTTATATCAAGTGCTGTTATAACAAGACTTGACTGTAACAATATCCTAAATTAAAATTAACCTTTTTCACACAGATATTTTGCAATCATTACATCTGAGAAATGTTATCATTGAAACAAGAGTGGTACTTTTATAACCAATGGTTTAAAACATATGACAGGAATGAGACACATGTCTGTAGGACTTATATGAACCAATTGCCTTTGTAAATAATCAATGTCATATACCTGTAAATAGAATGTGAATGTGTAAGTGATAACAATTGTAGAGAACATTTACTTTAAAAGTGCAAAGTGAGAGGAAGGAAAACCAAGAAATGAAAAACAAACGATAAAAGTTAAGCAATGTTAGAGAAGAGACCTAAAAAAGGCTTACCTGAAACCAGACTTTCTCTCCAATAATCTTACGATCTGACCACACTGGTTTGTAGTACCTGGCAAGTACAACTCCAATACTAGCAAACAGTACCCAGGCTCCAATCATGAGGCACCCTGAGGAGAAACAGACCATGCATACAATAACAATATACAGATATATATATATACATACATGTATATAACTCTTCAGAATTGAAATGACAACAACCAAGTCAACAACTTAATGAGGGCTGATAAACACGTAAGTGCAAGTGACTTTTGCAAAATGGGCAAAATGACTGAACAAGCATTGATTCAATATTTACATAAAAAGGGTCTATCATCTAAAGCTATTCATACTGATATGATAGTAACGCTATGCCAATTTATAAGCTACTATAAAAAATGGAAGCATCTTGGTTTACCCAAGCCACATTAAAACTGTTATGGTAGGTGGTAATGGCCTTGTTGGTGATGCCTCAATGATTGTGGCTTTGGATTGATTCAACATCCCCTTACTCTTCTGATTTCACTCCATATTTATAAAGTTGAAAAAGGCTACTAACAGATTTACACTCAGATGATGATTCCATAATGCAGTGGAGGGGTTTCTGGACAGTCAGGAAAATGAATCTTCAAAAGTAACATTGAGGCCCTTGCAAAAGTGCATTGAAATGGAGGAGGGAGGAAGCATTTAGAAAATTACTCCAGAAAGGTGAAACCTATTGATGTGTGGTTCATTACTTTTCAATCAGCCCTTGCACACTGGAGAAGACTTTTATAGATTAAAACTGAACTGAAGATTAATAGAATCTTACATGAATGTTTGTTTATTAAACTAACAATTTGGTCCAACATGTTTGTTTAATCAACTAACAATATGGTCTGACATGTTTGTGTAAACAACTAACATTTTGATCCAACACTTTTGTTTACACAGCTAACATTTTGATCCGACATGTTTGTTTACACAACTAACATTTTGATCTGACACGTTTGTGTAAACAACTAACATTTTGATCCGACACGTTTGTTTACACAACTAACATTTTGGTCTGACATGATGGATTATGTTAATATATGCAAACTAATTACATATTGTACTTAAAAAGACTGCATGTAGAGTTCATAAAAATTTTCATTTTATACACACATACAAAGTATTTACTAACTTAAAACAAAAGAAAATTAATTCAACACTTAAACAGCAATTAATGATCTATATCTTCCCTGGTCTATTTGTTCTATATGGTTATAACCAGAGTGTACAATTTGTGTTTAAATGGGAAAGTATGTCAGTGATTTCATAACCCATGTTAGCTGTCTTTTTTCTAGGGAAAGCTTATCTGTCTTTTTTCCTAGGGAAAGACAGACTTATCGTTCCATGGGTTATCTTGTCTTTTCCAGGTAAATGTAGGTAAACAAAGTCAACTTCATTTGTGTTTGAATCTATCAGATAAATTCAAATAATTTAAGAGTTGTCATTACAGTTTATGTGTTAAGATTCAAAATCATATTACCATGAACTTTAATGAGGGCATTGGACACAGTAGTACCCCCGATGTTTTCAAAACTCTGCATGCTTACAACAGATGGTGAAATCTGAGGTATTGTTGAATGTTGAGACTTGATTGCTGAAATATAAAACAGCTTTTATTACCAAACTTGAATACAAATATTTTTTACAATAATATTGCCATAGTTACTCATCTTTCATGTAAATGCACACTTTTTAATGAATGCAACAATGTCATCAAGAAAGGAAATCTACATTTACAATCCTCCATAGTCCAGGCTCAAAGACTGTGACACAATCTTCAACTAAAGTCAAATCTCCAATCTTCAATTATAATCTACAAAATTGTCCAACTCAAAGTCTGTAGACAGGATAACTCAGGGGAGCTAACCCAGTTAATCATCTAATACTGACACAAAAGACACTCAGGAAGACGTATACACACAATTCAATTCCTGATTCTGACACCTGATAACATATATTGGTATACAATATACACATCAAATACCGGTAAGAAAGCTAAAAAACAATTTAATACAGACAAGGAAATTATATATATATATATATAGATATATGAATATTTTTATCTTGAAACTTTCTCTTCTCCTTCTCTCAAAAGCAATTATGCAACATATAATCTATATAACAATGAATGAATTTTTCTATTTTACTTGTTCAGACTTCAGTGAAATACAAGTAATAATAGTATGTTCCAGACAAACAACTGGTTCATATATTTACCACTAAATGGAAGAGTCCATTATGTGCAAACTGAGTTAAAATGTACCAGAATATTAAGAAGTTACTAAAGGTATCAAAAAATAATTGTACACAGAAAATAAAAACTTTTTTACCAAAGTTTGATCCAAAAAATGGTCCACTTCCAAAAAAGAGAAAATAGTTATTGTTAAGATTTTCAACAGTGGGCTGGCCGACAATCTTTTGTGATCTGTATGTGCAGGAGAGAATATTGTTCGAAACAGAACCAGACGTTGACAGTAAACCAATCTTTGGCTAAAAGAGAGACAAACATTACTCTATAAATACTTTAACCAACAGCAGTCTGTAATATATTGTACAAGATATTTTCAGAATGACCCTGAACTTTAAGCTTTGACCTTTAATTAAAATCTTCAACATTCATGAATATTAACTAAAGGAAAACTAAGTAAATTCACTGACAATTAATATGTAATTAAGATGTGACTGGACAATTTCAAAAATATGGCATGCAGTGATAGAAAGAAAAATCTCTAGGCAAAACATTTGCTTTTTCTAAAGTTTTAAAATGCAGGTACATGTAGCTAAAAATACTGCAACTTTTTCTTCACCAGTATTGGCTATAAGGTTAGCCTCTGTAGATAATGCTAAAAAGGTTGAGTGAACATTCATATCAGAAATATTTTTGCTATCTAGTTGAACAGCAAATATCAAAGGTTTGTTTTAAAATCATTCATATCACAGATTCCTTTTCTGGTGCTGAATGACAAATCATATATTTGAGTGTAGGTTTCACATCATTTAACCTTGTGAGAGAATACCCGACATATTGATAAACAGACAATAATATTCTGAAAATAATACTTACCGTACTAAGACGAACATTGGAACGTCCAACATTCTGCGACTTATAGACCGCAACATTATTAGAACCCTCCATAGCACATTCTGTTACAAAATCGTTTCCCTGTAACAAACATGATATTTAAATCTTACATGAAGATTCCCAAGAAAACCTAACACCAGTAATGACTGAAATCAGTCAATATTAAGAGTATTTCAGTACATGTCATTTATATTATATGTAAGTTTGAAAACAATGAACTGACTTCTTATATCATGAGAGTTAATGATCCCTGTATTGAATATGCAGAATAAAGAGGAAATAAAACAAGAGGCCCATGGGTCACATCGCTCACCTGAACTGTGTTGGCATCTTATACATATGGGAATCTCTAATTTACAAATTATTTTAACACTCCTTAGAAGTGGAGGTGACTTAAAAATGAATGAAAATGACAAAGCTGGGAAAGATGTCAAAAACAAGTTAAAAATTAGTTTTCCAATTTATTCCAAAAATAGGAAATTGAATAATGCATCCATAAAAATCACTAAGATGCAATTATTTTTTCAATCCATGCAGCAGTTCTGGAAGATTTTTAAAGAGGGATATCCCCCAAGGCCTCTTTTGCCCCACACTGGATCAACCCCTATGCTGATCTGGCCGAAATTAACTAACTTGGTAGAGGTCGTTGAGTACTTATTTCCTATAAAGCTTCATTAAAATCTCTTCTTCTGTTTTAGAGGAGAAAATGTGAAAAGTTTACAGACAGACAGACAGACGACGGACAAAAGGCTATCAGAAAAGCTTACCTGAACCCAAGGTTCAAGTGAGCTAAAAATGAATAAACACGAAATAATTTAAGACTTCAAAAAAACTCTTAACAAGAGGTCCAAGAAGGCCTCAATCGCTCACATGAGAACTATCTACAAATGTGGAAAGAAGACCAAGAAGAATATGTACATGTAGGCTGATCTGGCCTAGAAACATAAATATTGCTGTTTTAAGAAATTTATCAAAAATTCTAGAAATTAAATTTTGGCAAAGTTCTTGCACAAAAACATTTCTTCAACTATATACAAGTAAAAATCTTTAATGCGTCAGAGTGAATGCAAGGGGAGATAATTGAGGAAATCATGCAAAAATGAATGAAAATGACAAAGTCTGAAAAGACCTCAAAAACCTGTCAAAAATTAATATTTCGATTTCTATGAAAAATACAAACTTAAATCAAAATTCCATGTAGATCATTCAGAAACAATCGTTTTTCAATTAATGGAGTGGTTCTGGAAAAGAAAATGTTTAAAGAGGGTACCTTTTGGGACATATTCTGTCTTGCCCTGGATCCACCCGAGGGCCAATCTGACTGAAAACTTCAAACTTGGTAAAGGATCTTGAGCACTTGCTTCCTGTCAAGTTTCATCAAAATTTCTTCAGTAGTTTTTAAACAAAAGCTGATAGAGTCAAAAATGCATCACCCTCCCCCTCTTTTTTTGTAGTCTTGAAAAATTCATAAAAAATTCTAGAAAATTAAATTTCTGCAAAATTCTGGCACAAAACATTTCTTCACCTAATTACAAGTAAAACACATTAAATGAATGCATCAAAGTGAATGCAAAGGGAGAAATCATGCAAAAATGAATGAAAATGACAAAGGCTAAAAAGACCTCAAAAACGCATGAAAAATTAATGTTCCGATTTCTATGCAAAATACAAACTTGAATCATACATTCATGTAGATCACTATGAAACAATCCATTTTTCAATTCATGCAGTGGTTCTGGAGAAGAAGGTTTTTAAAGAGGGGTAACTTTTGGGACCTATTCTGCCCCACCCTGGATCCACCCATGAGCCTATCTGGTTAAAAACTACAAACTTGGTAAAGGACCTTGAGCACTTACTTCCTGTCAAGTTTCATCAAAATCCCTTCAGTGGTTTCAGAGATGAAGTAAAAAATATGAAAAGTTTACGGACGGACGACAGACGGGGAGTGATCACAATAGCTCACTTCAGCCTGTGGCTCAGGTGAGCTAAAAATACAAATACAAATAAAAATACAAAAATACAGTATAATCTATCTTTTCCATGTCTTTAGTATCCAATATTAACTTTAATTCCATCAAATAGTTTGGTCTCAATGTATATTATTATTATGTGTATACAAATTTATCATTATGTGTATACAAATTTATGCATTGTATTCTAAATCTCCGAGTTCTGAACAAAAAATGTGTCCCCTTTATCACAAGATCACTTAATTGGACACCTTGTATTTTAATCTTTATTTGTAAACTCAAGTCTATGGCTATTGGAAATTTACATATGGTCATTTAAGGAGACAAATGACATAAGATGTTTCTAATATAATTACACCAAAAGATATTAAAGAAATTATAAAAAAAAAATATGAAGGCATCTGTGCTATGAAAAACACAGTTTTCAGTATTTCAAACAATGCTGAGGTAAGTGGAGTTGATTTTGACATTGAACTCAAACATGATCATACTGAAACAATCACAATGGTCCAGAAAGTCTGGCCACAAAAGATGGTAATATGCCACATGTTGGTAGACAGGAAAATCTGGTTACAATGTACCCAAGAAGAGTGAAAGACTGCAGAATGTCTAGTATGTGACCCACTTTACAGTCTAAAATGAGGGAGTGACAGTTAGAAAAGTATTTCAGAATAGGACATACCTTCACCATTTGATTCAGTAAACAATTTTTGTAAATATTTCAGACATTCATTCATAATAATAATAATAATGACAAAAGTAAACTTAAGATGTTGAAAATATGTCAAATGACCATTTAAAAATTCATTGGGAAAGTACTACAAGACAAGAGATCCCATAGGGATCTTGGCACCCACAATGGAATGTTCTATGTCTGTGACAGACTCTTCTTTTCCTTTTTTCTGTGTCTCAGCATTGAATTTGAACTTAAATCCATATTTCTGTTAAATACTTTTTTCACAAGATTATAGTGAAACTGAACTTGAACATATAGTGAAACTGAACTTGAACATATTACCTTTTCAGAGATAATAGAATTCAACATGGCCAACAGTTGTCCCTCTTGGATTTTAATCTCCTCTGAAAATGTAATATGCACATATAGACCTCAGTGGGAACCTCCATAATCAATTTCGAAAAGATTCCTTCAGTACATTCTGAGAAATACTTCCATTGACAAAATATATGACGGCTGCCTGTCAGCCATGTTGGAATCCAAACTCTCTGAAAATGTCATATGCACAACTAGACCTCAAGGGGAACCTTCACCTTAAATTTCAAAAGATCCCTTCAGTTCTTTCTGAGAACCAGCAATAACAAACTTCCTATGTTCAAAATCAAAGATAGCCACCTGTTGGCCATGATGGATTCTGATCTCTCTGAAAATGTAATATTCACAATAAGGCCACAATTTCAAGGAGATCCCTTCAGTCCTTTCTGAGAAATATCAATAACAAACTTCCTTCAGTCAAAATCCAAGATGGGCAACTGTCCGCCATGTTGGATTCTGATCTATCTGAAAATGTAATATGCACAACTAGACTTCAAGGGGAACCTTGATGTCAAATATAAAGAAGATCCCTTCAGTCCTTTCTAAGAAGTAGCGGTAACAAACTTCCTTTGGTCAAAATCCAAGATGGCCACCTGTCTGCCATGTTGGGTTCTGATCTCTCTGAAAATGTAATATGCAGAACAAGACCTCAAGGGGAACCTACATGTCAAATTTCAAGGAGATCCCTTCAGCCCTTTCTGAGAAGTAGCAGTAACAAGAATTTTTTCAGGACGAAAGACGAACAATAGACAGACCATGGATGCAGGGTGATATGAATAGCCCACCATCTGTTGATGGTGGGCAAAAAATGGCAACTTTAAATAAGATTTCATGGTTCAGAAATAATAGTAAAAATAAATATCTGATAAAAACTTTGAAAGCAAACAATTTGAAATTTGAACTAATGTAGGGTTCAATATTACAAGACTTGGGCTAGAGGTGAGAGGTGCCACAGCCACGGTACCCCCTGACAATTATTCATACTAAATGAATGTGAAATGTTCATATTGTTCTTATTTACTTGTTTAAATTTAAAATTTGCAATACCAGAAAATGTAATTTGACTATTTTGTGCAGAGCAGACTTCCAGAAATCCAATGATAGACTATTCTGTTCCAGAACCAAATGGAAATACATAATTAACAGCATTTCTTGAAGTGTTCTTATAAACTCTAGAATTATTTGATAAATGGAATCTTGCAGCAGTGGCCATGCCACATTTTATTCATCAGACATGGTCAATCATAGTCTGAACTAAGTTTGCTGGATCTGCTGGTTTTGGCTGATTAAAATAAAATGGTTGATACCTACCACTTAAATTTTACGTAGCAGTATCCTATGCATACTGAATAATTCATCCATGCCCATGACAAATAAAAATTAATCTGTTTTGTACTAGATTACCACTACGGGAATTTTACATTGGTAAAGGCAGCCATCTGTCGAAATTTGAGAATGGATGAAAGACTCTAGATAAAATCATCCAATAGACATGTTTTCAGAACTTTTTGAGTATTGTCATATGAAATGTGGTTTTGGAACTTTCAAAGCATAATGTATTGTATAGCGAGAAGAAATGTTGCTGTTAATACACAGTCACTGAATCCTTACAACAATAATATAGTGGGAGTTATTCCCCTTCATATTACTCTTTTGTGAAGAGAGGCCCGAGTATATTAATGATTACTCACATGACCCAATTTATTGATATCACATGGATAACACAGAGATTCCTGTAGGAAGAGTATTTTCAAAAACTGAAGCAACCAAACAAAGAAAAAAGTATGTAGAAAAGATATAGAATAAACTTTTTTCTTTTTTAATTATATCAGTTAAAATAATTTTATTTTGAAATCCATGACCTAATGTGGTTCAGACAATAGTATAGATTATTGAAAGTATATGTAATGTGTTGAAATATTTAGGCCCAAGGTCTTGGCATGGAAAAGGACAAGCTTTCCTTATCAATGAAATAATGGTCATCATTTAAAATAATTTCTTTTATTTACAACAAATCACAATAACAAAACATTTGTGTAATTTGTCATCATTACAGCGCTTAAGATGCAAAACAGGTCATGTATATATATATAGTAGTATACTGCACATTTTCATGTATTAAGTAAATGGAAAATGCAAGCAGGATATAATTATTATTATATATTCACCTAAAAGCCCATGTCATAATTTATTTGTCCATTCAGTCAATATTTTTTTATTCACTTAAAGGTCCATGCCATATTGTATTTATCAGACTCAGTCAATAACTTTTATATATTCACCTAAAGGTTCATGTCATACTGTATTTTTCTACTCAGCCAATAGTTTCTATATATTAATCTAAAGGCCCTTGCCATATTGTATTTATCAGAGTCAGTTAATAATCATAATATATTCACCTAAAGGCTCATATCATATTGTATTTATCAGACTCAGTCAATAATTTTCATATATTAAACCTAAAGGCTCATGTTGCAATTTTTTTATCAGACTCAGTCAATAATTATCATATATTAACCTAAAGACTCATGTTGTATTGCTTTAATCAAACTCCGTCAATGATTTTTATATATTAAGCTAAAGGCTCGTGTTGTATTGTTTTTTTCAGACTCAGTCAATAATTATTATATATTCACCTAAAGGCTCATGTTGAATTGTTTTTATCAGACTCAGTCAATAATTTTTATATATTCACCTAATGCTCATGTTATATTGTATTTAGCAGACTCAGTCAATAATTACATGTGTGTTATATATTCACCTAAAGGCACATACCATATTAAAGTATTGAACTCATTTGATGATACAATTGGAGATGGTCATTCATGTAACTTGTAAGATCCTAAATAGAGTCTATACAAATTATATTTACATTGTATACATGATTCTGCAATGAATAATTCAAAAGACATATTATACAAACCATTCTTTGGTCATCTGAGAAGCCAAGAGCTATCCATCGTGCATCAGCAGAATCCAGTGCATACCTCATACTGAAATCCACATAACTTCCACCATCTTGCCAGGTCACTTCATAAGTACAACCAGTCTGACAATCACTGAAACATCCTTTTGTTACACCACACTGTGGATCTGCTGTAAATCTGCCATCCTGTAAAATCAAAGTATCATGATGAGAACACCAAATACAACATAGACTGTCAATATGGACTGGAGGATAAGAAGATTGCTAAAACACTGGTACGATAGACATGTATTTTTAAACACAATTCATGAACAGTCTTAGGTCTGTAAATATGTTAAGAAACATTAATGAACCTAAACTGAGCCAGTGGAAAAATGTTTTAGATTGAAAAAAAAAAAAAAAAACCATCAAACCAAAACAATAATTAAGATTAAAGGGACATCAAAAATCTACTTGTAGACACAAGGACAAGAAAACAAAAATAAGAAAATAATAGTTTTAATGTACAAGTATTGCTTCATTGAAAATTAAATGACACTAGAATGCATTTGAGCAAATGAACAACATTTTAAACTTATTGACTTTTCCTTATTTGATGAACATAATGTATCACCATCATTACCAGAGTTTTCAGTTTAGGAAATTCAGAACAATGACAGCTCATTGCACACTATATTGTTCAGAAACAATTTCGTGAATGATTACAGCTATCATGGCTTAGTTTTGAAATACTGGAATTTTGAAATGACAATTTTAACACTTTTTACATAAAAATATTAAGCTTTCAAGATATGACAGCGATAAATCTTTAACTCATATACTGAAATATTGCAAACCTGTTTTCAAATGGAAACTTAGATATTCTTTTTTAAAAAAAATATGAAATAGCCTTGATTTAGGATGATACATGAGTTTAAATAAGCCAAACAAAGTATTTTGTCAATTATATAGCGGCATCCAGTTTTTCTTTGTGAAAATAACTAAATAATTTGGGTAATGTACCCAGAAAGAATCATTCATCCTCTATCACACTGTGGTTAAAATGTACCCAGACAGACTCCCCCAGTCTCTAACATACCAGACTTAATTATGTTTCCAGAAAGATTCACCTGCCTCAAACATACTGGAGGTTATAATGCACCCAGGAAGACTCCCCCAGGTTCTCAAACATACTGGAGGTTAATTATTTACCCAGAAAGACTCCCCAGGTTCTCTGACATACTGGAGGTTATAATGTACCAAGAAAGACCCCTGCAGCCACTAACATATTGAAAACTTATAATGTACCCAAAAATACTCCCCAACAGTCTCTACATACTGGATGTAATAATGTACCTAGAATGTTTCACCCAGTTTCTCTAACATACTGGAGGTTATAATGTACCCTGAAAGACTACCCCGTTCTGAAACATACTGGAGGTTATAATGTACCCTGAAAGACTACCCCGTTATGAAACATACTGGATGTTATAATGTACCCTGAAAGACTACCCCATTCTGTAACATACTGGAGGTTATAATGTACCAAGAAAGACTACCCCATTCTGAAACATACTGGAGGTTATAATGTACCCTGAAAGACTACCCCATTCTGTAACATACTGGAGGTTATAATGTACCCTGAAAGACTACCCCATTCTGTAACATACTGGAGGTTATAATGTACCCTGAAAGACTACCCCATTCTGAAACATACTGGAGGTTATAATGTACCCTGAAAGACTACCCCATTCTGTAACATACTGGAGGTTATAATGTACCCTGAAAGACTACCCCATTCTGTAACATACTGGAGGTTATAATGTACCCTGAAAGACTACCCCGTTCTGTAACATACTGGAGGTTATAATGTACCCTGAAAGACTACCCCATTCTCTAACACACTGGAGGTTTTAATGTACCCTGAAAGACTACCCCATTCTCTAACACACTGGAGGTTTTAATGTACCCTGAAAGACTACCCCATTCTCTAACACA
The DNA here is from genome assembly GCA_030159075.1 of Atrina japonica. Taxonomy (NCBI): domain Eukaryota; kingdom Metazoa; phylum Mollusca; class Bivalvia; order Pterioida; family Pinnidae; genus Atrina; species Atrina japonica. Next base: position 954,733 of record BROG01000073.1, on the reverse strand, counting down.
CTGGAGGTTTTAATGTACCCTGAAAGACTACCCCATTCTCTAACACACTGGAGGTTTTAATGTACCCTGAAAGACTACCCCGTTCTGTAACATACTGGAGGTTATAATGTACCCTGAAAGACTCCCCCAGTCTCTAAATTACTGAATATAACAATGTACCCAGAAAGAATCCTCCATTCTTCACATACTGGAGGTTATAATGTACCCAAAAAGACTACTCCAATTTCAAACATTCTGGACGTAAGGCCATTTCAGTTTTTTTCTATGTTAAGTGTCCGTGTCTTTGGTCTAGGACATCATATTTCTAAAAACACAAAAAATTGGCAATCAGGGAATGCATTATATTTCCTTACAACACATGGAATGAAAGCGTTTTATTTTTGAAGTTGGTTAGATGCAGACACAGTTCAGATGAAAAATAGATAATATAGATCTACCAACAAATATTTAAAGATCCCTAGCACACTTAGGGTACCTTGGTATGTTCTGATTAGTAGAACCAATTTACTCAACTCAACTCCATAACCTGATGCCATTTATTTCTATAAAATGGTCACAGTTATAATTGACGAGTTCTGTGTTTTTCAGATAGGTAGTTAGGTTTTTGTAATCAGGATTGACACCTAACATAGAAAAAATTTGGAATGGCCTAATAATGTACCCAGAAAGACTCTACAAGATTCTCTAACATACTGGAGGTAATAATGTACCCAAAAAGACTCCCAAGGTTCTCTAACATAATGAAGGTTATAATGTACGCAGAAAGACTCCCCAGTCTCTAATATACTGGACATCGTAATGTAACCGGAAAGTCTACCCCATTCTCCAACATACTGGAGGTTATAATGTATCCAGAAAGACTCCCTCAGGTTCTCTAACATACCGGAGATTAAAATTTACCCAGAAAGAATCATCCATCCTCTAACATACTGGTTATACCCCAGAAAGAACCACTGCCTCAAACATGCTGGAGGAAATAATGTACCCAAAAATTTGAACATCTAAAAACATAGTTTTCAATTTTAATGTAAAATATCACAAAACAGTACAGAACTATTTGGCAATCAGGCGATTCTTCGCTAAAATGGTGAAGGTAAAATGAAAATAATGATACATCTACATTGAAATTACCCTGAGTATGGTAGTGACTCATATTACCAGTGATTGTGCATATATTCGGTGAAATGTAGCATTGATACAAATAGATTAAACATTTATAAATGGATGCATTTTAAATTTATTTTTCGATATGATTCTTAAATTTTATATTGTTCAAAGTCTTATATAACTTCAGGGGACGGTTTTTTGGGGACAGCAATGCAAATTTTGTCAGATTATTTATTTTCATTATGGCCCAAGACAGAATATTTATCTTTTATCTTTTAAGGGACATATTTTTTTCATTTTCTTTGCCTTTCTGATCAACATTGTAGTATAAAACAGTGGCAGAGCTAGACATGTTCAAAGGATGAACATAAATTTATACTAACTCAAAACTCTACATAAGATTAATTAATACGTATCTTTTAGTGGTTTTATCAGTACCAAGATATGAAACTAAGCCTCCAACTGCTAATGTCATATTGATTATACATCTCAAAAGAAGATTATCTCAGAAAATATAATGTTAGGGGTATTCTTCCCTAGAATCATTTCATTATGATTTTACAAGGCATAAAAAAGTAAAAATGGCATCTTTATTCATCAAAGATATTCTATTGTCAAACTTATTAACTCTGAAAACAAAGAGAAATTCAGCAGACATAAGCTGGATGCTCCATTTTTTCTTTATGTAATGCGTACTACAAATACAAATTGTTTTTTGAGGAATGCCTAAGATTTCACAAGTACAAAGTTGCAAAAGCCAACTTTTAAGTTGGCAAAATGAACAAAAGTTGGAAATTCCCCAAAAAAAGTTGGAAAAGGAAACTTTAAAGTTGGCAAAATGAGAAAAAAATTCAGAATTACAAGAAAAGAGTTGGAAAAGCCAACTTTATAGTTGGCAAAACGAAAAAATGATATACTTCTATAGTAGGCTGATCTGGCCAAGAAACATGAAAATTGTAGCTTTTAGAAATTAATAATAATATCTAAAATTTACATTTCAGCAAAATTCTTGCCAAAAAAACATTCTTTACCTATATACAAGTAAAAGAAATGAAATGAATGTAGCATAGTGAATGCAAGGGGAGATAATCAGGGAAATCATGTAAAAATGAATGAAAAGACCTCAAAAAAACGTCAAAAATAATATTCCGATTTCTATGAAAAATACAAACTTGAATCATACATCCATGTATCCATTTTTCAATTCAAGCAGCGTTTCTGAAGAAGAAGATTTTTAAAGAGGGATATCTTTTGTGACATTCTGCCCCACCCTGGATCCACACCTGATCCAATCTGACTGAATACTACAAACTTCGTAGAGGACCTTAAGCGCTTGCTTCATGTCAAGTTTCATCAAAATCCCTTTAGTGGTTTCAGAGAAGAAGTCGAAAATATGAAAATTTTATGGCCAGACACTGGACGGATCACAATACCTTACTTGAGCCTTTGGCAAATGTTGGCATTGTTGACTTTTGTAGATCTTTGCATGCTGAACACTTTTGCTTCTTTCACTTTCTCACTATTTATACTTTTCAAGATAATAGGACAAAACTTTCAAAAGCATGAAAAATCCTCTTAAAGGGAAAAAAACTGCCAAAAGGGGTGACCTGACAATTTTGACCTATTGACATTTTTGTAGATCTTTGATTGCTGAACCTTTTTGATTCTTTCACTCCTATTCTATGCTTTTCAAGATAATGTCAAAAACATCCAAAAACATGAAAAATTCAATTGAAAGGGGAAATAACTCTTGACAATTTCAGCCCTACTGACTTTTTGTAGATCTTTGCATACTGAACATTGTTGCTTCTATCACTTTGACTCTACCTATTACACTTTTCAAGATAATGTCAAAAAAATCCATAAAAAAACATAAAAATCCACTTAAAGGGGGAAATAACTCCCATAAGGGGGCAACCTGAAAAATTCGACCTTTGGGGCCTGGTGAGCTAAAAACCAATACATCTAGGTCAGAAGAACCTTGTAAAGCAATTCTGCTTTTCTACTCAGTATGAAGAAAAGTTACACCTTTAACACTTAAATGAAATGCATTATAATCAGTTTAATAAGGGCTGGAATGAATCAGCTTACAAATTAATCAGGATGTACCAATGTAATAAAAATATTTGCAATCTCATAAAATCAAGTGAAAAATAAATACACTTACTTGACCATGTGCATAAGTAAGAGTCAACATGACACATAGAAGTGACAGATGTAATTCTGTAGGCATTTTTGTATTTCTGTCTCTCTGAAAATATAAAACACAACAAATATTTAACCTGTACATGTATTGATCCAACACAACTGTCAAACAAAAAATATAATACAGATATATCTATTAGCTGTTCTCTTATAGAATTTCATAAAAATCTATTATTATTTTTTTTTTCACCATACAACATTTCAACTAAAAACATCATATTTGTTTATTGATGAATTACTCTACAATGAACAAGTTATCCGTTATATAAGGTGGCGGTCAAGAAGAGGAGAGAACCTGGTTACAATGTACCTTAGAAGAGACCACAGAAACCAGAGGACTCCCCCAGTCAACATACTTGACGTAATAATGTACCTAAAAAGATTCCCGTCACCTCAAACATACTGGAGGTTATAATGTACCCAGAAAGAATCCTTCTGCCTCAAACATACTGGAGGTTATAATGTACCCAGAAAGAATCCTTCTGCCTCAAACATACTGGAGGTTATAATATACCCAGAAAAAACTTCCACAATATCTAACATACTGGACCCCGTTGCACAACACATTGTTAAATTTAACCTACAGCTAGCCCATTAGTTTAACATTAATTAACTTCACATTTAACAACCTATTGTGCAACTGGGTCCAGGAGGTTATAATGTACCAAGAAAGAATCCCCCAGCTTTAAACATACTGGAGGTTATAATGTACACAGAAACACTCTCCCAGGTTCTCTAACATACTGGAGGTTATAATGTACACAGAAACACTCTCCCAGGTTCTCTAACATACTGGAGGTTATAATGTACACAGAAACACTCTCCCAGGTTCTCTAACATACTGGAGGTTATAATGTACACAGAAACACTCTCCCAGGTTCTCTAACATACTGGAGGTTATAATGTACACAGAAACACTCTCCCAGGTTCTCTAACATACTGGAGGTTATAATGTACACAAAAAACACTCTATAAGGTGTTTCTAACATACTAAAATAATAATTTACCCAGAAAGATTCCCCAGGTTACCTCCCCCCCCCACACAGAATAAAAAACAAGCCTTATAATTTGTGTTTCTCTACAGTTAAAAAAAATGTAAATCTCCCTCCCCTTACCTCCCCCCCCCACACACACAGAGTGTGCACATACAATGCACCCACAAACATGTGTGTATGTGTTATTATACATATATTTATGGTAGTTGTAGTGATATTTGTGCTTGTATATATGTATATATGTGTGTGTGTGTGTGTGTGTGTGTGTGTGTGTGTGTGATTATATATATACTTATGGTAGTTGTAGTGATATTTGTGCTTGTATGTGTGTGTGTGTGTGTGTGTGTGTGTGTGTGTGTGTGTGTGTGTGTGATAGATAATTTTGTTATATTGATTGCTCATCAAGGCCTATTGAAACAAACACTAGGAAACTGAGTTACAGGATGAAAAGGAAAAGGGCCATTATAGATTGTCATGTAAACATGGAAACTTGAGACAATTTCCTTTTATTTAAACCTCACTGTAGATAAATAAAAGATTTTAAACTATATAAATAAATATGCATATCAAATATTTATGACATTAAAGAACAAAACAAGTGGCCCAAAGGGCCTTAACAGTCACCTGAGAAAATTTTCCTGTCAAGTCTGGTAAAATTAGTCCACTGGTTCTCGAGAAGATGTCATAAATGTCTAAAATTTGACAAAATACATATTTTCCATTTAGCCTGCTTACATGTAGGTGTCTGCAACCTTGACCTTTGACCACATGACCTTGAATATTATATTGTCAAAATGATCCATAGATAATTCCTAACATGTATATTTATATATAAAAAGTCAATCAATTTTGACTTACTAGTATTAAGCCATTTGTATACAAATGTACCCTATGTTATTCAAGTGCCCCCTAGTGGACAGTTTATCTACAAAATTCATTTTCACTTGCAAACTTTGTAGATACATGTACTGACTGTACAAAAATTTAAAAGTCATCTGATCATTGGTTTATCAGAAGATTTTTTCAAGATGTTCAAAGTTTTGGTTATTTTGGCCCCTTTTGGGACCCCTATGGATCCTAGCTCCTTTTCATTCGCAAACTTTATGCAACTTCACATGGGAGTGCTACATGCCATGTTTGGTTAAAATTGATCCACTGGTTCTTGAGTCGAAAATGTCTCAAATTTGACAAAAATCTTATATTTTCTGTTTACTTAGGTGCCTGTGACCTTGACCTTTGATCCCATGACCTTGAAATTTTGTTAAAATGACCCTTATATAATTCCTAACAACTTTCTTATATATATCTTTGTATACAAAAAGTCAGTCAGTTTTGAGTGAAGCCATTCGTATACAACCCTATGTTATTCAAGCGTCCCCTGGTGGATCATTTATCAGCAAATTTCATATTGATCTGCAAATATTGTAGATATTGAATTAATTTGCATACAAAATTTGAAAGTCATCTGACCATTGGTTAATGAATAGATGATTTTTAAAAATGTACCAAATTTTGGGCTTTTTGCCCCTTTCCGGGCTCCTATGGGTCCTAATCCACTTAAAAGAGAAATAATTTTCATAAGGGTTGACCAAGCAATTTCAGCCTTGCTGACTTTTTTGTAGATCTTTGTGTGCTGAACATTTTTGCTTCTTTCGATTTCTCTCTATTTATCATACATTTCGATATAATGTCAATCAAGAGGCCCATAGGCCTGGATGCTCACATGATTTGCAGGAGGTAATGCCTGAGCTTTTCATAGTCCTGAGCAGCATAAGTAGCAGCACATGGTAGGGACTTCATGGGGATAATTTGTAGCAAATTAGAAATCATTACAAGATGTCTGGATAAAAAGTTAAATATTACTGAGCTAAAGAGAATTAAGCAATGTTGGTAAAGTTGGATTTTCATATTTTCAAGACAATCTACTAGTGACATTATGGCAAAGGGCCATAACTCTGCAAACAAGGAGTTGAGGACCATAGATTGTGGGCATTACACATTGTAATACTGAATTAGAGTTAAAAAGTTAATGATTTTACCTCATATGAAGGCCATCACAAAACTTTAAGGAAGGATTATAATTGTGTAAATAAGGGGTTCTACATCTTGAAGTTCATCCAGTTCCCAGGATCTTCATGTGACTAATATACATTTCATAATAATGATGACAGTTTGGACAATCAACATTTTGGCAAAGAGCAATGTCTTTATTTTAGGTGTTCTGGTTGAGTTAATTTAGTGGTTCTTCAGACTTAGTTGAAAATATCTTAGACAATCAGAGGCCAGGGAAGCCATCTTGGTTTTTTAGATCACCCTGAAAAACAACACTTGTTCAGGAATACAATATGTGTACCATATTTGAAGGCAATCTGTTCAGTGGTTCTTAAGAAGTTGAAAATGTCTCGGACAATCAGATGCCAGGACGGCCATCTTGGATTTTTGGATTGACCAGAAAAACAACAACACTTGGTCAGGACATCATAAGGAACATGTGTACCAAGTTCAAGGCAACTGGTTTAGTGGTTCTTAATAAGAAGTTGAAAATGTCTCAGCCAATCAGATGTCAGGGTGGCCATCTTGGATTTTCGAATCCACCAAAAATAAAAACAACACTTGGTCAGGACATCAAAAAGAACTTGTGTACCAAATTCGAAGGCAATTGGTTCAGTGGTTCAGAAGTTGAAAATGTCTCAGCCAATCAGACACCATGGTGGCCATCCAGGTTTTTGGATCAGCCAATAAAGCAACAACACTTAGTCATATATCATAAGGAACATGTGTACCAAGTTTGAAGGGAATAGGTTCAGTGGCTCTTAAGAAGATGTTGAAACTGTATCAGTCAATCAGATGACAGGGTGGCCATCTTTAATTTCAGCCCAGCCAAAAAAACAACGCTTGGTCTAACTCTCTATCCACTATCGTTTCTCAAGGGCTTGAAGGCAACATGTTCACTGGACTCGTCAGCTCTGTACAAATTGTACAGACCAATCAGAGACTATTATCAAGTTGAGAATGCACACTCAATACTTCTGAGAAAGAACCCCAATTTTAAAAATAATGTTTCTAAATTAATTTGGCTTTTAGAAGATAAATATGACTTTGAAATTCAAATAGAAACATTATTTTTGTTCCACTGAACACGTTTATAAACAATTCATAACTCCTGACACAATTTTACAGTAAATGCATTTAGGCATTAATAGCAATAGGAGATTGGAACATAACAACTGGATTATTCGGGTTAACATTGATCAGGACATCATAAGGAACATGTGTACCATATTTGAAGGCAATTGAGTCAATGGTTCTTAAGAAGAAGTTGTAATGTCTCAGCCAATCAGATGCCAGGGTGAACATCTTGGATTTCGGATCAGCCCAAAAAACAACAACACTTGGTCATTACATCATAAGGAACATGTGTACCGAGTTTGAAGACAATTGGTTCAGTGGTTCCTAAGAAGTTGAAAATGTCTCAGCCAATCAAATGCCAGGGTGGCCATCTTTGATTTTCGGCTTGACCAACAAAAAAAACAACAACATTTGGTCAGGACATCATAAGGAACATGTGTACCAAGTTTGATGTCAATTGGCTCAGTGATTTTTAAGAAGTAAAAAATGTCTTGGCCAATCAGATGCCAGGGTGGCCATCTTGGATTTCGGAATAGCTCAAAAAACATTAACACATGGTCAAGACATCATAAGCAACATGTGTATGAAGTTTGAAAGCAATCGGTTCAGTGGTTCTTAAAAGGAAGTTGAAAATGTCTTGGCCAGTCAGATGCCAGGGTCTTCGGATCTGCCCAAACAACAACACTTGGTCAGGACATCATAAGGAACTTGTGTACCAAGATTGAAGTCAATTGGATCAGTAGTTTTGAAGAAGTTTAAAATGTAAATTTTTAACGCCTGGCAGAAGACATCGGAAGACAACGGAGAATGATTGCAATAGCTCACATGAGCAATCATGTGAGCTAAAAGTGGGAAATAACTCCCATAAGGGGTGATCTGACAATTTCAGCCTATTGAATTTTTTGTAGATCTTTGCATGCCAAACAATTTTGCTTCTTTCACTTTTACTCTATTATACTTTTCAAGATAATGTTGCTCATTTTAAGATACAAAATATCTGCTGATTTGTTTGGTCTATATTCAGCCATGACAGCCACATTTGGTCCTAGCCCTTTTACATCCTCAAACTTAATGCGGCTTTACATGGTTATACTTCCTGTCAAGTTTGGTTCAAATTGGTCTAATGGTTCTAGTGAAGTAGTCTAAAATATCAAAAATTTTACAAAAAAAAAAAAAATTATAAATTCCATTTACTCATCAAGTGCCTGTAAGCTTGACCTTTAACCCCATGACCTTGAAATTTTTAATAAATGATCCTTAGATAATTCCTAACAACTTTCTCATATACTTTGTATACCAAAAGTCGATCAGTTTTGAGTTATTGAACAATTTGTAATACAACTGCACCCTGCGTTAAAGAAGTGCCCCGTTGTGGCTCATTTATGGACAGATTTCATTTTCGTTCACAAATTTTGTTAATATTGACTTTAAAATCATGCAAATAAAATTTTAAAGTCATCTGATCATTGGTTCATGAGAAAAAGATTTTTAAAGCTGTACAAAGTTTTGGTCCTTTTTGTCCCCTTTTGAGGCCCCTATGGGTACTAGCTCATTTTCATTTGCAAACTTTATATGGCTTCACATGGGGATGCTATAAGTTTGGTTATAAGTGGTCCACTGGTTCTTGAGAAGAGGTAAAAAATGTGTAAATGTTAGCGATTGACAGTGATAGACAAAAGACGATCACAATAGGTAAAAAATTCCTGATAGCTTGGAATAAGAATACTGTATTTGTCTATAGATAAAGGTGTGCTGTCATCAGATCAAGAGATCATATGACTTTACAATGTTCCCAACAAAGACAATTATTACAGTATCCCTAATTAAATATCTGTCAACAGCAGAGATACGGTCAGAACTGAGGAAGGTCAAATGTATAACAAAATAGTTGATGATCTGATTAAGAAGTAATCGCCTTACTTAATATTAGATAATTGTTTTAACCAAAAGAACAGATTACATTTGTACTGGTAAAACCATTAGAAAAGTAATACCTAGTGTAATCAAAAGAACAGATTTCATTTGTACTGGTAAAACTATTAGAAAATTACTACTTAGTATAGCCTACTTATAAGTCAATATTCTAGCTATTTACTCAAATAGGGTCAGTATTTTATCTATTCATACACATACATGTAGACCTTCAATAGAGTAAAAGTCAATATTCTATCTATTTACCCATATACATGTAGACCTTCAACAGAATAAAAGTTAATATTCTATCTATTTACCCACATTCATTTACATGCAGACCTTCAACACAGTAAAAGTCAATGTTCTATCTATTTACCCACATACATACAGACCTTCAACAGAAGAAAGTTCAATATTCTGTTCACCCACATACATACAGACCTTCAACAGAAGAAAGGTCAATATTCTATTCACAAACAGACATGAAGACCTTCAACAGAAGAAAGGTCAATATTCTATTCACCCACATACATGTACATACAGACCTTCAATGGGAGAAAGGTCAATATCCTATTCACCCACATGCATAACATACAGAACTTCAACAGAAGAAAGGTCAATATTCTATTCACCCACATACATAACATACAGACCTTCACAGGAGAAAGGTCAATATCCTATTCACCCACATGCATAACATACAGACCTTCAACAGAAGAAAGGTCAATATTCGATTCACCCACATACATAACATACAGACCTTCAACAGAAGAAAGGTCAATATTCTATTCACACACAAACATGTAGACCTTCAACCAATGAAAATTCAATATTCTAAATATTCACCCATATAAAGCCAGTATTTTATTATACACCCACATACAGCAAGTATCTTATTTATACACCCACATACAGCCAGTATTCTATCTATTCACCCACATACAGCCAGTATTTTATCTATTCACCCACATACAGCCAGCATTTTATCTATACACCCACATACAGCCAGTATTTTATCTATTCACCCACATACAGCCAGTATTTTATCTACATACTCACATACATATATAGCCAGCATTTTATCTATACACCCACATACAACCAGCATTTTATCTATACACCCACATACAGCCAGTATTTTATCTATTCACCCACATACAGCCAGTATTTTATCTACATACTCACATACATATATAGCCAGCATTTTATCTATACACCCACATACAGCCAGTATTTTATCTATACACCCACATATAGCCAGTATTTTATCTATTCACCCACAAACAGCCAGTATATTATCTATTCACCCACAAACAGCCAGTATTTTATCTATTCACACACATACAGCCATTATTTTATTTATACACCAACATACAGTCAATATTTTGTCTATTCACCCACATACAGCCAGTATTTTATCCATATACCCACATACAGCCAGCATTTTATCTATACACCCACATACAGCCAGCATTTTATCTATACACCCACATATAGCCAGTATATTATCTATTCACCCACAAACAGCCAGTAATTTATCTATTCATCCACATACAGCCAGTATTTTATTTATACACCCACACACAGCCAGTATTTTATCTATTCACCAACATACAGCCAGTATTTTCTCTATCCACCCACATACAGCCGGTATTGTATCTATTCACCCACATACAGCCAGTTTTTTATCTATACACCCACATACAGCCAGTATTTTACCTATACACCCACATACAGCAAGTTTTTTTATCTATATACCCACATACTGCCAGCAACAGGAGAAAGTTCAATATCCTATTCACCCACATACATAACATACAGAACTTCAACAGGAGAAAGGTCAATATTCTATTCACACACATACATAACACATACAGACCTTCAATAGAAGAAAGGTCAATATTCTATTCACCCACATACATGTACATACAGACCTTCAACAGAAGAAAGGTCAATATTCTATTCACACACATACATAACACAGACCTTCAACAGAAGAAAGGTCAATATTCTATTCACACACAAACATGTAGACCTTCAACCAATGAAAAGTCAATATTCAAAATATTCACTTATATACAGTTATTTTTTATTATACACCAACATACAGCCAGTATTTTATTTATACTCCAACATTCAGCCAGTATTTTATCTATACACCCACATACAGCCAGTATTTTATCTTTATAACCACATACAGTCAGTATTTTATCTGTTTACCCACATACAGCCAGTATTTTATCTATACACCAACATACAGCCAGTATTTTATCTATTCACCCACATACAGCCAGTATATTATCTATCCACCCACAAACAGCCATTATTTTATCTATTCACCCATACAGCCAGTATTTTATCTATTCACCCACATACAGCCAGTATATTATCTATTCACCCACAAACAGCCATTATTTTATCTATTCACCCATACAGCCAGTATTTTATCTATTCACTCACATACAGCCAGTATTTTATCAATATACCCACATACAGAAAGCATTTTATCTATACACCTACATACAGCCAGTATTTTATCTGTTCACCCACAAACAGCCAGTATTTTATCTATTCACCTACAAACAGCTAGTATTTTATCTGTTCACCTACATACAGCCAGTATTTTACCTATACACCCACATACAGCCAGTATTTTGCCAGTATTTTGCCTATACACCCACATACAGCCAGTATTTCATCTATTTACCAACAAACAGTAAGTATTTCATCTATTCACCCACAAACAGCCAGTATTTTACCAACACACACACATACAGCCAGTATTTTATCTATTTACCAACAAACAGTAAGTATTTCATCTATTCACCCACAAACAGCCAGTATTTTATCTGTTCACCCACATACAGCCAGTATTTTACCTATACACCCACATTCAGCCAGTATTTTATCTATTCACCCACATACAGCCAGTATTTTATCTATTCACCCACATACAGCCAGTTTTTTTTATCTATATACCCACATACTGCCAGCAACAGGAGAAAGGTTAATATTCTATTCACCCACATACATAACATACAGACCTTCAATAGAAGAAAGGTCAATATTCTATTCACCCTTATACATGTACATACAGACCTTCACAGGAGAAAGGTCAATATTCTATTTACCCACATACATAACATACAGACCTTCAACAGAAGAAAGGTCAATATTCTATTCACACACAAACATGTAGACCTTCAACCAATGAAAAGTCAATATTCTAAATATTCACCCATATAAAGCCAGTATTTTATTCATACACCAACATACAGCCAGTATTTTATCTATACACCCAGTATTTTATCTATACACCCACATACAGCCAGTATTTTACCTATACACCCACATACAGCCAGTATTTTATCTATATAACCACATACAGCCAGCATTTTATCTATTCACCCACATAAAGCCAGTATTTTATCTATACACCCACATACAGCCAGTATTTTATCTATTCACCCACATACAGCCAGTATTTTATCTATTCACTCACATACAGCCAGTATTTTATCTATATACCCACTTACAGAAAGCATTTTATCTATATACCCACATACAGCCCGTATTTTATCTATTCACCCACAAACAGCTAGTATTTTATCTGTTCACCCACATACAGCCAGTATTTTATCTATTCACTCACATACAGCCAGTATTTTATCTATATACCCACTTACAGAAAGCATTTTATCTATATACCCACATACAGCCAGTATTTTATCTATTCACCAACAAACAGCCAGTATTTTATCTATTCACCTACAAACAGCCAGTATTTTATCTGTTCACCTACATACAGCCAGTATTTTACCTATACACCCACATACAGCCAGTATTTTATCTATTCACCCACAAACAGCCAGTATTTTACCAAAACACACACATACAGCCAGTACTTTACCAACACACACATATAGCCAGTATTTAATCTATACATCCACATACAGCCAGTATTTTATCTATACACACATACAGCCAGTTGTTATATCTATATACCCACATACTGCCAGCAACAGGAGAAAGGTCAATATTCTATTCACCCACATACATAACATACAGACCTTCAATAGAAGAAAGGTCAATATTCTATTCACCCTTATACATGTACATACAGACCTTCAACAGAAGAAAGGTCAATATTCCATTCACCCTCATACATAACATACAGACCTTCAACAGAAGAAAGGTCAATATTGTATTCACACACAAACATGTAGACCTTCAACCAATGAAAAGTCAATATTCTAAATATTCACCCATATAAAGCCAGTATTTTATTCATACAACCACAAACAGCCAGTATTTTATCTATACACCCACAAACAGCCAGTATTTTATCTATACACCCACAAACACCCAGTATTTTATCTATACACCCACAAACACCCAGTATTTTATCTATACACCCACAAACACCCAGTATTTTATTCATACACCCACAAACAGCCAGTATTTTATCTATACACCCACAAACACCCAGTATTTTATCTATACACCCACAAACACCCAGTATTTTATCTATACACCCACATACAGCCAGTATTTTATCTATACACCCACATACAGCCAGTTTTTTTTATCTATATACCCACATACTGCAAGCATTTTATCTATACACCCACATACAGCCATTATTTTATCTATACACCCATAAACAACCAGTATTGTATCTATACACCCACATACAGCCAGTATTTTATCTATACACCCACATACAGCCAGTATTTTATCTGTTCACCCATAAACAGCCAGTATTTTATCTGTTCACCCATAAACAGCCAGTATTTTACCTATACACCCACATACAACCAGTATTTTATCTATTCACCCACAAACAGCCAGTATTTTATCTGTTCACCCACATACAACCAGTATTTTATCTATACACCCACATACAGCCAGTTTTTTATCTATATACCCACATACTGCCAGCAACAGGAGAAAGGTCAATATCCTATTCACCCACATACATAACATACAGAACTTCAACAGAAGAAAGGTCAATATTCTGTTCACCCACATACATAACATACAGACCTTCAATAGAAGAAAGGTCAATATTCTATTCACCCACATACATGTACATACAGACCTTCACAGGAGAAAGGTCAATATTCTATTCATCCACATACATAACATACAGACCTTCACAGGAGAAAGGTCAATATTCTATTCACCCACATACATAACATACAGACCTTCAATAGAAGAAAGGTCAATATTCTATTCACCCACATACATGTACATACAGACCTTCAATAGAAGAAAGGTCAATATTCTATTCACCCACATACATAACATACAGACCTTCAACAGAAGAAAGGTCAATATTCTATTCACCCACATACATAATATACAGACCATCAACAGAAGAAAGGTCAATATTCTATTCACCCACATGCATAACATACAGACCTTCAACAGAAGAAAGGTCAATATTCTATTCACCCACATACATGTACATACAGACCTTCAACAGAAGAAAGGTCAGTATTCTATTCACACACAAACATGTAGACCTTCAACCAATGAAAAGTCAATATTCTAAATATTCACCCATATAAAGCCAGTATTTTATTATACACCCACATACAGCCAGTATTTTATGTATACACCCACATACAGCCAGTATTTTATCTATTCACCCACATACAGCCAGTATTTTATCTATTCACCCACAAACAGCCAGTATTTTATCTACATGTATAAACCCACAAACAGCCAGTATTTTATCTATACACCCACATACAGCCAGCATTTTATCTATACATCCACATACAGCCAGTTTTTATCTATACACCCACATACAGCCAGTATTTTATCTATACACCCACATACAACCAGTTTTTTTATCTATATACTCACATACTGTCAGCATTGTAGCTATACACCCACAAACAGCCAGTATTTTATCTATACACCCACATACAGCCAGTTTTTTTTATCTATACACCCACAAACAGCCAGTATTATATCTATACACCCACATACAGCCAGTATTGTATCTATACACCCACATACAGCCAGTTTTTTTATCCTTATACCCACATACAGCCAGTATTTTTCTATACACCCACAAACAGCCAGTATTGTACAATGTATCTATACACCCACATACAGCCTGTATTTCATCTATACACCCACATACAATCAGTATTTTATCTATTCACCCATAAACATCCAGTGTATTATCTATTTACTCACAAACATGTAAACCTTCAACCAAAATTAAGGTTAACATGAACTGATGTACATACATGTACACTCTATACCATGAGATATAAATACTAGTAATGCAAGTGACATTTCAGAGACAGGAAATGATCAAATATCAAACCACAGGGAAGTCTGTTTTAAAATGTTTTCTATAAAATGTACAGAAAGAGTTAAAATCAAAGTACTGAAAGTACTGACATGAGTGGATGGTAATTGTTAAGTTTTAATGAGGTATAATACACTCAGTATACTGAAAAAATATACATTGTGTATACATGTTTGAAATATATTGCAGGTTAGATATAATTTCAATAAAGGGTACCACTGTCATGTTGTAAATTTTGATTTACTGTCACAATATGACACTAGCCTTTTTACTGAGAAAATGCATGTTATTTCCAGAGTTTCCAAATTAGCAAAACCTGCAAGGATCACCCAATTTTTTTTCAAATAAGAACAATAATGACAATGAAAACAACACAATCTTTCACATTTTTTACCATTTACATGTATATCACATGTGCACCAGAGAAGCCTAAAGGTCAAAATTTTACAACAATTTTAGATAACTTTTCATTTTGGTAAAATTATGTTATACAAATTAAAAAGTAACTTAAAATCGGAGCAGACATTTGGCCTAACGTGAGTACTGATGGCTGATTTATTATGCGACAAACTACATAGATCAGCGATATGATTATAAAACCTTGTGCTGATAAAAATTGTTTCATCAATATTAGATTTCTATGCAACAGGGCAGTATTATACCCTTACCCTATACTTTTTATCAGTAGCCTTAAATCTCTAGGTCAATACATGTATGTGTACATGTAAAACATTTTCCCAACTTCTATGTCCAACTTCACAGCCAGACCTTGTCAATACACATTAAGGGAAACTTGACCAAAACTCATTTGCATATTAATCCTGCGCAAGATTTGTAAACAGTCCAGTCAATCACTTTTAACATAATTTCTGTCACAACAGTATAATGTTAAAAATAACTGAAAAGTAACATTCTAAAGCAAATTTATAATATCTTAAAACTCATAAAGGATGCGGAACTGACTTTTAATAGCATATATTTGAACAAGTCATGTAGACCTATATTTTCAGCGAATTGTTATTTTATTTTCGTCAATTTAAAAAAGCAAAAATATATGAATAAAAATGTGATTTGGAAATTTCAATCTTGAAGTTAAATTTATGTTGCTGAAATGCACATACATGTGTAATTTTTTATCAATATAATGTGTTATTAACTGCATACTGCAAAATGTGCTTTGAATTGTTCCCAATAAACAACTTACGATACAATTATTCAGTTAATGTTCCATCAACTCATAAAAAACAAATAAATTATAATTCTTGTTCTTAGGATATCAATAATTTCTTAATATTTTCAATTCCATGTGGGAAAAAGGCATTGCTCATAATTTGATCCCAGAATAGCTCTCTTTTTAATACATAATATATAGATAATCATGTTTAGACACACACACACACATCTGGACCTGGTTGCACAACACATTGTTAAATTTAACTTACAATTAGCCAATTGGTTTAACATTGGCTAACTTCACGTTAAATTTAACAACCTATTGTGCAACTGGGTCCAGTTTAATTCTCCAGAAACTGATTTGAGTTAAATATATCTCCCAAGTGCTTACCTCTAATGGGTTTAACCACACCTATGATTAATTTCATCATTTGACTGTTTACATTGCACACATTCTACTATTGCATCTGGATATTAGATAACAATGTTGATAAAAGACTTGATCATGAAGACAATTATCTGTAATCTTATTTAAATTCACATAACTTTATACAGGATTTAAGTTAAGAAGCATCAGTGCATTTAGGAAATATTGTCAAATAAACGTTGTTGTTACATATAAAATGGTTGTCATCTGCTATTGAAGAGAATTAAAGCACAAGTTTGGTAAATGTAAAAGGAATTGGGTACATATTTTAGACCGAGTAGCTCTGTCACTAGAGCACCCACTCAGATTGCCAAAGGCCTGGTTTCAAATTCCCGTTTGACTTAACACTTTTTGTCTTGTGTTGCAATTATTGCAATTTACCTATGTCAGGTTCACATAAGTTGCTGGGGTGGAGTAAGCTTATGATTATCATGTATATGTTGTCGATCCTACTCATTTTGGTTATTACAGAAATCACAGGAATTGTGTTGTGTTACCAATGGGATAACCGTTTATATGATGATAAGTAGGAATGATAACTCTTCTCAGTATCATAAATGTATTACCCACATGTCAAATCTGTTCAGGTAACTTTACCCCATCAGGTTATATGGATTTTACTAAATAACTGTATATTTCAGTGAGAGGGACAATTGCATTAGTTTGATGTTTATAAGACTGACAAATTAGAGAGATACAAGCTTTAATTAGACCAATAATTACTTGTAAAATGAAAAGTGAAAGTGAGAGATGTTTAGTGAGACAGTAGACCAGTAATGTACATGTAAGAACAGTGATACAAATGAGTGAGAGGGATGTTTGGTGAGATAGCTAGATAACAGAGATGAAAAATTAAGTGAGATGATGACAAAATGTATAGTAACACAAGATGATTAAGTGAGAGAGATATTTGGTGAGACAAACAGATAAAAGATATAGATAATTAAAGGGGCATTAGGTGTGTTTATTTCAATATTTCTCTTTTTTTTCCTGTTTTACTACTTAGGTCCTGGGTTTGATTCCTGGTCTGTTCCTAATGCTACATTTCAGTAATTTGGCGTTCAACTAAATAAACCCAAAGAGTCTCTAGGGTTTCTTTATACAAAATAAATTTAATGCGCTAAAAAGTAAAAATATTTCCATATATATTTGAGAGATATTTGGTGGGGAAGATGGATAAAAGAGATGGATAATTAAGTGAGCCAGATACAAGATGATTAAGTAAGAGAGATATTTGGTGAGACAGAGATGGATTAATAAGTGAGATAGATAATAAAAGCATTATAGGAAAACAGAAAATCATCAAAAATATACTTTAGTGAGACAAAGGTCATGTATAATGTAAATGTCAGATTGAGCTTTGTTAATGACCCTAGTTTAAGTAAAATGTAGCTGTGAGATCAAGCTTGGTTAATAACCTAGGTTATCTACAATGTAGCTGTGAGATTGAGCTTTGATAATACTTAAGTTTTTGAAATTCATCAGTCTTACCAGAAAAACAGGTGAATTTACAAAAACCAGTGAAATCTATCTGATAACTTGTCCAAATGACCAGTAATTTTTAAATTTCTTTTAAATTGTGTATATATACAGACCAGTAAAAAATTTTCTTTGACCAGTGAAATTCCTTTATTCACTGGTCCGGTTGAACAGTAATTTTTTTTTATTTCAAAATGTTTGTAATACCCTAGGTTATGTACAATGTAGCTGTGAAATCGCACTTGGTTAATAGCCTAGGTTATGTACAATGTAGCAGTGAGATCGCACTTGGTTAATAGCCTAGGTTATGTACAATGTAGCAGTGAGATCGAGCTTTGTTAATAGCCTAGGTTATGTACAATGAAGCTGTGAGATCGAGCTTTGTTAATAGCCTAGGTTATGTACAATGTAGCTGTGAGTGAGATATGTACAATGTAGCAGTGAGATTGCACTTGGTTAATAGCCTAGGTTATGTACAATGTAGCAGTGAGATCGAGCTTTGTTAATAGCCTAGGTTATGTACAATGAAGCTGTGAGATCCAGTTTTTATAGTACCATAGGTTATGTACAATGTAGCAGTGAGATCGAGCTTTGTTAATAGCCTAGGTTATGTACAATGTAGCTGTGAGATCCAGTTTTTATAGTACCATAGGTTATGTACAATGAAGCTGTGAGATCCAGATTTTATAATACCATAGGTTAACTACAATGTAGCTGTGAGATAAAGATTTCTTAATACCCCAGGTTATGTACAATGTAGCCGTTTGATCCAGTTTTTATAGTACCCTAGGTTATGTACAATGTAGCCGTGAGATCCACTTTTAATAGTACCCGAGGTTATGTACATTGTAGCCGTGGGATCCAGATTATATAGTACCCTTGGTTATGTACAATGTAGCCGTGAGATCCAGATTTTATAGTACCCTAGTTTATGTACAATGTAGCTATGAGATCCAGTTTTTATAGTACCCTAGGTTATGTACAATGTAGCTGTGAGATCCAGTTTTATTGTACCCTAGGTTATGTACAATGTAGCTGTGAGATCCAGTTTTTATAGTACCCTAGGTTATGTACAATGTAGCCGTTTGATCCAGTTTTATAGTACCCTAGGTTATGTACAATGTAGCTGTGAGATGCAGTTTTTATAGTACCCTAGGTTATGTACAATGTAGCTGTGAGATCTAGTTTTTACAGTACCCTAGGTTATGTACAATGTAGCTGTGAGATCCAGATTTTATAGTACCCTAGGTTATGTACAATGTAGCTGTGAGATCTAGTTTTATAGTACCCTAGGTTATGTACAATGTAGCTGTGAGATCCAGTTTTATTGTACCCTAGGTTATATACAATGTAGCTATGAGATCCAGTTTTACAGTACCCTAGGTCATGTACAATGTAGCTGTGAGATCCAGTTTTATAGTACCTAAGGTTATATACAATGTAGCTATGAGATCCAGATTTTATAGTACCTTAGGTTATGTACAATGTAGCTGTGAGATCCAGTTATATAGTATCCTAGGTTATGTACAATGTAGCTGTGAGATCCAGTTTTATAGTACCCTAGGTTATGTACAATGTAGCTGTGATATCCAGTTTTTACAGTACCCTAGGTTATGTACAATGTAGCTGTGAGATCCAGATTTTATAGTACCCTAGGTTATGTACAATGTAGCTGTGAGATCTAGTTTTATAGTACCCTAGGTTATGTACAATGTAGCTGTGAGATCCAGTTTTATTGTACCCTAGGTTATATACAATGTAGCTGTGAGATCCAGTTTTACAGTACCCTAGGTTATGTACAATGTAGCTGTGAGATCCAGTTTTATAGTACCTAAGGTTATGTACAATGTAGCTGTGAGATCCAGATTTTATAGTACCCTAGGTTATGTACAATGTAGCTGTGAGATCCAGTTATATAGTATCCTAGGTTATGTACAATGTAGCTGTGAGATCCAGTTTTATAGTACCCTAGGTTATGTACAATGTAGCTGTGATATCCAGTTTTATAGTACTCTAGGTTATGTACAATGTAGCTGTGAGATCCAGTTTTATAGTACCCTAGGTTTTGTACAATGTAGCTGTGAGATCCAGTTTTATAGTACCCTAGGTAATGTACAATGTAGCTGTGAGATCCAGATTTTATAGTATCCTAGGTTATATACAATGTAGCTGTGAGATCCAGTTTTATAGTACCCTAGGCTATGTACAATGTAGCTGTGAGATCCAGTTTTATAGTACTCTAGGTTATGTACAATGTAGCTGTGAGATCCAGTTTTATAGTACCCTAGGTTATGTACAAGGTAGCTGTGAGATCCAGTTTCATAGTACCCTAGGTTATGTACAATGTAGCTGTGAGTTCCAGATTTTATAGTACCCTAGGTTATGTACAATGTAGCTGTGAGATCCAGATTTTATAGTACCCTAGGTTATGTACAATGTAGCCATGAGATGCAGTTTTTATAGTACCCTAGGTTATGTACAAGGTAGCTGTGAGATCCAGATTTTATAGTACCTTAGGTTATGTACAATGTAGCTGTGAGATCAAGTTTTATAGTACCTAGGTTATGTACAATGTAGCTGTGAGATCCAGTTTTATAGTACCCTAGGTTATGTACAATGTAGCTGTGAGATCCAGTTTTATAGTACCCTAGGTTATGTACAATGTAGCCGTGAGATCCAGATTTTAAAGTACCCTAGGTTATGTAAAATGTAGCTGTGAGATCCAGATTTTATAGTACCCTAGGTTATGTACAATGTAGCTGTGAGATCCAGTTTTATAGTACTCTAGGTTATGTACAATGTAGCTGTGAGATCCAGTTTTATAATACCCTAGGTTATGTACAATTTTCCCATGAGATAGGGTAAAGTAGCTGTGAGATCAAGCTTCATTAATACCTTAGGTTATGTACAATATAGCTGTGAGATCGCGCTTTGTTAATACCCTTGTTATGTACAATGTAGCTTTGAGATCGAGCTTATATATTTTCCTACAGACAAAAGATTTGTCATCTTTCTGAGTCATGTCAGAAGTTAATATGAGACAAATCTAAGTCCTATGAAGTCTGTAGTATATATCCTGATAAAAAATGAAGAAATGAAGATGTTGTTATGACAAGATAAATCTGTAAGTGAAGTCACTTTAAGTACTTTTTGGCAAATTGGTAAGATGACCCTGTTTTAAAAATGACATTAATATCTGCTCAGCACAGGTTTAAGCCTTGCTGAAGCCAAAGCTCATTATGTGCAGAGGTTTGCCCACATAGTTAAGGACGGTTGACAATCTTTTAAAGGCTACATTGTAACCCAGTTTTCTACACCCCATTAAAAATTGGCCTTTGATGTACAGTACCTACTGAATGTGACATATTCCAATGTAAAACATACATGTAAACAATCACGTGCCACACTATGTTAAGTCTGTAGAAATACATTTGTATAAATGTGGTATGTGTCAAATACATCATGTAATAACCCTGTACAGCACTGAATATCAGAACATAAAGAATTCATCTTTGACCACTGGAAATTTCTGTAAAACACATCAAACTATCATGCATGTTTAATTACAAAAAGTAGGTGTTCAACATTTTCAAACCATGACAGCAAATCAAATAAAAAAGATAAAAAATACTGTTGACATAAAAAGTGTAGATTAGATGACTTACCTGAAATATTTGTGTGTAACTGATTGAGATCGTGCTCCTCTGTAACTATGAATGTAATGATGATATCGCTAAACTTAAAATCACTGAACCATGACTAAGTAACAGAAAGTTATTTATATCCACTAACCTGAGTATCGTTGAACTAGTAATACAAGTATATCCAGTCCTTTCTATTATAATTTACTTTTAAAGTTACTGAAGGCGTGGTACTGAAGGCATTTTACTTAAGACATGTTACAAACATACCTGTTGATAATTACAGGTAGTGAATCATAAGGTTCACAATTCTAATGTTAGATATGCTGAACATGCATTTATGATCATCAATGCTATTGAAAATACATTAAAAAATGTATAAAGGTGGTAGGCTTATGTATTATTTATCAAAGGACTCAAAAATTTTCACCAGTTGAAATGACATATTTTACACAAGAACTTTAAATCTCGGAACTTTAAATTTGCACAAACTTAACATGTAAAAGAGATAGGTAAACCTACCTTGTGCAAAAGATATGATATACTAATCAATCATGCGTAACACGATAAATATGACCTTTGGTCATACATGACCTGGAATGCACTGATCAATCTTACTTTTATGTTAACCAGTTAAATTATTAGAGTAGTTTTGATGTATTACTAAAGTAAACATACAAAGATACATTAAGTCAGGTCAAGTAAATGATTCATTTCCTTCAGTAGGGTGTGAATGTTTACATGTGTACATTTACATGTGTACATTTACATGTGTACATTTACATTTACATTTACATCTATATTGCAGTAAAGCACCCATCAGGTTATAATATATAAATGTACAATGTATAAGAAAGATGAACAATGAAACTGAACAAATTACAAGCATTCTTAAAATTGATAAAGGCAATCAAAGCTTCATACTTTTAGAACAATCCATTACTTAAAACACTACATTGTATATAATGTAACTTTGCTGTAACAGGTAAGGGAAAGTGAGACACGATCAGACTGGGATTTAAACTCACAATCTATCCTCTATCTACATGTAATTAAATTTCAGTTTTAAAATTTGTATTCAATTTGTTTGCTCCACATAATGAGCAGAGGGTGAGATTTTAAAAGATTTAATATATTTCGAAAGTGTAATCCATTTAGCTTTTAAAATCAGGCATACCATGTGAGACAGGGGCCATGAATTTCACAATATCATTGAATCATTCCACTTAGAACCATGAAACATTACCGTTGCTCATGTTTTATGGCCATGTAGATCTTTAAGTCCCACCCTGATAGAAGACATGTATAACCAAGGACATATTTCATGATTCTATAAGATGCCCCATTGTAACCCTGTGTATATTTTTGGCTTCAATTTTACAAAACAAACACATGTCTGAATAGGTGTTCAAGTGCAGTAATATAGACCTAAGACATGTACACACATATACCAATGTAGTAAGGGTCCATGATATAGACCTAAGACATGACAAACACACCAATGTAGTAAGACATGACATGTACACCAATGTAGTAAGACATGACATGTACACCAATGTAGTAAGACATGACATGTACACCAATGTAGTAAGACATGACATGTACACCAATGTAGTAAGACATGACATGCACACCAATGTAGTAAGACATGACATGTACACCAATGAAGTAAGACATGACATGCACACCAATGTAGTAAGACATGACAAACACACCAATGTAGTAAGACATGACAAACACACCAGTATAGTAAGACATGACATGCACACCAATGAAGTAAGACTTGACATACACACCAATGAAGTAAGACATGACATACACACCAATGAAGTAAGACATGACATACACACCAATGAAGTAAGACATGACATACACACCAATGTAGTAAGACATGACATACACACCAATGTAGTAAGACATGACATACACACCAATGAAGTAAGACATGACATACACACCAATGTAGTAAGACATGACAAACACACCAGTATAGTAAGACATGACAAACACACCAATGAAGTAAGACATAACATACACACCAATGAAGTAAGACATGACAAACACACCAATGAAGTAAGACATGACAAACACACCAATGTAGTAAGACATGAAATACACACCAATGTAGTAAGACATGACATGCACACCAATGTAGTAAGACATGACAAACACACCAATGTAGTAAGACATGACATACACACCAATGTAGTAAGACATGACATACACACCAATGTAGTAAGACATGACATACACACCAATGTAGTAAGACATGACAAACACACCAATGTAGTAAGACATGACATGCACACCAATGTAGTAAGACATGACATACACACCAATGTAGTAAGACATGACATGCACACCAATGTAGTAAGACATGACAAACACACCAATGTAGTAAGACATGACATGCACACCAATGTAGTAAGACATGACATACACACCAATGTAGTAAGACATGACATGCACACCAATGTAGTAAGACATGACATACACACCAATGTAGTAAGACATGACATGCACACCAATGTAGTAAGACATGACATACACACCAATGTAGTAAGACATGACAAACACACCAGTATAGTAAGACATGACAAACACACCAATGCAGTAAGACATGACACACACACCAATGTAGTAAGACATGACATGCACACCAATGTAGTAAGACATGACAAACACACCAATGTAGTAAGACATGACATACACACCAATGTAGTAAGACATGACAAACACACCAATGTAGTAAGACATGACATACACACCAATGTAGTAAGACATGACATGCACACCAATGTAGTAAGACATGACAAACACACCAATGTAGTAAGACATGACAAACACACCAGTATAATAAGACATGACATACACACCAATGTAGTAAGACATGACATGCACACCAATGTAGTAAGACATGACAAACACACCAATGTTGTAAGACATGACAAACACACCAATGTAGTAAGACATGACATACACACCAATGTAGTAAGACATGACAAACACACCAGTATAGTAAGACATGACATACACACCAATGTAGTAGGACATGACATGCACACCAATGTAGTAAGACATGACAAACACACCAATGTAGTAAGACATGACAAACACACCAGTATAGTAAGACATGACATACACACCAATGTAGTAAGACATGACATGCACACCAATGTAGTAAGACATGACAAACACACCAATGTAGTAAGACATGACAAACACACCAATGTAGTAAGACATGACACACACACCAATGTAGTAAGACATGACACACACACCAATGTAGTAAGACATGACATACACACCAATGTAGTAAGACATGACACACACACACCAATGTAGTAAGACATGACAAACACACCAATGTAGTAAGACATGACAAACACACCAATGTAGTAAGACATGACATACACACCAATGTAGTAAGACATGACAAACACACCAATGTAGTAAGACATGACAAACACACCAATGTAGTAAGACATGACAAACACACCAGTATAGTAAGACATGACAAACACACCAGTATAGTAAGGGTCCATGCTATAGACCTAAGTGTTCATAATTTAGACTTAACCCATGGCATAGTATAATCTTGCTATTAAGACCAATATACTGACTCAAAGTGATCTGATTAGTGAGGTGTTACAGTGGAATCTTGCTATTAAGACCATCTTACTGACTGACTCAAAATGGTCTGATTAGTGAAGTGTTACAGTGGAATCTTGCTATTAAGATCATCTTACTGACTGACTCAAAATGGTCTGATTAGTGAAGTGTTACAGTGGAATCTTGCTATTAAGACCATCTTACTGACTGACTCAAAATGGTCTGATTAGTGAAGTGTTACAGTGGAATCTTGCTATTAAGACCATCTTACTGACTGACTCAAAATGGTCTGATTAGTGAGGTGTTACAGTGGATTCTTGCTATTAAGACCATCTTACTGACTGAC
This sequence comes from Atrina japonica, assembly GCA_030159075.1. Lineage (NCBI taxonomy): Eukaryota > Metazoa > Mollusca > Bivalvia > Pterioida > Pinnidae > Atrina > Atrina japonica. The sequence continues at coordinate 928,374 of BROG01000073.1, read as the reverse complement.
TCAAAATGGTCTGATTAGTGAGGTGTTACAGTGGAATCTTGCTATTAAGACCATCTTACTGACTGACTCAAAATGGTCTGATTAGTGAGGTGTTACAGTGGAATCTTGCTATTAAGACCATCTTACTGACTGACTCAAAATGGTCTGATTAGTGAAGTATTACAGTGGAATCTTGCTATTAAGACCATCTTACTGACTGACTCAAAATGGTCTGATTAGTGAGGTGTTACAGTGGAATCTTGCTATTAAGACCATCTTACTGACTCAAAATGGTCTGATTAGTGAAGTGTTACAGTGGAATCTTGCTATTAAGACCATCTTACTGACTGACTCAAAATGGTCTGATTAGTGAAGTATTACAGTGGAATCTTGCTATTAAGACCATCTTACTGACTAACTCAAAGTGATCTGATTAGTGACTAGTGAGATGGTCTCTAAAGTTGTTCTGTACCTTTTTCATTATTTATCATCAGACTTGTCTGAAATGTGAGGTGGTCTCCTAAGTGAGGTGATATTTAGGCCAGGTTCCACTGTACATAATTTAGAACTAATTTCAAATACCTGAGACTTACACTTCAAAAGCAAAACATAACATGTCAAGCATGATATTGATACTTATGCAATGCTTATTTTACAATATTTTCATATAAATTAGCCTTATTTTCACAAAAAAACAAAAATTCATAAGTAATTTAGTTAAAACAATAAAATTTTACCTTTGAGATTTTTTTTTCAGAAATGTAATCCTGATTTTTTGGAAGCTACAGCTAGCTGTAATGACACATGTACTAAAGTTAAAAATTAACTCACCCCATGTGGTGACTCACCCAAATCAGTAAACAGGGTAATCTACTGCTAGAATTCTGGTGTGAACAAGTTCACATTGCATGTAAAATTATTATAAAATTTAGATTGTAAATCATACATATTAAAGTGGATTTAACCATTGTTTGAAATGGACGAGTTCAAATCTAAAGGAGTTAAACACAATTCAAAATATCTCACAAATAACTTGGCATAATTTACTGGCTTCATGTGGTGTGAATTTTGTCTGATGAATGTCTACACTTACCAGGTTTATGGATGTGTAATCAATCCAGCCGTCCACACTTACCAGGATTATGGATGTGTAATCAATCCAGCCGTCCACACTTACCAGGATTATGGATGTGTAAACTGTAATCAATCCAGCCGTCCACACTTACCAGGATTATGGATGTGTAATCAATCCAGCCGTCCACACTTACCAGGATTATGGATGTGTAAACTGTAATCAATCCAGCCGTCCACACTTACCAGGATTATGGATGTGTAATCAATCCCACTGTCCACAATAACCAGAACTATGGATGATAAACGAGACAGCCGCCAGGGGCAGCATATCCCCTTGAAAAAGGGAAAGTGGCATTTTTGTTGGATTGTTGCAAATAATACTGTGATGTTAATGAAGGGGCAGCAAAATTTGTTACTATTCTGTGTGAATTGGAATAGGTTTGTAAGATGGTAGAGCCATAGGTCTAATTGTTAGATGTTTTATCAATGTGCTTGATGTTAAAAAAAGTATTCAATGAATACATGTATAAGTGTAGAAAACTTATGGGGAACAAATTTTAGTAACATGAAAGGTCTTGCAGGTTTGAGTTTATAAGAAATTATATACATGTACGACATTCTATAGTTACTGTTCCAAGCAACCAGGCATTGAGAACAAAAAGTAAACAATTTTAAAGAAAAGTAGCATTTTAGTCTTCTGTTGTGCCTATGACCTTGATCTGGGACCCAATGCCCTCGAACAACATATGAACAAATCATTCTTTAATTACATATGTAAGGTACAGGTACACAGGTGTATAGGTATAGAAGGTATACCAAAAATGAGCTTCCTTCCATCATGCAATAACGAGAAAGTATAATAAAAATCTATGTAACAAAACTGTGACCTTGACCTTTGGTGGACCTGACCCAAATTCAATAAGGTTCTTTGTACCCTGCAGTGGAACTTGTATACAAAAAATCAACACACAAGCATCATGCAATCTGAAATTATTGTCCAGGAATGAGAAAGTATAAAGAAAATCTATCTAATGCAACTGTGACCTTGACCTTTGATGGACCTGACCCAAAATCAATAGCGTTCTTAGTACCCTGCAGAGGAACTTGTATACCAGAAATCAGCTCCCTAGCATCATGCAATCTGAAGTTATGGATCAGAAACCAGAAAGCATAAAGAAAATCTATCTAACGCAACTGTAATTTTGGCCTTTGATGGACCTGACCCTCGGTTTTTTAGTACCCTGCAGAGAAGCTTTACCAAAAATCAGCTCCCTAGCATCATGCAATCTGAAGTAATGGTCTGGAAACCAGAAAGCATAAAGAAAATCTATCTAATGCAACAGTGATAAAGAAAATCTATCTAATGCAACAGTGACCTTAACCTTTGATGGACATAACCCAAAATCAATAGGAATCTTAGTACCCCACAGAGGAACTTGTATACCAAAACTCAGCTCCCTAGCATCATGCAAACTTCACAGGCAATCTGAGGTTATGGTCCGAAAACAAGACGGACAGATGGATGGATGAACATCCCACATGACGGCTATATTCCCCAAAATTTTTTCAGGGGGATAAAAACATATCACTTATGTCTATTACAAAATGTCTTAAATTTGCATTAAATGGATATAAAATCAGTCTGCTTCAGAAAAACGTGCAATATCTTACATAAATAAAATCATGCAAAATGATGCAAGTACACTAAACATACACATACATTTGTAGTAGCTTTAGGCAAACATTTGTGATTTTTTAAATTATTTGTGTGTTTGTTTTAACAGTCTTACATATAAAAAGTAGCTTTAGGCAAACAATGTATAATGGGTTACACAACAATTACTGTCTCTGAGGGCATAGCCCAAGGAGCAGTTGTTTAAACCACTTGTTGCATAGTGTTAAGTCTGTAAACAAATTATCATCAATAACTGAATAATTGATATTGGTGAAAGAAAATTACTCAGTGTCAGTCTTTACATTCGTGAAAGTACTGTCTAACTTTTTTCTTTCCTCCTGTACACATCCATATTTAAATATTTAACAATACTACTTTTATATATACATGTATACTACCTTGTGATGTAACACAGTGACATGTACTATAAATTTGTATATTGTATTTTCTCTATACCATTATTGCTTTGGTTTAAGAGAAATAATCTGAACTTGATGAGTCATCCTGAGGATTTATTGATAGAATTAGAGCAAATGTTATAAACAAAAAATCTCCAAGGACTGAAGGAGCTTTGACCTTGACACCCGCACTGAGGGTAAGGTTTATGGTTCTTCTGACATTGGTTACCCTTTTGAATTATTGTATAGTTCAGTGCAAAATATTTTTGGTGATATCAACTTCTGACAAATGAAATAGATTAAAACCATATCATTAACTATATGTCTTTGAGAAACTAAGTCAGTCATAAAACTAAGTCATTCATAAAGATTTAAGGTACAATAACTTTAAAAAATATTGTCAAATGCTGTCAATTATCAAACCAATTTGAGATCTTATTGACATAACGCAATACATCAAACAAATCTGAGATCTTATTGACATAACACAATACATGTATACCAAATTTAGTAACTAAAGTTGAGGGTTTCCAGAATGCTACTAACAGATAGATTGACAGACAAACAAAGGGATCAGTTTTATTATCAAATGATGATAAACACAATTTTTCACATGATCATCTGAAGGGAGAATGTCTAAGTACATTGTTATGTAATATACTTTTAATTACTGTCCAACACCACTTCACTTAAGAGGCCACATCACATTTCATCCCAAAATTATATACTATAGTCGCCTGAAAATTTCTTTATCAGCATGATAAATATTAAGGAAGTCCTCAATTAAGAGACCATCCCATTCATCAACTCACTTCAAATTAGTTTTCGTAGCAATGTTTCATTGTATACCTAAAGTAATCCTTACCCTTTTTCAATGATCTTAAAGTTATAAAATTACACCTGAGCAAAACTAAATGAGATTGAGAAGCTTGTAAGCCACATAGCTGGCAGCATCCTCATAAAACCATGGTCTGAAATTGCTATGCTTTTTCCAACATAAAACCATGGTCCAGAATCACTATGCTCTTTCCTACCCATGGTCTCATGCGACTGAAATCTCTCATAGCTAATGAATATTTAAGAGGAGAAGGTATTGTCTAATTTATCCAATCACAATAGAAGTTATAGCGATATGGAAATTGTTTAAAAGCCTCAATCTGATCTGTTGACGCATGCAAGCACTGTTAACTTGCATTGGATGAGGGTTCTTGAATAATAAAAATATGTACCAGAGACTTCAGTCGCATGACACCACAGGTAGATAAGAGCATAGCAATTCTGGACCGTGGTTTAACGACGCTGAGCTGATAATGACCTTTCCCAAATAAACATATATGTAACAGAAGATTGCCTTACAGGACAAATATCAAGAGTAAAAATTTTAAAAAAGGAGAATATTTTCATCTTCATCATAACAAATATTTGGAAAACAAAAATAAGCGCACTAGTTTTTACGGTATATTGAAATTCTTTAGTACAAATCTGAATATTGACCCCATAAAGATACTATACATGCAAAATTATTGAATCGATCTTGCGCTTTCAAAAATAAAAATTTCAAAAATCACATTTAATACTAGTTTGTTCTGGGTCATTGTTAATAACTGAACAAGGGGAATGAATTGAGCAAACTTAAAAGCCCTTAACTGAAGGATACTTTGTTTGGAATTGGTCCAGCAACACTTGAGAAGAATTTGAAAATTTAGATAAAAACTTACAGACAGACACCAGGTGCTTTTCTATCAGAATAGTGCTAGCTCAGCAGGTAACCTTTAGGTCAGGTGAGCTTAAAAAGTCAATAAAGTCGTGCACAAAATTTTGTTAGTCAGCAAGCCTCATCATGGACAAACAAAATTGTGTGCACTCAGATTGAGATTTCACCATCCCTACCTCAAAGTGGCGTTAGATTCTGTTAGTCTTTAGAGACCACATTAAAATGATTTGGTTAAATATATCTGCAAATAAAACCTGATGAGACACCTGTCTTGAGACACTACATTTTAGTCGCAGATATGGGGAGATCTCTAAAGACAATAATGTAATACTCAAACTAGAGGCTCAAACGTTCTGCAGACATTCAACCATGGAGAGTAGAAAAATTGCACATCAATCTATCCATGTTTAACGGCAATGTACAAAAATGAATTATGTAAGACTGCTACGTGCATTTATTACAAGACAATCATCGATTCAATGCAAATCTTTCATTCACTGTGCAGTGACAGAGATTACTAATGCTTTAAAATTCAAGAGGTTTAGAAGTTAAAATAAAGCTTTTATATGGCGATAAAATGTTGTGATGCACATGTTAATTTTTTGTTATGCACATGTATTTCAGATGCACTTTTAGCAGAGATTAAATCTTTGAACTAAATGCATTAAACTTTCAATCAATGTCAAATTCATTTCCAAAGTATCTTGTGCCACAAGATTACAGTTTACATTTGAAGTACATGTAGGGAAGGGCGTACTCATAGGACAGCAGGAGAAATGGGAAAGGGCATAGGAAAAATGGGTTAGCAGCTGGGAAAATATGCAAGCAAGGGCATAAGACAAATGGGTAGTTATAGGCAGCAAGGGAAATACATGTAGGCACAAATAAGACAAATGGGAAGGTAGCAATGGAAATTGGGAAAGGGTGTAGGACAAATGGGTAGCCAGCAATAGAAAAAGACAACGGCATAGGACAAATGGGTAGGCAGCAACGGAAATAGGCAAGGGAATAGGAAAAATGGATAGGCAGTATGGGTAATATGCAAGGGTATAAGACAAATATGTAGGCACCAATGGAGATAGGCAATGGTACAGGACAAATGGAATGGCAGCAGGGGAAATAGGCAAGGGTGTAGGACAAACGATAGGAAGAAAAGGAAATATGCAAAGGTGTAGGGCAAATAGATAGGCAGCAGGGAAAATTGGCAAGGGTGTGAGACAAATGGATAGATCTATACAGCAGAGGAAATGGGCAAGGGTGTAGGACAATTTGGTATGCAACAGAGAACCAGCAATATATAGAATTTTAAATTATCTCCTTCCTTTATCACAAATTGACTCTGATTTTATGTTTTAATTTATTTTGTTGTTTTTAATTTTGAAATTTAATTGTCAATTTCTAAAATCGAGAAATCTAGATATAACTGTATTGTACATTGTATAACAGACAGTTTTTTCATTTAGTATACTTGGGACTATATCATTTAGTACTACAGTTCATTCAAAATCAAATAACCATTTCATGGACCACCTGGGTATTGTTTATTGGAACAGCACCCCACTGACAGATGAAGCACACAGGTATGATGACTCTCAGCATGATATATCTGGTCTTGATAAAGTTTCTTATGTACATGTATAATAAACACCAATCTCAGAAAAAACTTTGGAAAACTATCAACATACGTACAAGTACTAACTCTAAATTTGTTCTAACTTTTACTTGGTCAATTTGTCTCATCTTAGAAAAAGTTAATAACATTTCCATCGTTGTTTATGTTTTATTCCAATTAGCAATAATTCCATCATTATTTACAAAACATTCAATATACAAACAGGTCCAGTTGCAGCATAATTGTTTGTTTTTATCTTGTAATCTTAAAAAAGTTTATTAAGCTGGAGTATTAAGCACATGTAAATTTGTTGACTTTACACATAATGCTCAAGATATAGGTCCTAAATGAAATTCAAATAATATAAAAATAAACTAATAAAAAGATAAGGATATTATACATTTGGTCCTGATTCACATAAGATGGAGGGTGGAGTAACCTTTTGATTATCATACAGATGATTCTACTGACTTTTCAGTTGCACAGGAAAAACATATCATTTCTCACTGGATATTCTCATATGTACGGTGACAAGTAGGAACGACCACTCTCATCGCTTTAAGTTAAATGTGATGCTTTATTACTTAAAATTTAAACTTGTCCAGGTCAAGAACGGGTTTACAAGATTCCACCAGTTTATATGGATTGTTCTATATATTGCTTGTGCATGTTGTGCCATGTGTGATAAATAGCAGATAAGAAAATAAATACCTGTCAAATGGCCTATTACATAATAGGATTAATAGGTTAGTTCCCACTTCCCAACAACATGATTTACCTATATACACTGGAGTGGAGTGGTAGCTAGTACATGTGTAGTCAGTTTTTTATGGTATAACCATTTTCATTTAGCATTTTGAAGAGCATATTCAAAAGTGTTTGGTATGGTTCCCTTTGAGTGTAATTATATCAAATCATTTTCATTATGACCTTCTATTTTGTTTAATCTATGGACATTGAATTTTTCTAATAAATTGCTCTCCCTTTTCTCTCACCCTATTCATCTCTCTCTCTCTCTCTCTCTCTCTGGCTTTTAGTCTTTCTATCTCTTTTTATGTGTCCTCTCACACGCTCATTATCTTTTTATCTTTCTTTCTCCTCTCTCTCTCCTTTTTTCTTCCATTTTTAAGTATGTTTGTCTCCAGCATGTCTCTCACTCTCTTTATCCCTCTTTTTTCTCTCTCTACAAGATCTCCACTCAGTCTATCTGGATTGTTCTATATCTCTTCTCTCTCTCTCTCTCTCTCTCTCTCTCTACCCTGTTTTCAATTACATGTAACTGATATTTGATTTTAGAAATAGTGAAAAGTAATAGATCTCTCTCTCTCTCCTGTATTCAAGTAACTGATAGATGTCTTGAAAAGCAATTAAATTTATTGATAATACTTGACATATTAACTAAAAAGTTTTACATTTTTAATATCTTGTATCTTGAAAAGAACAACAATAGAAAACAATTATGGTATATAAGAATTATCATACATCAAAGTCTATATAGAAACATTAATCAGATGATAAACATGGTTGCTTTATACTTTCCAAACTATGTAATTCATAATTTCTATCTTTAGACATTCACAGCTTAATTCATTTGTATATTTATAACCAAATATCTACATTACTTCGACTACTTGTGATATCATTTATTTCAAATATTAACTTGCGTATTATCTTATTTTTGCAAGCAAATTTCATGATTTTTAATCATCCAATTGTTTTTAAAGCATAGATAACTGCAGGTCTCGATACAACTAAAATTTGGTTCTAATCTTATATGTGGTACAAATATCAGTGATTATCGTAATATATCGCTGTCGTAAATAATAGATCAAAATGAAATACAAATCAAAATTTTGCATGTAAATCAGAAAATATGAAATAAACAAGTGAACATTTAGTTTTCTCTTTTTCTTGCACACACTAATAACACAATAATAGACTATATTTGGTTTAATCGGTATTTTGTTCGAGAATGAAATTGTTAAATATAAACAAGTTATGCAATACAATTAGGGATTTGAAAAAAAAGCAAGTCTGCTAATATTAATTCATCTCCCTGTTTTCAATGCACTATAAAATCTTCAAGATGGCCAAGAGAAAGTGTTAGAAAAGAAGGTATAGACAGAAAAGGAGACAAGAAATTTGATGATGCAGAATATCATTTTCAAGATGATTCATCAAAGAATGAAAACGAATGGCGAACGTTGCATGTAGCAATATTTAAAGACAATAAAGCAAATATCAAGAGGTCGATGATAAGGTACAGGTATACCAAGGTAAATTGGCACATATGCCCATAAACACAATAAGGCAAAATCAAACCACCACTTGTCGTCACTTAAGTATTAAGGAATCAGTATTGCAAGAAGCCCATGCAAGGCAATGGGTTTCATCTGCACAACCCACCCTCGGAAAGCAGACTGTATCGTTTTGGTTTTCAACCGACCCCGGAAGTGTCAATCTACCCTGGCAGACCTACATGATATAATAGTTTATAACAAATATATTAAGTATTGAAAAAATGTACTTAAGTCCTATAACAACAATAGTCATACAGTAATAAATGAGTTGAGTTGTAGAATGTGGTGACAATTTCCTTATAAAACTCGACATAATAATCGGAGAGAAAGTATCTATGTGAATGGCTTAGTACTACCGTAATTAATTATTCTTGGACACAATTAAAAATATGTTTATTTTCCATGTCTGAAAGGCTACTATTTCTGTATAACAATAGATCAAGAGTTAACAGATGACTTATCTTATTTCTTTCTTATTTCTTAGTAAGTTTCTTTGGTTTGTATATTGTTTACATGAAAGCAAAAAATGAGAATTTGACTTTATTTGATTACTCATACAAAAAGGATAGGGTTCGATATTCTTATCAAAAATATGTTGTTTGAGAGTGCTACATTTCATATGGAGTCTAGCATGTAAAATTTGTCCAAGTCGACTACCATCATACATGTAATAATAATTTGGAATTTCTGAGTGGTTTGTTGAAATGGCTTTTTTGAAAGCATCAATTGAATTAATTTCTTTCATGTGTTGAGGGAGGGTATTCCAGAGGCTTCTTTTAATAATTAAAAGTGTAAAACTTAAAAAGTGTTTTTTTCATATCCATACTAAAAGCCTCAAGCTCAGGTCATCTTGTGACACCCATTGACAAGATTTGTTAAGTATAAGTCTGAGATGCTTATGTTCTGAAACTTCCTGTATAGGTACATTATTTATGAAAAGCGGTGGTTGGTTTATCTGGGATATTTTATGAATATTAAGAAGGGTTTCAGTCTTTTGAGGATTAAATTTGACCAACCATTTGTTTGACCATTTGTGGATTTTTTTTCAGATTTTGGTTTACCATAATTCGATTGCATCTAGGTGAGGAATATCTACTATTATACAGATAGATGTGTTGTCAGCAAATAGTTTTAACTTTTATAGAACAACCAACTTCTAGAACTATATCATTGATAAAGACTAGGAAGAAAAGAGGTCCAAGGATAGATCCCTGGGGTACCCCAGCATTTATTGATAGTACAGATGATCCTTTACAATCTAAAAGAACTTTTTGTTTACATGAGGACAAGTAATTTTCAATCCAATTTAAGAGGTTACCCCTAATTCCCAACTTTTTGATTTTGTAAATTAATCCCTGGTGCCAAATGCGATCCAACGCTTTACAAATATAAAAAAATACTACCCAAATTTCTTTCTCGTGATCTAAAGCTTTTGAAAATTCATTATTCAAATACAATAATTGGTTTACAGCAGAGTCACCTTTCGTGAAACCTGACTGATTTGGAGATTTGTTAGCTAGGATAAAATTGTGAACATATTTATGAACACATTTTTCAAAAATTTATCCTAATATACATAATAAAGAAATAGGCCGATAATTTTCTACTTTGCTTGGATAAATTTATTTATGTATAGGTACAACATTAGCAATTTTCCAAGAAGTGGGAAACTGTTTCTGCTTAAGCAATAAGTTAAAGAGTTTACATATATGCGGAGATAAAATATCTGCGGCTTCTTTCAGAATTTTGGGACTAATTAAGTCAGGTCCTAGAGCTTTACTTGTATCAAAAATTTTTAAAACATCATTTACATCTGTATCAGTTATATACACATTATCTAATGTTTGGGGTACATTGTTTTCAAAGGGTGGTAATGTTTTACCTATATCCTGTACTGTAGATTGAAGAGAAAAAAAATGTTCAATAAATTAGTTTTATCTATATCATCATGCAAAACTGTATCGTCCTCTGTGGTCAATATTGATATCCAACATGTTCTGGAGATCCTAACAACTGTTTCATTTCTAAAATTTCCTGTCATTTCTAAAATTCACATCAAACCCATCGAAAGCTATTTCAGAATTAGGAATTTTGTCGCTTACCCAACTTTCAGAAAAACAGAGAATATCGAAGTGATATAGATTTGCATTTAACAAATCATGTTAGGGAAATGAACTTTGTACATTAAGGTGCATTATAGATAGGTTTGATTGGAGATCATCGATAACATCGACTAAGTGTGAGAATAGATTGGATTCGTTTGAGTGGTCTGCATTTCTTGGAATTGGGCGGGATTTGGGTGCACATTCCCAGATATTTTAAGAAGTTTAGATATAACATATTGAGATTTAGGACGAGCAGGCGTCTCATTGTGGACATGTAGATGTGAATTTTGTTTATTTATATTACATTTCTTGATAAGTTGTCTCCCTTTAGAAATATACTACATATGTAGAACGTTTGTAAAGAGTTAACTCTTGAACATATATTTTTGTGTGTGATAAGTTTCTAATAGGAGAGTGATCTCCCTTATTTACAGCTTACAACTGTGTATACAGGTAATGTGTTTTGTGAGTACTTTTCAGGTCTTTTGTTTTATTTCAACTTTCTATTGTCAATGTGGGCGGCTAGCTGTGTATAGGTGGACCAGTTTTCTGTATAGTATATATGCTGGGCAAATTTAACTAAACTTTGGTTTACATTTTGAACTCACTGAATGCTGCCACCAGATTTCCAAGGTATTTATGATATTTATATTATTTTGTAATAGATATGTTTATGCACTATGATAATTTATATAAAGGTATATGTTCTGAACATTATTATACATTCATAGTGGTACACATTTAATATATAAGTTTTATATGATTGTAATTGAATTATGATATAAAATATAAAAATGTATTTTTTATAACAATTTGTTTATGATAGCCATTTAATGTTATTGTCATTTCGTCTTTGTCTTGAACTAATTCATGTAGTTCATTTCAGGATGGTTATTATTGCTTAAAAAATTGATATTTGATATATATACAGAACTTAATAAATCTATAAACTTTGATTTGTGTTGGAGTTTATGTGAGTAGTTATTAGACTCGGTCACATCATGGTTTATAAAAATGGACGAATTATTGATTAACATGTAGGAATTAGAATTATTTCCATTTACAAGTGTAGAACAAGTTAATTTTTGTCACCACATGAATGTGTATTGTTGTGCATAGAAAGTATGTGTAACAATAGTAATATAAAAGGTAACAATTTTTCATGAGAAATAATAAATAGATTAAAAAACACAGCAAAAATAAAATCGACATATTTGATACCCTTCAATTTAGAAGCACATTCGTAGAACACATCGATCCTAATACGATATTCGTATATAGAGATAAGTTATCAGGGAGTTTTTAATGTCGAAACTTAACATCAGGATCGGATGTGTCCTATGAACAAATTTCAACGATGTTCGCATGAAAAACTCAACAAAAAGAAGAAACAATAACAATTATAAAAGGAAGATTAAGGAAAACAGTAAAATATATACAATGATACATATGATCCATCGAAAAGTCAGCTAGAATTGGTGGCATGATAGGGAAAATATTTACATACACCCTAAAATAGGATATATGTATAAAAAGGAGGGCAATTCATAATAATAGTTATGGATATGTATACATGTCTAGAACATAACAATAGCACCAGAGTTGTAAACATATTGGCGTGAATAATTAGCCATGTGGTGCACTGTCGTTCTTGGTGTCACCGGGGTGAATTGGAGGTTCAGGAGGCGCGCCTAGTCTGCTGGACAGTGATATTAGTTCCTCCATCGTTGCTACCTGGTGTTTGTGCTCGGCGTGGTCTATCACAAAAATTTTCCCCATTCTAGTTGAAGGTAGATTTTGCTCGACCACTTTTAATTAATTTCCTTGCTTCTGAAGCAACCTTAGCCCGATTGCGGGTAAAGTCTTGATTGACCCATACCCCTTGGGAGCCTTCCATGTCATGTGATTTTTTTTATCTTACTCTCTTTCAGGAGTTGATGAAGATGACGGATATTATAGTTTGTGATCCTTGCTATGATAGGGCGAGGCTTGCCTGGCACAGATGCACCCACTCTATATGACACTACTAGTTCAGTTTTTTGTAGTGGGATGGTAAGCTTTTCACATATATCAAGGACGACTTTATCAGTGTCACACTTATCCTCAGGTACCCCGAAAATGAGTACACAGTTCCTACGACTGTACATTTCTAACTCATCAATGCGTTTTGTAAGTTCTTTGTTTTTTTTTTCACATAGATCACCATAGGCCTGACATATAGGGGTTATCCTCAAACCCACATAAAACTTGAATTCCTGCATCATAATAGAGCAAACTGCATTGACAATTTTATTCAGAGCTGTCTGAGATATTGGGGATGACCTGGGAGTGAGGCTAGTGTTGGGTCCTGGTGGGCAAGAGGCTGGAGTGGATGAAGCATTTGGTACAGCTGTACTTGGCATACATGCCACCATGCCGAACCCTGGCACAAATTGATAGGTTTGTGGATACGGTCCTGAAATTGGAGCTGGATGTGTTTGTAAGGGGGTGTGGAGGGAGGGGACCGCCTGTGGTACACTGGCATTATTGGAATCGTTGGCAGAGCTCATTATTGATAATTCACATTGTTTTTTATGAAGATGACTAGTAGAAGGCGAATAATCGTCTGTAGATGAGAAAGATATTTTGCGTTTAAGGTCACTAAAGCTATCGACCATGATAAAGCAGCCACAGAAAAATGTCATTTTAATAGGTTGAACACAGTGAATTAGATTAAAATTGTTTTCTCCTGTATATTCAAAGTGTATGTAGAGGGCGCTATTTAGATGTAAGCGCCGTATCGGTAATTTATTTTCAAGTTGCACGAATTTTGGTCATTCGACACGCAAACGCTGACCAGTACAAACACCTAAATTTTACTATAACTCATAGGTGATTGTTACTCCTGTGCTGTACCACTAATGGAACCGAGCGGTGAAGTTTCATTGAAACAAATATTGGAAGTTGTTAAAAGCCAAGGATATTCGTTAAAAAATTTAGATGACAAAATTTCAAAACAACACTTGGATCTAAAACATGAAGTTCATGTTCATCTCACGCAGTTAAAAAATTAAGGGCAAAATCTTAATTTACCTGGAAATATACAGGTAATAAAATTCAACACCAGTTTAATTCAGAGATGCTGGAAGAATGTACACAAATATCTTGGGCATTGCAAAATTCAAAACCAGAATACGCCAGCGAATAAATAGAAACTGTGAGTGAAAAACTATCTAAACGAAATAAATTTATAAAAATAGCTGACAGTAGCGAAGTCGGCTGGGAAACTGTTCGGCAATATGAGAGTAACCCAGTGGCCAGTGATTCGGACAACGAGAGCAAAATACTTAAGGCGGATTCAAGAGCCATCAAAAACCGCAAAACCAAAATGAAACAGAAGCAGACAAACAAAAAGCCTAGATTTTCTAATAGTGTTAAGCCTGCTTTGGTTTTTTGTCCCTATACACAAACACAGCCATTCATCATACAGTCTTTTCATGGAAATCCGACCAGTCATGGTTCAGCGGCAGTCAACAATACAACGACTTTGGTCAGGCAACCAAGCAAAGAGGCACATGCTTTGGATGCGTTTCATCCACACACTGGAGAAACCGATGCAAATCGTCAATACCCAAGCCAAAAACAGAGTGAAGACCTAAAAGATGAGTATATTTATAATTTGTAATAAAGAAATAAATGCATGTGAATTTATCATAGATACTATAGAAAACTGGTATAAGATACCATTTTTCTCAACTCCACCTTCTGTCTGTTTAAAAAAACAATAGATCCCTGTTAAATCACAAGTGTTTTGTATCTCAATCCATTCATAAATTTTTTAGTAGTAGTGTGTTTAACTAAACCACACATAGTTAACCCACTTACAGTGTCTGTCAGAGATAGCAATAAAAAGAGGTTAATCCTGGATTTACAGCATGTTAATAAACATCTCTGGAAAACCAAAGTTAAGTTTGATGATATACGTATAGCTATGCAATATATTTCAAAGGATTCTTTTTATTTTAAATTTGAGTCAGTTTTGGGGTTTAGAAGGGAAATCAGGATTGGTTTGAAATATTTTCGGTTTTAAGTATTACCATTTGGTCTCAGATCTGCATGTTATATTTTCACAAAAGTTAGTAGACCTTGACGGGGTGAAAGTAAGCAAGTACTTATGTACTTAGATGACGGATTAGGAGTTCATGATGATTACAACAAATGCCAAAAAATGGCAAGAGATATGAAAGCAGATATACTGAATTGTGGTTTTATTCCAAAAAATGAAAAATCTATGTGGTTTCCTTCAAAACAAATTACATTTCTGGGTTATTTTATTGACACAGAAAACGCAAAGATCAAAATTTGCAATTCTAATCAGAAAAACTATTGAATTCCATTGAATGCATAGAATCGGATTTATTTGAAAAACAATCTGTTTATGTACGAAAGGCTGCAGGTTTAGTCGGACAAATTATCTCCATGCATTATATACGGTAATAAGAGATATCGTTTATTTATTGACCAAATCCATTAGTATAGACATACAAAAACTGTATCATGGAATAGTGATATCAATTTGAGCAATGACAGTTTGATAATGATACAGTTTTGGAAGAAAAATCTTAGCAAACTGAATGAAAAGTCATTTATCATAGATTTTGCGAGTTATAAGCTTGCTTATAGTGATGCAAGTGGAACAGGGTATGGTGGTTACGCAGTACAAACACCAGTTAACATAGCACACGGAATGTGGTCAGAAAAAGAACGTTTATTTAGTTCTATCTGGTGAGAATTAATGGCCGTAAACAGAATTTTGATGTCTCTTAAAAAGCATATATCTAATAAGCATGTAAAATGGTTTTCAGATAACCAAAACGTTATCAGAATAGTTCAGAGAGGTAGCATGAAGTCTGACTTATTAAATATTGCTTTGTCAATTTTTGATATCTGTTTATCAGCTAACATAAGATTAGATATCAAATGGATCCCTCAGGACAAAAATCAACAAGCTGATTTTTTAAGCAGAGTTGTAGATTTTGATGATTGGGGTGTTTCAAATCAAATATTTAATTTCATTGATCCAATCTGGGGGCCTCATGAAATTGATTTGGACAAATCTCCACTCAAAGTCAGTGATCTGCTGATATTATAGTCGTCGGTTTACAGGCAGAGTGAATCGTTTGAAACTGTATTTTCTTAACCCCGGTATGTCCGCATAAACAATACCTTGCAAGTCACAGTGTCTGTCGGGTGAAGATAGAACTACATGTAGATCTATATAATAAATATTGTAAAACCTATTTAGAAATAACCTTTAAATTATCATTTCCCATGATATAAAATTTCACATTAATTCAGCAATCTAGATGTTTTCCAAGAATCTGTGGCAAATTTAATTGTCAAAAATATCATCTAATTATATAAGTCAGCTTACATGTCCATTGTATATGTAATTATGGTTCAAAACCAAATGTTTTGTTTTCATTATTTCATTTAACAGACAAGGAAGTGTACTTACGCATCATAACCCAATACGATTATGATTGGTGATAAACAGAAATCAATCTGGCTTACGCTCCTGAAAATTTTCCCTTTTATCTAAAATTCTGATACAAGCTCCAATATTATTACACTTGCAAATTTATTTCATTCAAGGATATCTAAGTTTGTAGATTATCTTTTTTTAAATTACATGTACTATATGAACATAAACATTCTTTAGCAAATTATGATTTCCATTTCTATTTGACTTCACATATTTCTTTGAATTACACAAAATTTGATAACTAACCCTAATTTATTATTAATTTTTACATAATTTTAATTTTATTACCAATGTCAGACATATATCTTTGTTGATATACAAGGATTTATAATAAGAACCAGTGATATATAGAATTTTAAATTAAATTGACAGGTGAAGCACACATGTACAATGACTCCCAGCATGAAAATTGATATATATATATACGGTCTTGATAATGTATCTTATGTATTACTATAATACACACCAATCTTGGAAAAAACTTAACTTGGAAAACTATCAACATATGTACTATTACTAACTCTTAAATTGTATTATTTTTCACTATCTTTTGTCATTTCACAATGAAATAAGTTATTAAAATTTTAAAATACTACAACTTTTGAACATATTTATTTACACGCATGTGAAAATAATAAAACAGTTAAACCAATTGGTTGTTCTGATAGTAATCCATTCCATATCACACAGTCCTGCATGTTTTCCATTGTGATAGATAGCCGGAACTACTGTATTTGTGTGAAACGTATTCTTGCCACTGGTTCATAGTGTTATAAGCGCTTAAAACTGACGATAGCAGTAGGTTCCTATTTGGTACCAGCAACGTTGTGGAAGGATAACTTCATCAGTATTCATTCCGTTTGCCATACAAACATAGATAAGCCATCATTATCAGTTCTGAAGGAAATTACAACAGCTTCTCGTGTTAAGATAATGTGTGCTGCAGTTGAGTGGGGGGAAAAAAAAGAGAATGTTGCCAGAGAGGCATACAGAAAGTCTGAGAATACAAAACACAGTAACTTTAATCTTTGTTAATATGGGCTGTATTTAAGCGCCACACACAGTCATTTTGCAGCCAGTCCTTAATTTTATGTAGTTGCTGTGGTGAGGGACTTATTGAAATTAAATGCCCATATTCAATGAAGGACAAGTTGAACTTGGATGTGGATTACGTCTGTAAAAGTGACACTGACAGTAATGAAAAACTAAGTACAAAACACCCATCCCATACTTTTATCAAGTACAATTTCAACTGTATGTCACTGAGAGAATGTATCGTGATTTTATAGTTTGGTGGCCAAATGGCATTTTCATTGAAAGGATTAAGAGAAACCCAAGATATTTGGAAGAGAATGTCTGCAAGGCACTGGAACCTCACAAGATGTGTTCTACCAGAACTTGTGTTTAAATATTACTAAAAAATCTTTTTCAAATGCAAGATCTTCAGATAAATGCCCAGACAGATGACGACACTAAAATGATGTGCAAAAATGAAAACTGTAGCAAAGTGGTACCACATGAGATGCATAAAACTGAAGAAAGTGCCTAAAGGAAAATGGATCTGTTCTGACTGTAAATAGATTATATATCATAAAACAAAATTAAAGGCAATGTACATAACATGTGCAACTTTTATGAACTGTTACAATGTATATATAAGCATATGCATGCCATATTTATTAGATATATACATGTGTGTTTATAAACAATGTCTGAATGAAAACAATGTGGACAAGCTGCAGTATGAATCATGTACATTTAGTATGTAAATATAGTGCTGTGTGCATTCTCATTGCGTAGTATAGATATAATGGGTATAACATTATATGACTGCACTGACAATTTAGTACGGTAATGTATCTTGTTACATTTGTACAGCAGTGGATTAATGACACTTCAATATGATGCACATAATGAGAATATATATAATTATGATTTTATGTAGATATTGCTTAGATTTCAATCAAAGAGACAACACGTTGTGAACAAACAAGACCATGACTTATCCAAATCATTACGAAATGCATTATATTGATGTAAACAAGGCATTAAATTATCAGAAATCATCAATATCAACGAAGAGAGACTCACCCGGTCGAACATAAGCTAAGTTTCTGTTCAAATCTGTTGTTTACATCTGAAAAATGCCAACCGACAATGTTTGTACTGTTGTAATATACAGAAGCCAGACGGAGTAGCACTCCTTGATTCCGATTATTGAATGTGCTTAACCCTCTCATACCTGAAAGGTATATATATATATATGGGCCTAAAATATATATATATATATACAATACATATATAACCTTTATCGGAATGTGATGTCGGTAAATGGCGGGCTTGGGCCTAAAATGTCCCCCAAAAAGTTTGTCAAATGCTACAACTACACATAGAACCTTTATCGGAATTGTGATGTCGGTCTTTTTAAATCACAATTAGATATATAATATTTTTAAATATATATTTTATTTATCATTTATATATATATTTGCTTTTAATATAGTTTTATATATGTTTATTTATCTTTTTTATATATATATATATTTATTGTGTGTGTTGTTATTCCTTTGGCAATCTTTGTAGCTTTCAAGCTCAATTTTCTTTCGTTCCTCTTTTCTAATTTTTCATCACCTAGTTGTTATTGATATATATAATGATCGTTTTAAATTTGTACTATCAGTGTTTTCCATTTTTCATTTTTTTTTGGGGGGGAGGGGGTTTTGCTTTTAATTGGTAGTTTTGTTAGTTTGTTTGTTTTTCTTTTTTATTTTGTATTTTCCGTCATTTGCCCTGGACTTCTGGGGTCTTTACGTACAACACTGCGGTTATATCAGAAGGTTTTTATGTCTTCAAAGGGAAGTTAAACTGCAGGATATGTTTTTTTTAACTATTGAAAACCATATTTCTTGAACGAAAATTATGAAAATCTCCTACAAAGTTTTCTCCAAAACGGATTACGCAAGAACTTGAAAATGGTCTATTTCACATAGGACAAATTTTATCCTTGTTTGAAGAATAGGTCGTTCGCTAATGTGAAGCTTTCACTGGCTCAAAAATATAATTTGTTTCATGTTTCTGAAAGTGATTTAACCTACCATTTGGTAAAGCTTCTACCTAGATTTCTTCGATCAAACATGTTGATACCCCTGTTGTCACACAAAATATATTAAAATATTTTTTTTCAAAACAAATAGAAACATGGGTAAAATGTTAAGGCAAAAACAACACATCTGCAGTAGTTGAGAAAAACAAAAATGTGATAGATACATCAATGTACTATTACTGAAATACGATTTGACATGTCCGATTTACCGAAGTTTGAAAATAGATGTTTCAATTTAGGCCTTCTTGAATTCAGAACAGATATTACAAAAAAGTTTTCATACTAACATATATACCAATCCTAATATCTATAAATCACCACGATGTCATCAAACATGCGAACATTATCAGTTCCCGATTCATAGCAATTGGAAACACTTTTTCATTTGCAAGTAAAGAAAGTTTGGTATATGTTATTTCAGACCCTGATTTGCTTTCAAAATTAAGTTTAGAATATGCCTAGTCCCAGATGAATAAATTTCATGATTCATTGAGTTTGGCCCAAGGCTTAATACCAAAACACATTTTTTTTCAATTTTTAAAATCTAAGAAGTGAGTGAAATTCTCACACGCAAGTTATTATCAAGTTCATATGTCGGTAGTATATGGCCCGTACCCTGGCTACCCCCATAGCTATCATAATACCTAAATCTTTACCACCCTCCACAAAACAGTTCAATTCATTTTTTTTACCAAAACGTGGTTTAAATACAAAACACCCACATCATGGTAAAATTTACACACCCCTCCACAAAATGGTTAAATTCAATTTTTTACCACAACGCGGTTAAAACCACAAAACACCCATGGACATGGTTAAATTTACACGCCCCTCCACAATATGGTTAAATTCAAATTTTTACCTGGTTAAAAACACAAAACACCCACAGCATGGTTAAATTAAGACGCCCCTCCACAGTATGGTTAAATTCAAATTTTTACCTGGTTAAAAACACAAAACAACCACAGCATGGTTAAATTTACACACCTCCTCTTCAATATGGTTAAATTCATTTTTTTACCTGGTAAAAAAACACCCACGCTCAATCACAACATGGTTAAATTAAAAACTTTATTGGCTAAAATATTACAACCATCCACAATATGGTTAAAATTACAATCATCTATAGTACATAAATATATGCACCCAACATAACATTATATCTAAATCTTTACAAGCTTCCGATAGGACCATACAGGACCTCAGACGGGACCATGTAGGACCACACCGCCTGATAGCCATCCAATAGCCAACAAAGATCCATGTTGATACCGGTCACACACTCCTTTTGTGTAAATCATCCAACCAAATCTACATTCAGTCACGACTGAATTTGTATAATAACTAAATAAAATATCTTAAAGAATTTTATTTTATTATAATGAAAATGAAATGTAAAATGCCTCGAGTTAAGGTGCACTACCCTTGTAGTAAATATGCTATGAAAAATTCTATATATTGTAGTATCCACCATTATAATAGTAAATAAAATGGCAAAACTGAGATTTTGCCTAAAATGTGGTTGTCGTACAACATCGAAATATCTAGTTTGTGATGGATGTGGAGGACAGTATTTTAAGACGAACGGAATAAACCCTTTTCAAAAGAAAAGAAAGATGGAAAAATAAAGCACGAAGATATACTATATCTTATTTTTAAAGAAGAATGTAAAAGATTAGGTAGAATTTTTTGAGAAATTAATATCAACAACGATATTAATTTTTGCTGTTTTATGCTAGGTTTTTTATTTTAAGGTTGAACTACACTATAGATTAAATTTAAAAAACAGATATTGACCATTTAATAAAAAAAAAAATCTTAGATTTTTCAAAGTGGGCGGGTGTTGAAGAAAATAGAAAAGAAAAAAGAACATAAAAATACGTGATAAAGAGGAATTAATTATAGGCCCATACGTTAAAGAAGAATTGAGAGATAGAGGAGGAGGAGGAATTGGGAGACATAGAGGAATAGATAGAGCCCTCCTAAGAATTTGTCTTGATTGATGAGCAAAAAATGTTAAATTTACAACCTTTTTGGATACTTATATAGTGGCCTTATTAAGGGTTTTTTCAATGATGTAGAAGATATATTGATGAATCTTATAAAAGAGGTGATAACGAACAGAGATATACAAAGCGGTGATAAGTTACGTATCATCGTCGAACACGAGAACTGGAATAAACCGTAGAGCACACCTTATATGAATATTTCTAATGATTTAGAAAACATTCTTCTCGAGGCATTAGTCGATTTTATAGAATATAAAAATGCCCCTATAAATGAAAGGGTTTTTACGTTCATTCGATTAAAATGCCAAAAGGTGCAGGACGCCCTAAAGAATCTGTGACTAAAGATAATTTAAAATCGAGAAAAGGCATCATAACGATAAAAAATAAAGATAGCATGTGTTTGGCTCGTGCGATTGTGACAGCTGTGGCTAACATAAACAAAGAAAAATGGTCAAAAAGTCAGATTAAAACGGTTTCAATGCATCTATGAAACTACAAGAAAAAGCAGCTTTAAAACTTCACGAAGAAGCAGATGTAAGTTTTAACGATTTTGGTACAACTTTAGAAGACGCGGAAACTTTCGCACGTCATTTAAGGGTCCAGATCAACTTCGTTGACGGTGGTATATTAATCGAAATTATTTATACAACCTCTGGTGATTACAACATTGACAAGATGATATATCTCTATAAAAACGATAACCACTTCGATGTGATTACGAGCATGACAGGGTTCTCGAGTAAGAGTAATTACTGCCATAGTTGTAAAAAAACCTATGCCAAAAGAGATTGTCACAAATGTCCTCAAAAATGTTTGTCGTGTTTTAAGTACAAGTCTAAATGTTGCGGTGAAGCAATTGTGTGCGATGTTTGTAATCGTACATTTTAGGACAAAAATGCTTTGAAGAACACAAACGTAAGCGTGGTAAGAAGAATTTCTCCACAGTTTTTCAAACCATTAAAAATGTTTACGATATGAACGAATCGTTAATAATTTATATGGTGAAAAGGATGAGCAAAAGCATATTTGTGGATTTTCTAAATGCAGTAATTGTCATGAATATTGCGATATGACAACCCATCAAGCGGACCAAAGGTGGTTATTGTAAAGATGAAAGGTGTAAATGGGATCCAAAATACACCTGTTATAACTGTATGACCGTAAATAACCGTCTGGCCGGAACGACCGAATATTTTTTTTACGATATCGATGCAACTCAAGATACAGGTGTACATATACCTAATTTGGTGATTTGCCAAGAACATGAATTTTTAAACGTGGATGATTTTGTAGGTTTGTTATAGATACTAAAGAAGGTATCTTTATAGCCCATAACGCAGTTAAGGTTGTAACAACTTTAATCCAAAGGCGTACGATACATCGATCTCAGTTTATACTGTAAGGACATCCTACCCCAATGCTAGTAGACTATCGTTCAATCAAAATGTAAAATTAATCCTCCATAGAGAAAACAACATTAGACCATACGTTATTTATAACGGTACCAAAATCATGTACATGGAAGTCGATAAAAATAAAGTTTATAGACTCCATTAATTTTGTAAATAACCGTCTGGCGGATTTCCCTAAAACGTTTGGGTTAAAAGAACTCAAGAAAGCGTATTTTCCCCACTTTTTTAATAAACCTTGTAATAAAGGTTACGTAGGACCAGTATCTAGTAAAAACATTACAGTTACGATTATGTGAGTGCTAAAGATAGAAAAGATTTTTTGGAATGGTATAGTACGAAGAATGAGTTTGATTTTGACAAAGAACTTATCGAATATTACACGTCGGATATAGATATATTACGACGGAGCATGTTAAAATTTCGAGAAGATTTGTTTTTTCTAGAGTTAGAGAACATAATACTGGAATTAGATAACCCTCTACAATACATCACAGAAAAAAGAAATCCACCACGAGCGTGGTGTATGGCTATTTATAGAAATAATTACACCCCCGACGATACTATAGCCAACGGTTTACATAAAGATACAACCTCTTACGGAAACGTATAGTCAGATCTTTGCTTCCATCTCGTGTTGGAAACCGTGGCAAAAGAAAGGTGCACCACAAACTTCGGTGTTAAAAATTCAACACGCTTTAAATGGTGGTGAAGTCGACGGTTATTGCGTGGAAACAAAATCTTTACGAATTTCAAGGTTGTTTTTGGCATGGTTTCACAACGTGTTTTACTTCCGACACAATTAACACTAAGAATCAAACAGTTATGTTTATGTTCTCCACTCAGTAAAAAAAAACAGAATGCCTGTTAAAAACATGAAATAAGTTAAAAAGCAGAAAAACTCTTGAGTGGTACGGAAATTTAATCGAAGATACTCCATATTTTAGCAGAGGGGAATGTCAACTTAATAAAAATTTGTTGATTAAACCGTTAGAGGTTGTAACAACTTTAAATCCTAGAGATGGTTTTTTCGGTGGTCGAACCAACATCAAATTATTGTATGATTTTAAAAAGGGTGAAAAAGGACGATACATCGATTTCGTGTCCTTGTATCCAACGGTTCAGTTTTACGCAAACGCTTATCCTGTAGGACATCCTATCGCGACCCAAATTTAGAACCATTCACGGTCTTGTCCCAAAAGTTTAGACCTATCTTGGTTTGGGTTCATCAAATGTAAAATTATTCCTCCTAGAGATCTATATCATATAAAAATTTCAGATACCAAAAGTATAAATCAATAGGATGTCCAGGACATAGATACAAATCCGGTAAAAATGGACAAACACGGACCTCTGGAAACCAAGAGGTGGGATCAGGTGCCATGGAGGAGTAAGCATCCCCTGTCGACCGGTCACACCCGCCGTGAGTCCACACATTCCAATGAAACACGTGAGGAGTGGTATCCTCGTCACAATTGGTACAGACGTCTCAAACGACCGCCAACGAAAAGGCAACTCAACATTTCACTTAGTGAAACAGAGTAGTCGCAAACAAGACTATTATACCGACCATAAAATTTGCGGAACGTTGACATTAAACGCGGTTTTCGATATCCCTGTGTCAATAATTTGAAAAACTCCTGTTCCCTCTTTGTAAAACATGTGCCCAAACAAAAATTAAAAAGTGTACACACACCAACGAGGAACGATCGTTTAAAGGTAGGTGATGCACACCAGATTTTTTTAAATTCTTGGATAAAGGTTATAAAGTTGAAAAAAAATTACGAAGTGTGACATTTTGAAGCCTCTACCGGCTTGTTTAGAGAGTACGTCAAACAATTTATGAAGATAAAAGTGGAGAGTTGCCCCCCTTCCAATGTGGGATTCCTCCCAATTCACACCTAGTGGTACACCTTTATATGTCGGTAGAGGAGTATATAAGAATTGTCAACACCCGGAGGAAAAAATTAGGTATTGACTTAGAGGATATACAATATAAAATGCCGGCAAACGTGTCATAGCTAAGGATTGATGAAAGTAGGTATGTCTTAACTCGCTGTGTTGGGGTAAATTTTGATCTTTATTTTGGAAACTGGAACCACCAAACCATTGGAATAATCAGAACAAATCAAAGGTCACTAATGGTAGGTTGATGCGTTTGGGCAATTGTTCTTACATCCGTACAGTTTTAGGAATTAATTCTAACAAAAGGGTGTTGACAACATCGGTGCAGAGTTTTATAAGCCGTCATGTCCTCTTTTGATTTTTGGATATACTTATGTTCAGCAGCGACCAAAAATATGGTAAAAAAACCAATTTTGTTGTCTTATGAAAGGGGGGTTATGACAAGCTTTGGGGCAAATTTTATTGACATAACGGTCCTTCGTCTTTTTTTTTAGTTTCATAGTTATTTGGTTTATAACCTAATGTAGTCCTCCATACATTACTATTCGGGAAGATTTTTGTACTGTTTACCATTATAATTCCCTATGTCGTTTTAGGTTCGATCGGGAAACTTCTTGTTAATACGGGGAGTACTTGTATTGTTATTTGACCGGTTGTAATGTAATGTTTTGTGTGGCTTGACCGTGGTCACTGTTATTCCTCGTGCTCTTCGTTATTTGTTTTGGGTATATGTGTGAGTGTATTGTATGAAAAAAGAAACGAGTAGTTAAGAATTGAGAATTTGGGTGTCGTAAGGATGTGCCGGTGTGCTGTTTTTAAAAGCATGTATATAGAGAAAAAAGACAATTTTGGCTGCGGTGGCGAAAATTCCAAAGAGCTTGAAGATGTCATGATTTTGACAACACTAAAAGCTGTGTGGCATTTTTAAAACGTTTAGACTGTGTGATACGTTTATGTGGAATAGCAGTAAGTTGTAATTTTATTTTATTTGGAAATATGTTTATCGAGAGTTGTTAGATTTCTGTAATGGCGCAGTGTCGTTTTGAATTACGGGATTTTAGTACTTTATATGGTAATTTGTTTAACGTTCATCGGAATAGTGCGTCAATATATAACTCATAATCAGTTTTTGAGAGAACCTTCAGGTCGTTTTAACAACTCTAGTTTCATCAGGAGGCCGGTGACATATGCATTACCATGTAAACTTGATAATAGAGATAGACAATCTCTACCAACATGTGAAACAAACATTATTCGTGAACGAACCCATGGTGTTTTATGAAAAATTGAACTTTAGACGATCAGATCGGACCACCTCAACAGTTTATAAATAAAAGACCAAATTAAGGTATGGTGCAAATGGATTACGATATGAAAGACCGATTCGTAGACCAAAGTAGAGACACCAATATTTTTATAGCCGCGTTTACGACGGCTCACGTACGTATGATGCTTTTCGACGTTTTGGACAACCTTGGTGATGAAGTGTTGAGATTTGACACTGATAGTGTATGGTAGGTCGATACGGTGATAGTTTGGGCGACATGTCGAACGAATTGGACGAAGAAGAGTGGATAACGGATTGGGATTGTAATTGTCCTAAATCATATGTTTACAAAACGTCCAAAATCAAGGTGTGTGTAAAGTTGGGTATCGATAACAGAACTTATCTTAGGAAAACGTAAAAGAAAATGCAATCACTAGAGATACTAAAACTAAACAGATCGTTAATAAATACCAGGAAAAAGATCTTACACCATCCTACGATAAAAGAGTTTTACTAGATAATTATGAAACCCTACCGTATGGATATTAAACCTCTCTTGGATATCAAATCGCTTTCTTGTGATTTAATATTCGAGGTATCGTTTTTAAGGGTCGACGACCAACAATTCTTCTCTCACGAAATTTCTCTGGGGTGCCGGTGATTTTAAATAATACACGTCAATACCCTGCATTCTAAAATGTCGACTGATTTCGTGTTTATCGATGCTCCATATAGGATAGGTGGCTCTTTTTCTACCTCCTTCTACTTCACAGGGTTGATATAAATATCTGACTTTAGAGAAGGGGTTGATGAACGGTTGTGTATTGTTAACGGGTTCAATTTTGGGGGGTTTCGACGTCTCGGCGTTAATCGCCTCCACAATCCCCTGGCAAAAGTTTCACCCATTCTCTGTTCCGACGTTTGGTCATCTCCTTGTTGTATTGGTAAGTGAAGAGTCTTTAACCCAGAGTTCTATTAAATCTTTCGACTATGACCTGATCTCGATGAATGTCGACTTTACCTCTTCTTATACCCGTTTTAATTTAGATACGTCACCCATGAATTCGCGACCGGGATCTACTCTAAGAGTTTCGGAAACTTTAGGTGACGTGCGTAAATCTCTTCGAAGGCGGTGGCCACTTCTATAGAGTTTTTGGACGTTAAAGGTTCCGCTTCTTTGTATCGACTTCCAACATCTACCACGGTCAACGCGTAATTTACGAAATTTTTTACCTACTTTATCGTACGGTAAGAATAGTTAATCCGCCTGGTGTGTCTCGTTCTTTTCGACCAATTCGAACTTTGGCCTCACGATTTTCTTAGGAGCTGGTAAATAAATCTGCCATACGTCTTGTTTTTGGAGAAAATCAAAGGCTTGTCGTTCTGTGGCACCACCCGCGGCTTTGGCCAACTTTCTTATAGCCTCCTTACTTCCAATAGCCTTGGTGACTGAGATAGATTCGTTCCATTTTTCTTTCCATTTTTTCTTAATCAGCCTTTTTATTTTCATCGCACCGTAATACACCAAGGCTATACCCAAGGCGACAGAAATTAGCTCGCCACTCTTCTGTTTTTCGGAGGGTTGGTAATAATCACTCAATTCGGTTCTGGAGGCATCTCGTCGCCCGTCATGTTTGAATAGACTCTGTATGCGTCGTCCACTTCCTTTTCCGTGTAAATTGAGTGATCCTCTTTTCCTAAACGTTCGTTCAGGTAATCTAATTTTTTTCTCTATCACGGCCCGATTTTTCCTTAGCCCGAGCCAATTTTTCTATCGCCTTATCGTGTCTCTTTTGCTCATCGTAATTACTGAAGAGGTAGCTAGACCCCGTGAACGCGAAGGCGTTAACAACGGCCCCACCTAACATCAGTGCGACAGCACTTACCATTTTTAAATATTTTTACATTTTTATTTCATGATATCCTCTGGGATGACGCCTTTTTTGACGAGCTGGTTTTTTGTATACATTTCTTGGCCTTTTATTTTTATCTCAATTATGCGTATCCGATCGCAATAGTCGTGTCCACAGCGGCGTGATATAAAGTATTTACCAAATTTTTTTCATTACTCATAGTTTGTTTTTAGATTCATTAGATTTTTTTTACCGCAGTCTTAATTCGTCGCAAAAGGATCAGTGCGTTCGTGAATCTTAGGTTTCATAGGTGTTACAGATTCTGGCTGACTTTCGTTAAAACGATTGAGAATAAAAACACCACCTATTACTATTGCGGTTGGCATGATCCACGACCATTTATCACTCGAAGATTTATCACTCGAAGTTTTATCCTCCTCATCATTTAGTAGTGCTTTTTTATTTTTTCGTTCCACAGCGATTTTTTACCCGCTTCCACTTTTTAGGGTTCTTCGTTTCTAGAGGTACTGTAGGTGACCTCTTGGGAATTTGAGGATTCTCTGTCATTTTAAAAAGATTTATTAATTTTTTTTTATGTGTCTGGCCAATGTTAAAGTGGATGTGAGTGGAGCGAGGTACATGCTGTACCTGCAATACAAATAACAACAGAATTCAGAAATAAGATAATCCCGAGACGTATAACGAAATTATGGAATTTCCGAGGGCATTACTCATGAGGGAACCTAATTTTCTTTAATAAATTTAAATAATTTTTTCCACCTCTTCATCCGTTAGTCCTTCCACATCGGTCAAACTTAAATCTTTAACCAAAAATTGTTTGGATTTACCTCCAGCGACTAATGCACAAAATCTGTCTTTTGAGGTACTATCGTTTGAGGAACTATCTTTTGAGGTACTATCTTTTGAGGTGTTATCTTTTGAGGTACTATCCTTAGAAGTGCTAGTCTTGGAAGTTTCCACACTTCGTTTACCAGGACAAACGCTCTCTGGTGTTTCAATGGTAAGTAGTTCATCCGTTTGCATACTTTTTACATCGAAGAAATTATTTTTGTCGACTATCTTTCCAATTTTTCGTAACGTTTCACTCTCAATATGGTGAAAATTATCGATAATATTAATAAAGCGTGGAAAAAGTAATATTCTTCTCATTTTTTTTAGTAATTACTAAAAATTACTAGAGTAATTACTGAAATTACTAAAAACTACTAAAGTAATATTGTCAGTAATGAGTAATGTTCATTAAAGGTTAAAAATTACTAAAAATTTACAAAAAAAAAAAGTAATTACTGAGTTATTACACGGATTTTTAGTAAATTACTTGATTATTTAATAAAGTTATTGTCTGATTTTTATAATATTTTAAAGATTATGATATTGTGTTTTTGTCAGAGTGTTGGCTTTTGGTAAACGATGAAATCACTGTAGACGGTTTTGAGCTTTTTACGTCAATACCACGCTCCAAATGTAGTGGTGGGGGTATTGTATGTTTATATAAGCCATGGTTGAAAGCATATATTTCATTACTTTCAACTCAGGCAGATAGTATTTTATGGATTAAAGTGGATAAGTCACTTTTTTCTGACAATACTGATGTGTTCTTTGCTTTTACTTATTTACCGCCTGAAAAGTCAGTTTTTTACCGTCACTATGATGTTGATCTGTTTCATCTCCTAGAAGATGGTATTGGTCTGTATAGAAGTGAGGGTCATGTGGTAGTGTGCGGTGTTCTGAATAGTAGAACTGGTACTAGACACCAGATTACATTTCATACGTGATACATGCAACTGTGCACGATAAAATTGATAATATTGTTAATTACCTTGAGGATACGGTTAACGTTGCACGTAACTCAGAGGATAGTTCTGTTAATACGTTTGGTAGGAGATTATTACAGTTATGCCAAACTACTGATTCACGAATTTTAAATGGTTGCACTAGCGGTGACAATGTGGGTAAAAAACTTATGATGCCCTCGGTAGTAGTGTTATAGATGATGTATTAACAGCCATGTCAACTTACCCGATAATTAAATCGTTTGAGGTTAAGGAATTTATTATATTTTCTGACCATGCACCAATATTATTAACTCTCAATTGTAAAGATACTAACGTTTACTACGTGTAAGTGTTTTGTAATGTATCAAGTGAAAAAAATAAAAAAAAATCAGTGTTGAAGTGGCCAGGTAATAATAAAGTTGAAATCATTCAAAAAGGTAACATCTAACAGAGATTCATTGGAATCATCATTATCTGATCTCGGTGACTGTCGTGAGAGTATAGATTTGGCAAGTAGACCAGTTTACTACTAACTCTATATTTCAGGAATTGTGTGTTAAAGAAAAACGTGAATTTATTTGCAAATGTCAATGTCATATAAAAAATTAAACCACATGACAAGCCATGGTTTAATCATCACTGTAAAACAATAAAAATTTCAATTCTCGAAAAAGTGATACAAAATGCAAGAAGTACAACTTAAGCGCGAGTATCTACGTGCACAAAGTGACACGTTACAATTTTTACAACGTAATAATCCTCGTGAGTTCTAAGGTAAGTTTATGTAGGCGTAAGATAAATAAGACATGTGATCCAAGTCTAGAAGACTTCTTTCAATTTTTCAAGCGATTAGTTGGTGTCGATAGTACTATTCCCGAAATATTGAAAATAATTTATCCAACGGAACTAACGTTTATCGTGATCTTGATAATGAATTAACTATAGATGAAGTAAATAAAGCCGTTAAAAATTTATCTAGATACAAGCCTGCTGGTATAGATATGGTGTTAAATAATTACATTATTGAATTCAGAGATATTTTTTAAGTTATTTAATAAATACTGAGAGTTGGATATTTTCATTCTATTTGGGCTCAGGGTATTTAGTATCCCACTTCACAAGAAAGGGGATGTAAATAATAATGTAAATAACTATAGAGTCAATACTCTTATAATTCATCACATTGCCAAGTTTGTTTACATCAATTCGGAATAACAGTTTGATAAAATGGAGTGAACAAGAAAATAAAATAACTGATGAGCAGATCGGGTTTTCAGACCGGGTTTGGTACAAGAGATTCGATATTTGTCCTGTATTCTATTATATGCAAGACTCTTCGGAGTAATAAGCGTTTATATTGAGCTTTCATTGATTATCAGAAAGCGTTCGATAGTATTGATCGGGATAAACTGTGGTTGAAGTTGGGTAAATGTGGAGTTACTGGTTAAATTTTCTCTGTTATCAAGTCAATGTACGAAAGTGTTAAAGCCTGTGTTAAAGTACACGGTGAGTGTTCTCAGATGTTTGATCTGTCTTCGGGCTTGATGCAAGTTGAGGGATTATCTCCCCTTCTTTTTTTCTCTGTTCATAAAATGATCCTGGAATCAGACTTAATTAATTCTAATTGTCAGAGTTATTGGCTCTGCAATTGCTAATTTATTTGTTATTATGTGATGCCGATGATACCGTCCTATTTTCAGAAGATATACATGATCTTCAAAATACGTTGAATTATCTTCATAACTATACCGAGAGAGGGGGTCTAACTGTAAATGTGGAAAAAAAAAAAAAAAATTGTTATTTTTAGAAAATATAAGAAAGTTAAAAGGAAAGAGCACTGGTTTTGCGGTGGACAGGCTATCGAAGTAGTTGATAATTTTTGTTATCTTGGTCTTAACTTCAATTATGGTAAATTTACATTTGCACAGCAAACATAGGCCACGCAAGGGCGGGAAGCTATTTATGCATTATTAAAATCAACGAAGCAGTATATGTTTAATCAAAGGGCTCAACTTTCATTATTTGATACATATATATATATCATGTATTCTTAATTACGGTGGGGAAGTCTGGGCGTTTCATAATGATCCTGATATTGAAAAAGTACATATCCCAATTTTTGATGAAAAATCTTCTGTGGGTTAGAAAAAAGCTACAAATAATGCAATGGTTTACTATGAACTTTGGCGTTATTCTAAGCAAATACGCAGACAATTTAATTATATGATTTATCTATGGCTTAAGCTGCTTAGTATACAGATAACTGCATACTAAAAGCCATGTTACGAACGAGCTTGTCCAACTTTCCTCATCGCAAACCCTAAATTATAAGATAACTTGGAGTTGTACATATTAAAAATGATATGTATTCACAAGGATTTAATATTTTTTGGGATAAACCATTATGTTGATGAATGAGAAATATTTATACACATGTATTCGACCCCTCAATCACCGTGTTTATATGATAATTTTGTGCCCAGGTTTCGTTAAGTTTCATTTGAAGGCTCGTCTAAATGTATCATTTAACAAAACATAACTGTTGACAGATTTTCTGTTTCAGTATATCTTGATAGGCCAATGTTTTCAAAAAGATAAACGAATTTATGTAAATACCGTTTACATTCACACTCTCTTGAACATTAAGGCGGTCGGTATAATAATATCCCCAGAGATAATAGAACATGAATATTATGTAATAAGTACGATCTGAAGGATGAAATGCATTTCATTTTGTTATGTCCAGTATATGAAGATCTTAGACGGCGCTACATCCAGCCATACTGTATTAATCGTCCATCTGTTTTTAAACTTGTTCAACTGCTTGGCTCCAGAAATACTAAAACATTAAACAATCTTGCAAAATATTTACACTTTTCTACAGTTAAACGACAGTTGTTAATGACAAGAAATTGATTGATTTATTGTAACAATATTACAACTCTGATTTATTATGTCAAGATCATATATATATATATATATATATATATATAAATATATATATATATAATATATATATATTATATATATATATATATATATACATATTAACCTCAAGTTAAAGTATACAAGTTACTTTGTGTAGATGATATTGTAATTTCATTTCAATATACATGTACATGCATTTTGCTGTATCCTCTGTTGTTAATTCTATACTTTTTATTGAGCACTGAATCATTATACCTATACGCTGTATTGCATTTGGTTGAATAAAGAATCAAGATACTCCGTAGGGATGGTCATGATTAAAATAAGTTTCGAGTATTTATGCTGCGATAATAATTTTTCCATCTTTTCCCTCTCTTCTAGATCTTTGATCATATTGTTTTCCCTCAAACATTCCGTGAAAGAAAATTCGTCTTTTTGGTTGAATATACAGCACCATTTAATCTGCGTCCTTTATATCTTTGCACACGGAATTATACCTTTACGATAGTACCCACACACTCTGAAGTGCATGTCTACCAGAAAAGGCAAGAAAACTTAGAGCATCCACTTTTTTTTCATCTGTAGCATTGCCGAACGATGTATAACGTTTCCGTTCCGTTGAATAAAACCGGATAAAATCTTGTAAGTTTTCTTCACCGTTCTCGGACACGGGATTGACCACTATTATATTTTTATTCGCGGGTATCCATTCTCCTTGAAGGTTAGCCTTATTCCAAAGAGCGGTAGGACATAAAATGACGATGTGTTCGAAGACTCCTCGATACTCATTTTGCAAGAGAACTAAGACAAATTCCGTCTTGCCACACCCAGTATCAGCGCGTATAATTGTACAATGAGGTTTTTAAATAAACATTTTATCAAATAACAATTGTTTTTACTTTAGGATATATCTGACACGAATCGACCATCTAGAAGATTTATCTGTGCATCCTTTACAAATATGTAGTCTAAAGGATCTGTATCAGTTTCCTCTTCTCTTTCGATTCGGACTGAAATGCCTTCTGATATATTTTGTAATTTTCGACCCGTCCTGTCGAAGGCGTTATCATTTCTACTTAGCAGGTCTAACCACAATCCGTAGTGAAGGCTTAAATATTTTCCAACCGTCATATCAGTCATTGCCGTTTAGGTCACTACTTGGTCAAATCGAGGATCTCGATTTCAGCCTTGGGCGAACCACTTCTTAATCTCATTAAATTGTTGATAAGATCTCATCCCCTGACTGTATAACTGGTTCGGCTGCCCTTCAATTGTGCCCTCCACCTTTTTGATTCTTGGATTGTAGAAATGTTCAACATCCTTCCTCGTTATATCCTCAAATATTGAAGAGCACACCTCCCAAACTTTTTTGCGGGTGTGTTTGATCTGATAAATTGAGAACAGCGTCCGGATTTTCCGGGTGGTTGATTTTTCTATATCGAAGGATCGAATCGAAATAAATCACGTGTTGGCCTTGACAGACCCTCTGTCTTATACTTCTTGCCAACGTAGGATCTGTCCCTTTATCGATTCAAGGCAGATGTTGTTGATGGTGTAACTAACATTTTTGTCATCCTCAATCGTAGTCACAACCTATTTAAATTCGTTTAAAGTGATCATATATTCTAATCGATCCTTCAACCCCGACTGGTAGTAGGGTTCATGCCTTTCCAACAACTCCAAATCTAAAGGTATGCAGTACCGATTTCCAAAGGCAAATGCTATTTCGTTTAGTAGGAACGGGTCGACTCCTATAGTTATTCAAGGCCGGAGTTTGAATCCCTTGGTATATCATGATTCGACGTTTAGACTTGGGAAGCCACGTGTCTTTATAAAAGCTACTTATCTGCGTCGTCGATGGATAAAATAGTATTACCACTCATCTTCACCATCCTAACTTCTTAACGATATTTCGCCCGAGATTATTAAAAACACTAACCTTTGAGATGTCTCCCCCGTCGGCGGTTGCATCGATAGAAAATGCTATTTTCGTGGTTCCAGGGACGATCACGTCATTTTCGCCCAGATTCGGGAATATAAAAAATTCAGATACCAAAGTATAAATCAATAGAATGTCCCGTATAAAATGGTAAAAATGAAGCTACAAACAACGGACCTCTGGAAACCAAGAGGTGAATCAGGTGCCATAAAGGATCGAGTAAGCAAAGGATCCCCTGTCCAGACCATGGTTACATAATAGCATCCCAAACCGGTCCACATTTACCCGCCGTTAGTCCACAGTCAAGTCCAATGAAACACGTGAGAAGTGTAAACTCGTCACAATGTTGGTACAGACGGGTCTCAACAACCCGCCAACGAAACAGGCAACAACATCAACATTTCACTTAGTGAAACAGAGTAGTCGCAAACAAGACTATTATACAGACCGAATAATTCCTATTGCAAATTTGCGGTTTGCGGAACGTTTTGACATTAAACGCGGAGAGGAAAGCTTTTCGATATCCAGCTGAGTTTCATTAACCCTACCCCTCTAGTTTATTCGTCAGTGACAGTAGTTTACCCCCCTCTGGTATCTATGAAATCTTCATATCACTGTTTCAAGCAAGTACCGCAGGATGTACACGCCCTGGGTATATCTTCGGATCATTTGTACGTGAAATAGTCAAAACATACCATATGCGTGAGACTGAGGGAAATTACTACCTAAATGTGTAAAATTTACGATGAGAAAGCCCTCCGGACGCCCTCCTGAAATCGACTAAATCGATGCGTTTGTATCGTATAGTACCGTAGTTGAGGTGCTAATTTCCCGTCTGTGTTTATATTAAGTAAAATATGTCATAAGGCATCTAAGTATGAAGCTTGTGTGCTTG
Source organism: Atrina japonica (assembly GCA_030159075.1). Taxonomy (NCBI): domain Eukaryota; kingdom Metazoa; phylum Mollusca; class Bivalvia; order Pterioida; family Pinnidae; genus Atrina; species Atrina japonica. Next base: position 892,889 of record BROG01000073.1, on the reverse strand, counting down.
ATTCGATGTTGTATCTTTAATTTCTAGTTTAACGCTGGATAAATCGCATTGACATATGTATGAAAATTGTCAATATTAAATTGACAAAAACAAGAATTTCTAGTCGTCGCCTGATATATCATCTAAATGTCACATTAAAGGACACGTCGCTAACTAAATTCATCATTTTTTTTTTTTTTAACTTTTTCATCTTTTGATTCAGCAGTTTCTCTGAATGAAGTCTGCTTCGTATGAATAAAGGAACAGGTCGGCCAATAAAGGAGCACAATTGGTTCCCCATAGGGAATGCCGACAGTTTATGTTTCAATTAGACCACGTATTTTTATTTTTACTCCACGAAACATTTACAAATATATTGTCTATAAGAAATTTCAGCATGTTTTTTATAATCAACTTCAGTATATATTTATGTGTAGAATCAGAGTTGTGTTTGACGAAATAAGTATCCTGATAGCCAATCACTATATATTTAAATTTTCGGGTACCACTTTTAGTGAAAAAACAGTTGTCTATCATGCTGAAAAGTCTTTCATTTATTTTTTTATGTGGAATAGTAGTGTAAAGAGTAGAGATGTCATAAGTTTTGATACTATGAATTCGAGAAGAATTGTGTGCCTTCAAATTTTCTAAAAGCTGTTTAGAATTTTAAGTATCCCACATCTGATTTACACCGCTTCTGGAATAAGCAACTGAACAGTATTGTTGAAGTTTCTCCTTAACGGCTGTCAATATCTTTGTAAGGAGTAAAGGTAAAGGATTGGTAAGAATATTTTGCTGGATCTTGCTATGTATCTTTGCTTAATATGGGGTTTTTATGAAGTTTAGGTATCCAGTATAAAATGTGGTAGCTCGAAATCGGTAATCCGTTGTAAGGTATATCAAATTGAGGCTTAATACGGACAACCTCGTGATTTTGAAGGATCTCGTCCTTTGAAAGTGAGCTACGTGTGTATGTAGGATTTGCCAAGAATTCGTATTAAACCCAAGTTCTTCTAATAAACAGATATAGTAATCGTGACTTACAAATAAAACTATATCATTTGAGGCTTTTTCTGCTAGTACCAGTACATATTGGTCATATAATCTATCCAGTTCATTTACTACTTCTGGATCATTAAATACAGAGGGATAACGTGTTTTCATAGTCCCTTAAAGTTTTCGAGTACGAGATTTAAATCAACCATCGTATGGCTTTCAGCTATTCAGACAAAGTGTCTGGTTTCTACGTCTTCTGTGTTATGCCCATCGTCTGGCATAATCTTCGACAGAAAATCATAACTAAACTGAAATTTCCTTGACGCCAATAAAGGAACGGGCTTCCCGATATTTAGGGCCCCTTAAAATAAGATTTTTGAGGGCTTTCATTTTCAAACAATAGAAACGTCGCCGGTAATGACATGCCCGATAGGATTGTATTTGAAAGGAGATGAAGCACATGAACATGTGACAGTGTTGTGTAGAATATGGTTGATGTCTAGGCACTGCAAAACCTGTTTGTAATTGAATAGCTTGGATTTGATTTGATTTGATTTTTTTTACGCCATACTCAACAATTTTTCAGTCATATGATGGCGTCCAGTTTTCTATTGGTGGAGGAGAAACCCCCGGTTACCCGGGTAAAGATCACCGACCTTCCGCAAGAAAAAAGCTGGCAAACTTTCCCACTTAATTCGAAATGACCCTAGCGGGATTCGAACCAGAGGTTAGAGGCCTTGTGATTTAAGAATAGCTTGGATGCGATGCTAATGTATAGCTATACGAAATGCAAGGCGTGATCTTCAGTTTGAAATATGGTGGAATACAGGACTGAACTTTTTTATGATTTAGAACATTGCCAATGTTTAAAGCGTCTATGCCATTTATTTGTAAATTTAAGTTTAAGGAAAGAAGCACGTTTTTCTGTTCAGAACATCATCGTTTTGTACCGCGTGCAGGCTTAAACACAGTCTGTGATAAGCGATGTCCATTATAATGGAGTACAGTATGTATTACCTGGGGTTGAAAAATCCGTGTAGGGGTTTCATTCTTCTGCTTCTCTATGAAAAAGTTTATTTGAGATTTGTAAAAGGAACAGAATAAAGTTTCCTGCGATGGTTGATGAATACCCAATTTTTTTGTTAACGTAAGGTAAAAAGAGATTAAAAAGTGACATCAAGTATGTAGGGTTCGGTTGTATGAACGATGTCCGTGACTTCGTTTAAGTCTTACGGTTAGAAATAAAAAGTTCCATCACATTAACACCATTACACAGTGGGCTTGATAGATTGCCTACACTTGTGGATATTATCGTTACATCCATAGGGAATATGCAGTGCCAGGAGGGATTGTTTGGTCCAGGTGGTATATTTTTTCAATTATACGCACTCTCCATAGACACCGATGGAATGGTCAGAGAGTTGAAAATGTCGATAGAGTATCTGGTTACCCCCCATTATTAATCTCGAATCGATGACCAGATACCCTTTTATATAAGGGCCCCTTAGTTTCGCGCCATCATAATAACAAAACCACACAAGGTACAAATTCAATTCCGTAAACAACGATATAGATGGATTTTGCAGTCTAGATGATCCCAGCTGTCTGGTTGGTTGTAATGCTTATTTGTCCGGATTGCTGATGAACACTTTGATCATTTATTAATATATGATGGACATGTTTTAACCATTTTTGACAGAACATTTAGAAATTGTTGGTATATTTATTTGAAAATGAACTATCAAAACTGTACGTCAAGATGGAATCTGACAAATTTTTATGGGAAACACAAGCATTATTATGTTTATACCACAACTGGTCATCTTTTTATTTTACAAATGTAAAATTGTTAATGTCCCGAAGGACAACCCGAGTAGCATGTCCTTTTCCGAGATCGTGGACGGATTGCGGGAAATTACGACGCTTTGTCGAATTCCTTTCATGCCGTGTGGGACCCTCAAACGACGGCCCGGATCGAGTTTGTTTCCGGAAATGTTCATATTTTTTTATTTATAGATAAATATTTTTTAAAGACGATAAAATGACAGATTTCTATTTTGATAATATAACTTATGGCGACGAGGATGTGCAAGAAACACCGCTTTAAGGCGACGATGATGAAGATGATTCTCGAGGCGATGGCACAAAAGACGTTTACGAGACTCCTAGGTGGGCGGGTGGAGAAGATTTACCACCCGGGGTAGATGAAAATAATGTGGCGTCCAAAGAAGCGACCAACGCGTTGCAGAAAAGACGGGAAAGTGATTTTTTTTTTAAAAAGGGGGGGGGGTTCATGCCGACATGGAATTAAAATCAAGGACGGGTTATGGGTGAAATGGGGAAACGAATGATTTTGATTAACGTATGAAAAAAGTCCCAAATGTTTAGCGGCTAGCACATTGTCACTCGAGCATTGGGTGTGATCGAAGAACTCCCCGTGCGACAACTCAACAGAGCTTTAAATGAGGCCGACGAATTAACAGTAAGACTTGGAGAAAATAGACCAATGAGCGACCTGAGGGACCAAACATATGTCAAAAGAATGGACGGGGAAATTGAAAGATTGTCTGAGTCAGTACAAACCTTTAACTCAGAACTTCCGATGAGAGAATTGTTAGGACTCGATAAAGCCTTGGAGGACATTCGGGGATCTTTAACCGTTCAGGTATCAAAAAGAGTCGACTTGGAAAGAACCATTAAACAATGGGAAGAAGATTTAAAAACGACAAAGATTGCATCGAGAGGGAAATTCGTTAGGCGAAAGACGAGATAGAGAGTGTGAAAGAAACCATAGACATTCTAAACGGGCGACTAAAATCGAATCTCAGTACCATACGTGAAAGTCTTCCCGATTTATTAAACGAACATCTCCCCTTGAGAAAGAGAATCGCGAATTTGTTCAGGGAACAAAGCGTCACGATTTTTAGCGTCTTAATTGCGATTGGTATGACGATCGGATTTTTGGTGGAACTGCTAATACCTGGAACAACGATCAATCCGGCTGCTTCACCACCACAACCATCACCATCAGACAAAGGTGGATTAAAAGAATGGGTGAAAAAAACAGTTGGATGCGATTGGTAAACTGCTAAAAAGCTAGCAACTACTTTCGGGGCTGCATTGCCAGGTATCTTGGGCTCTATCGTGTCGTGGTTGCTGTCAACTTTAGGAAAACAGCTGTATGGTTGGGAAAACATTTCTGGGTGCTTGGAATGATGGTCGTAGGGTTTTTGTTAACAATACTCAACGAAGGCAAGAAAAGCCGTTAACGCTAGTGAAAAGATGACCGACTTGATCTGTATCCTTTTTAAAAAAATAAAAAAAAAAAAAAAAAAAAATATGTGGAAGATCTGTATCCTTTTTAACGGGTGGAAGATTTGTACCCACGGACTGAAGGTTCCTTGAAAAACCTGCCGAAAAAAACAATGTAAAAAAAGGTATTAAGGTAAAAGTATTATTTCTACCCCATTACCCCTCTTCGATAATAATTTATCAATAACGATATACATTTCTTTACAACAAAATTTATTTCCCCTTAATTCTCTTCCTCCTCCTCTGATTAGCTGTCGGTTCAGAGATCCAATTCAGGATCCACCATGGATGCGAAACAAGGGGGAGAATAGGTTACAATTTTCACGACGATTGCTTGGTTAAGCTTAACTTAGATAGACTCGTTGGCCGCATTAACGAAGACGCTTTCAATTTTTAAAAGTCCGATGACATTACACCTTTTGTTCACATAATCCTCCCCCAAGGTATTAATGACACCATGCTCCACGAACTTCTTAGGGTCATTTTTCGTTGCTTTTCCCCAAAATTCTGAAGTTATCCTCATCCTACCCTTTGTTGCATCAGTCGTATTCATCTTTGCATAGACGATTGGGGGTTCATACTTTAAAATATTAAGATTATCTTAATTAAATGATTTTCTCTTCTTCCTCACTCCTTCTTTCAAATCAGTATCGAGGTTGTCGATTGCCTTTCGAATGAATTCAGTAATTTTCGTCATCATCTCGATAAATTTTTGTTCTTCAACACTTGGTTCAGAGCGTTTGTCATAACACACGAAAGGCATGGTGTAACTTTCAACTTTTGTCAATTAATAATGACAATTTTCATACATATGTCAATGTGATATACCCCAGCGAACTAGAAATTAAAGATACAGAATCAAGCACATACGCTTCATACTTAGACATTTAACTTAATATAGACACAGACTTGAAATTAGCAACTAAGCTATACGACAAACGCGACGATTTCGGCTTTCCCACCGTAAAATTTGCACATTTAAGTAGTAATATCCCTCAGTCACCCGCATATGGAGTTTATATTTCACAAATGATCCGATATGCCAGGGCGTGTACAACATATGAAGATTTCATATACAGAGGTGAACTACTCACTTACGAATTATTGACACAGGGATATCGAAAACCGCGTTTAAATGTCAACGTTCGGCTAATTTTACGGTCGGTATAATACTCTTGTTTGCGATTACTCCGTTTCACGAAGTGAAATGTTGAGTTGCCTTTTCGTTAGCGGTTGTTGAGACATCTGTACCAATTGTGAAGAGGATTCACTCCTCATGTATTTCATTGGACTTGACTGTGGACTCACGGCGGGTGTGACCGGTCGACAGGGGATGCTTACTCCTCCATGGCACCTGATCCCACCTCTTGGTTTCCAGAGGTGCGTGTTTGTCCATTTTTTTTGTATCTATGTCTTGGACATTCTATTGATTTATACTTTGGTATCTGAGATTTTTTATATTTGTAGATTGATTTCTATTTTCAATGACTCCGAACCAAGATGATTTAGGAGTTCTCACGTCAAGATCTTCCCCGTCATATTTAATTGGTATCTTTTGATAAAAGTGAGGTTTGGTTGAATAAATTTATCCAACCGATAATTTACTTTCATCAAAATTATCAATTGTTACGTGTTGGTGTGGCATTTTTATTTGAGATAAGAGTTTTTTAAAAGTCATTTCATTTCATATTTATTATAATGAAATAAATTTTTTTAAGATATTTTATTTAATTATTATAAAATCTCAGTCGTGGTTGAACGTAGATTTCGTCGGATGATTTACAAAAAAGGTGTGTGTGATCGGTATCAACATGGATCTTTGTTGGCTATTGGATGGCTATCAGCCGGTGTGGTCCTACATGGTCCTGTCTCAGGTCTTATATGGTTCTATCGGAAGGTTGTAAAGATTTAGATATAATATTACGTTGGGTGCATATATTTATGTATTATGGTATAGATGATTGTAACTTTAACCATATTGTGGATGGTTGTAATATCTTAGCCAATAAAGTTTTTAATTTAACCACGATGTGATTGAGCGTGGGTGTTTTTTAACCAGGTAAAAAATGGATTTAACCATATTGTGGAGGATGCGTGTAAATTTAACCATGCTGTGGGTGTTTTGTTTTTTAACCAGGTAAAAATTTGAATTTAACCATATTGTGGAGGGGTGTGTAAATTTAACCATGTCGTGGGTGTTTTGTAGTTTTAACCACGTTGAGGTAAAAAATTGAATTTAATCATTTTGTGGATGGTTGTGTAAATTTAACCATGTTGTGGGTGTTTTGTATTTTAACCACATTTTGGTAAAAAATTGAATTAAACCATTTTGTGGAGGGCGGTAAAGATTTAGTTATTATGATGGCTATGGGGGTAGCCAGCATATGGACCATATACTACTTTTGTCGCTGGGACTAGGAAATTCATTGTGCCTTTTTTATACAATTTGTTCATGACTAAAGTTTTGATATATTTGGTGTCAATGTACAGTAACGAAATCCCTGACTGAAGATATATTCCTGGTAAGTACATAATCCCGATAGAGAAAAATAATCAGCTCATAGGAGTTTCCCGGTTTTACAGAGTTGACAATGACTTTCAGAATGCATTTGTAAGGGAAGTGTTGCCAAAAATTTCCTGAATGTGTGGTAAAATATGTAAGTACACAAACGAAACCACACACACACACACACACACACACACACACACACACACACACACACACACACACACACTTTTACGTAGATAGATGGATATTTTTCTGAATAAGGAATAAATCATTGCATTTTTATTTAGATTTAAAGTACTGTTTTATACAACGTGACCTGCCAAAATTAATGCAACATTTTACTATGAATTCTCAATATAAGTTTCATATAATTTCACAATATTTCAACAAATTCACGGAGAGTCATTTCTAAAACAATTTTGACAAAAAGTTATAAAAATCAAAATATCTATCAATACTAATACGTATTTGCTTATACAATTTCAACAGAAACTTAATTTCTTTTTTTTTCTCCATCTTCTATTTGCATATATTTCTGAGACATTAAAAGTTTGTCTCTTGCAAAACTCATCAGTACTAGTCTGTAAGAAGGAAGGGGTGGAATTTATATCCAACAAAAACCAGAAACATCCGGTGTCGTATAGAAAACCGTCCACATAGAGAATCTTCCCCGGAAAGTTTGTCAATATAGAAAATCTCTCACGGAAAATTTTCTACATAGAAAATATCCCCAAGGAAGGAATACTGTTTAGAAAACATTCCCCCGTGAAGTTTTTTTTATATATAGAGAGAATGTTCCCCCTTTAATAGAAAATGTCCCCCGGAAATTATTCTATATAGAAAATTTCCCCCTCTATCCGTATAAATCTGTTCATTGATTATTTCAAAATATAATATACTATGTAAACATGCTGTGTGTAAGTCCTACATGTTTCCAGATTTGAATTTATAAGAGACGTTCTCTCTTACTGTGAGACAGTCCCATCAGATATTTTTCATTTATTTTATTCAAACTTGTAAGAGACGTTTTCACATATTTGTAGTGTAATAATATATGTACTATAAAATCTATTTAAAAACTATAGGCTACCCTTAAAATTATGTTGGCAAATCATAATGTGTCTTAATTAGTTACATACTGAGCAAACGAATCAAAGTATCATGTTTCCACTTTTTGATTTACAGAGGTTTTACCAAAAAGTAGAAATTATCATGTTTCCACTATTGGTAAAACCCCTGGTAAATCAAAAAGTGGAAACACGATAAAAGTCAAATAAATATGCATTGTCGGTACTTATAAGATTTTGACCGCGAAATATTTTATAAATTAATTGATATATATATGAATAATCTAAGGAAAATTCATCTAATTAAAATATTAATGATTGATTGAAAAAAGAAAATTGATTGCGTATACCGAAAGAAACATTAATTTTTATACCATCCACTACCGAGAAATGTGTGAATTTCACTTTTTTGCATTGCATGTATATGTATTGAGGAATCATGGATCATAGTTTGAAAAACACACAAACACACACACACACAAAACAAAACAAAAAAACGATATTGTTGATATAAAAGTCAAACCTATAACGGTAAGTTGGGAAAGTTTTATATGCAGAGAAGGCGGAATGAATTCTATAAAGAAAACTTTCCTCTATGAGGATTTTGTTTTGTAGAACATTTTCCGGGGGAGGATTTTCTTTCTAGAGCATTTTCCGGAGGAGGATTTATTTTGTAGAACATTATGCTGCGGAGGATTTTCTTTGAGGGAAGATTTTTCATATGACACCGGCAAAACATCAATGTTTCATTCAGAAAATTGTATTGGAAATGAATTGGAAATTACTTTGTAAATGTAAGAGTTTTTTTTGTTTTTTTTTAATAAAATGTGGTTTTATACGAAATATATTTCAATAAAAAATATAAAGTTGCATCAATTTTGTATGCTGGTAAAAATCTGAATAATAATCCCGGTGACGCAAACAGGCTAGATTTATATTTACTGAAAAGTCTCTTATTCTTTTTATCTTGGTTAGAAGTAGTAAAGATAATTATACATAATTATAGAAAGCTTATGAGAAAGCATTTATAAAATTATCAGCGTAAAAACTTTATATAGGATATGATATATTGCGTCACGACTCTATAATGTAACAGGATTAAATGTAACAGGATTCAGAGAATAATAGAACTCGCTTATATAGTGAAATAAATACAAGATTTAGATCTATTTATGATCTATTTGATTCGGCAGTTGGAGAAGATGGTGGATGCTTACCTAACAGCGTCTAAGCTTGCTAAGATATGTAACTCATAGTTATTATATACTTAAATATAGATTTTGTTGGCTAATGGTTGCAACACGTGCTGATATGGCGACGTTCCTTTCAAAGTACTATTTTTATTTTTCTGACTCTTAAAAAGGAGAAAAAGAAAAATAGTAAAATACCTTCTTTGTTGCAGCTGTAACTACTTTCAAAGGTGTCGGGCCTGACTACCAACGGCTGTGGCGCTCGTGTTTTTACAAAGGTAGCAACCCAGAGGACTAGGAAGCCCGGCGGTGCCTGAGAACAGAAACACATACCGATGATGTAGCATAGACTTTTTCCCTGCATAGTTTATCCCCCCCCCCCGAAAAACGGACCCGGATTAGACTCCCCCCACGAAGAGCGCCCCAGCATATTATTTCCACCCAAACAAAAAGTCAGTACAGAGTTTCCCCTTGGGCGAAAAAACCGCACTGCTGTAGAATTTCCCTCTCTTTTTTCCGGATTTCAATATAGAAAATATATGTGCTTTTAAAAATTCATTGACATAATGCAATCTAGATATGATAATATCATGATATTCTTGAACGTTTGAGAAAGTAAAATATTTATTTTTGCAGACATTGAAATTTTTAGGTATATATCCACGCTGCACCAACAGACCTTAAATTTGGTTGATATCAATTATGTTTTGGTTATAAGTCGACTAAAATAATGAAGAAATGCTATCCGAGATATATACATATATTGGTATAACGTTTATAAATAGGAGTGCAAAATTGATTATGATATTTTTGTTTTATGTATTGGTAAAGCAAATTGAACATTAGCAAATCGGAAATTTGTTTTCAAAAATATTTGCTTATTCTCAACTTAATGTATCAATGAAGTAAATCAACAAAGTTTTGAGTGTATTTAATGAATTTTAATACCAAATTTCACGATTTATATTATTTTATTTTCTAACCAAACAATTATAGTTGATCTGTTAGCCGTTGACTTGTTTCTAATGATATAACTAAAAACAGATAGATAGCTAAACCTGAGATAAGGGGGAAAGAGTGCTGACATTTGGGGGGATTCTATACTGGGGCGCCTTTTCCGCTAGGTGTTGTGGGCCCAGGTTGATTCTTTCTAGGGGAAATTCTAAGCTGGGCCCATTTTCCCGGGGGGGAGGGGGTTGGACCCGTTCCCGTTCTATTCGGGGAGAAAGTCTATGCTACAACACAGGGAACTCAGAGCGACAGAACGTGACGATCCCGGGACCGACATATAGAATTAGAATGTATGCAATACATGTGGGATAAAATATACAAAAAATAGCTTCCACCATCACAATAATATTAGTGTGTATGATGAAATTTGAAATGGAATAAAATACAAAAGCGACTGGTTATGGTACTTCAATGTATTTCGGGGATATTTTGATACATGTCTACTATATAATCATTTCAATTTAAGTGCCATTCTCTTATAACTTCCAGATTTTCCCTTCCTAATTGGGAAATTATTCTCTCACATTTGCCGGTAAAAAATAAAGATCATGAAGTGATTACTATTTCATCCCTCTTCTGTATCGACCACCGAACGAACAAATGATGGATCATAGGTTTGGTAACCGCGGATCTAACTGATATAAGAAATAAACACGGTCGACCCAACATAAAGTGATCACAGAGGAATACAGTAGACATCGTACCCAGAACCAACAAATTATCAACATGACTGATGACATATCCTAGATTTAGACAGAAGCATTCAACACACACAAGCGCGAGACCTTGAACCCAGTATTCACCTTTAACAGAGGTTGATTCTTTCTAGGGGAAAATTCTAAGCTGGGCCCATTTTCCCGGGGGGGAGGGGGTGTGGACCCGTTCCCGTTCTATTCGGGGAGAAAGTCTATGCTACAACACAGGGAACTCAGAGCGACAGAAGACCGTCAATCGTGACGATCCCGGGACCGACATATAGAATTAGAATGTATGCAATACATGTGGGATAAAATATACAAAAAATAGCTTCCACCATCACAATAATATTAGTGTGTATGATGAAATTTGAAATGGAATAAAATACAAAAGCGACTGGTTATGGTACTTCAATGTATTTCAATCAGATATTTTGCATACATGTCTACTATATAATCATTTCAATTTAAGTGCCATTCTCTTATAACTTCCTCCCTTCCTTATTCTCTCACATTTGCCGGTAAAAAATAAAGATCATGAAGTCATCCCTCTTCTGTATCGACCACCGAACAGAACAAATGATGGATACATAGGTTTGGTAACCGCGGATCTAACTGATATAAGAAATAAACACAAGGTCGTCAACCTACCCAACATAAAGTGATCACAGAGGAATACAGTAGACAGCTCGTACCCAGAACCAACAAATTATCAACATGACTGATGACATAGATTTAGACAGAAGCATTCAACACACACATGAGCGAGACCTTGAACCCAGTATTCACCTTTAACAGAGGTTGATTCTTTCTAGGGGAAATTCTAAGCTGGGCCCATTTTCCCGGGGGGGAGGGGGTTGGACCCGTTCCCGTTCTATTCGGGGAGAAAGTCTATGCTACAACACAGGGAACTCAGAGCGACAGAAGACCGTCAATCGTGACGATCCCGGGACCGACATATAGAATTAGAATGTATGCAATACATGTGGGATAAAATATACAAAAAATAGCTTCCACCATCACAATAATATTAGTGTGTATGATGAAATTTGAAATGGAATAAAATACAAAAGCGACTGGTTATGGTACTTCAATGTATTTCAATCAGATATTTTGCATACATGTCTACTATATAATCATTTCAATTTAAGTGCCATTCTCTTATAACTTCCAGATTTTCCCTTCCTAATTGGGAAATTATTCTCTCACATTTGCCGGTAAAAAATAAAGATCATGAAGTGATTACTATTTCATCCCTCTTCTGTATCGACCACCGAACAGAACAAATGATGGATACATAGGTTTGGTAACCGCGGATCTAACTGATATAAGAAATAAACACAAGGTCGTCAACCTACCCAACATAAAGTGATCACAGAGGAATACAGTAGACAGCTCGTACCCAGAACCAACAAATTATCAACATGACTGATGACATATCCTAGATTTAGACAGAAGCATTCAACACACACATGAGCGAGACCTTGAACCCAGTATCACACCTTTACAGAGGTTGATTCTTTCCTAGGGGAAATTCTAAGCTGGGCCCACCGGGGGGGAGGGGGTTGGACCCGTTCCCGTTCTATTCGGGGAGAAAGTCTATGCTACAACACAGGGAACTCAGAGCGACAGAAGACCGTCAATCGTGACGATCCCGGGACCGACATATAGAATTAGAATGTATGCAATACATGTGGGATAAAATATACAAAAAATAGCTTCCACCATCACAATAATATTAGTGTGTATGATGAAATTTGAAATGGAATAAAATACAAAAGCGACTGGTTATGGTACTTCAATGTATTTCAATCAGATATTTTGCATACATGTCTACTATATAATCATTTCAATTTAAGTGCCATTCTCTTATAACTTCCAGATTTTCCCTTCCTAATTGGGAAATTATTCTCTCACATTTGCCGGTAAAAAATAAAGATCATGAAGTGATTACTATTTCATCCCTCTTCTGTATCGACCACCGAACAGAACAAATGATGGATACATAGGTTTGGTACCGCGGATCTAACTGATATAAGAAATAAACACACCAACCTACCCAACATAAAGTGATCACAGAGGAATACAGTAGACAGCTCGTACCCAGAACCAACAAATTATCAACATGACTGATGACATATCCTAGATTTAGACAGAAGCATTCAACACACACATGAGCGAGACCTTGAACCCAGTATTCACCTTTAACAGAGGTTGATTCTTTCTAGGGGAAATTCTAAGCTGGGCCCATTTTCCCGGGGGGGAGGGGGTTGGACCCGTTCCCGTTCTATTCGGGGAGAAAGTCTATGCTACAACACAGGGAACTCAGAGCGACAGAAGACCGTCAAAGACGATCCCGGGACCGACATATAGAATTAGAATGTATGCAATACATGTGGGATAAAATATACAAAAAATAGCTTCCACCATCACAATAATATTAGTGTGTATGATGAAATTTGAAATGGAATAAAATACAAAAGCGACTGGTTATGGTACTTCAATGTATTTCAATCAGATATTTTGCATACATGTCTACTATATATTATTTCAATTTAAGTGCCATTCTCTTATAACTTCCAGATTTTCCCTTCCTAATTGGGAAATTATTCTCTCACATTTGCCGGTAAAAAATAAAGATCATGAAGTGATTACTATTTCATCTCTTCTGTATCGACCACCGAACAGAACAAATGATGGATACATAGGTTTGGTAACCGCGGATTAACTGATATAAGAAATAAACACAAGGTCGTCAATACCCAACATAAAGTGATCAAACAGAGGTACAGTAGACAGCTCGTACCCAGAACCAACAAATTATCAACATGACTGATGACATATCCTAGATTTAGACAGAAGCATTCAACACACACATGAGCGAGACCTTGAACCCAGTATTCACCTTTAACAGAATACTAGTAAACATAAAATCCCTACCACCTCTGGACAACAGTCACCATGATATTATCATCACAGATACACTGAATGATGACCGAAGTGCAATATCAAATAATGGGACACAGAGGACGCAACAAGCATCAGAGAGGACATACCGACTTTGGAGAAGGGTTTCATTACCGACCATATACATATATTCACCTGGAAATCACTTGGGAAAGTTTTATAAAGACATCATAGACAAACGTGTCATCCAAAATGACATCAAGTCCATGTATTACAACATCAATTTTAAACTCATGATGCGAAAGAGAAGATCATACCAAAGAGCAAAGGGAGCGAAGGACTGGGTTCAATATAAACATCTACAGGAGCTATCACAGAAGGAACCAAGAAAGGCTCACAACAAGTGCATGGACGAGATCATCAATGGTGATATAACCAACACTCCGGAGATATTACGGATCTACTGAAGACTAACTGCATAGATAGTCACGGGATCGAAAACTCTTACAGGGTCTTAAACGAAAGTCACCAGACCAGATATGGAACCAGCCAGGTCCTTGAGAGACGTCTACGCTGTAGAACGATGCAACACACTTAACAAACTATTACCGTCGTTACCAGTATAATACCTGGAAGACAGCTTCCATTGTACATATATACAAGAAATGAAAGAAACACAAGTCAGCGAACTATTGACATGTATCCCTAACATCCATCTGCTACTACCTCGTGGAACATATAGTTCACAGTTACATCATAGCCCACTTTGATCATCTAGGTATATTACACACAAACAAAACGACTTTTGATCCAAGAGGTCATCTGGAACACAGTTTATTGTTATCAGCCAAGAGCTAGTCAAGAGCATGTCATCTGGGAAACAGGTTGATATTGTACATGCACTATTAGCCTACTTTAAAGCATTTTACAATGTGCCTCACGGACCACTGCTTCGGAAACAGTTAAGAGGATTCACCATTCATTAGAGAGCTTCCTATCATGCTGGACACAGCATACCATCATATTGGGGAATGCTCAACAACTGAAGACATCCTCTATCTAGTGTGCCACAAGGTACATTCCTCGCTTCCCCTTTTATTTCCCAGCTGCTTCATCAACGATATACCTGACTGCACGGAAACTGATATCCTCCTCTTTACAGAAGACTTCCTTCTCTACAAGCGAACAAGGTCACACCAAAATAACGTCACTCTACAAGGAGCCCAGCAGCACTAGATAACTGGGAGAATGATTGGTAAATGTAATTCAACCCTGATAGGTGCACAAGCATTCAACTGGACAACAAGAGGAAACCACTAAATACATCCTACATACAACTACGCAGATACTCAATGAAGAGAGAGAAAACCCGCAAAAAATGGTGTTACCATCAATCATGACATGAAAGAAACTCGCACGTAAACAACTTTACCACCAAAGCCAAAGCGTCACTTGGGTTCATCCTCGCAAACATGCGGATCTGTAAACCATCAGCTTAGGGCATAAAAGAAGATCATAAGAACAATATTAGAGTATGCAGCAACAGCCTGGGATCAACACACCAGCAAGAAAGTTGACAACTTTTACGACTTCTACCCTAGAAACATCACTACCATATCGGAACAACGTCATTGAGAGGTCATTCAGGCCAGATGAGGCAAATTTAGACTTACCAAGAAGTACAAGATCCTGCATGTTGAATTTAACGTACCATCCAGCCAATACATTACAGCAGGGGACTCCAGGACCAGGGATGCTCACCGTCTGAGGCAAATACCATCATCAAGGACGTGTTCAAATCTTGATTCTTCCCGAGACAGTAAGTCAGTGGACCAACTTATATCTTCAGCATTAAGATTTAGAGGTACTACAAATTCAGCGACAGATATTATGGTAGTGTCAGTTGCCTTAATAACAAGATAAATGCCAGCTATTGGTCAACATTTAGATATTCTGACATTGTCCACGGAATCGTTGCTTGCCATGCTAACAAAATAAAGACCTGTTATTGGCCAACCTTTTGATATTGTCAGGGTTCTTTATTGAAAAATAGTATTTAATGGTTTTCGTTATAAACAATTTTATTATACCTCTTGTTTGTTAAATTATTCACGATTGGATTAAAAACAGCCACATCACAACAGATAATAAGGATATGTCACCAACAATTCGCCCCGAGGGAAATAACCCCAAAGTAATCACGTGACTGTGGAACAATACCTTCGCTGCCTTTGGCAACGGGGGTAGTACCAGGGAAATAATCCCTTGGCGGCAAATCTCATGTTCATGTAAATATAGAACTCACTGTACACTGAGCCCGATCACGGAGCGCATCCATTTTTGGGGGGTAATGCTGAGATAGAGTAAAATATATAGATAGCATGAAAGCATCATGTTGCATTTAATTTATGACTAATAAAAAACAGGTGGATTCTATTAACTTTTAACCAGTTCAAAATGTATGAAAGTTCGTAAATGTGCTTTCTATTAAAATCTTCAGTTTGTCATTAGACATTGTTTTTCGTCTGAAATGTGTTAAGTCTGACAGACGAATACATGCTTTAAACTGGCCCTTATTTTGCTAAAATATCCTATATTTTAGAAACATCTCTAATAGCACAATTTAAAATTCTAAATTCTTTTAAAGCTAAGATAGCTATCTTTTAATAGTGGTTACGCTTTGACGGATTTTGGCTATTCGTTTAGATTTATTCTTTGGCCTTGTCTGATACTACGTTCGGTCTAGAACATCAGTTTAAAATTGGAGGTCAACTAATAAAGCCTATTTGATAGAAACGATCATCTTGAACATTATAACTTTGGTATTATGTATATACTACTTCAGCATTCTACAAGAGGAATATGAACTCAACAGACTTCCTGGAAACCCTACATACACTCTCACCGATTTCACTACCTCTGAAATATTAGATAATCATAAATCCATTCTCGCTGCGTTTGGAATACACACAAATGAACTGCCATACATTTATTGGATTCCAAAGATGCACAAAAATCCATATAAACACCGATTCATCTAAGTGTTCCACCAAGCCATAATCTATTTTACTCACCAAACTTCTTACACATATTAAACAAGGTCTTCGGAAGGACTGTACAACGGTCTACTCAAGAAGCGGACTCATTCAGATGTGGATCCTAAAAAATTCAAAGATTTGTTTGATCATTTAAAGTCTCAAAATATTTCAAACATATTACAAGCATCCAGTCTTTTTTATTTTTCGCAGATATAAATATTTAGTGTTAGGTCATGAGGAACCTTATTTTATTAAAGAACACTGCGATTCCAATAACAAGTACACTAAAGACGATATTATCGAGATGCTGCGCTTTCTGGTAGACAACATCTTCGTAATATTTGAGGGATAAGTTTCCAACAAATTGTCGGCATTACAATGGGTACCAATTGACCACCTCTCTTTGCTGACATCTTTTTGTATTCATATGAAGCGGAATTTATACAGTCTCTGCTCTCCAAAGGAAACAAATAGTTAGCAACTCGGTTCAGTTTTACTTACAGGTATATCGACGACGTCCTGTCCATAATTCAGAATTTCAGAATTACCTTGGCCAGATATATCCTGTTGAGCTAGAGATCAATGAGACGACAAAGGGCAACACATCTGCTTCTTACCTAGATTTCTCCCCTTTATGACAAACGCGACGATTTCAATTTCCATATCACGAACCTCCCATTTCTAAGTAGTAATATTCCATCTGTTCCTGCCTATGGCGTTTTCATTTCACAACCTATACATTATGCCAGGTAATGCTCTTCTTATTAATGTTTTATTCGGAGAGCGAAACGACTCGCCAATAAACTACTTGCACAAGGTAACGTTGTTAAACGCTTGAGATCGTCGTTTAAGAAGTTTTATGGTCGATACTGGGGATCTTGTTAAACAATATGAAGTCACCCTCTCAGTAATATTACATAGTATTCTGGAACACGACACCAAACAGTGACTACCTTTCGCCAATTGTGCTTTTCACCGCACTTGACCTTTTCACCAAACTTAACCTTTTCATCGAATTTGACCCGTTTATCGTACTAGAAAGGTTTCCATGGAACATTTACGACGGGTGTGACATGCCAGCAGAGGACGCACCCTCCTTTCGGACACCCGGTCCTATATCGTTTGGGATTTGCAATTGTTCTTCATGTTGAGACCATTTGCACATTAAATCGTCGTGTTATAATGGACTTGAGTTTCGATTATTAATTGGTACTTATTTTTTTACTTATAATATGAATATAAAGATTCCTTCGGTAGTCCAATTGAAAAAGCTAACAGTAGTATGTAGTACTTGGAGATACTGAAAAATGAGCTGATAGCGGATCGACTATAGCTATAGCGACATGCAGTAAGCATTCATGTGATGAACATGGTCAGTAGATAAACATGGAGAAGATGGACTGATGTGGGATCGATAAAGGATGTTTTAAATGATATTCTTTCCCTATGAATACATACGTTATGTACAGATAGATCATTGAACGCCATGTGATATACTTGTAGCAGTGATGAATTATTATTTTATGTATGTTGTATGGTTTAGATAGCCATGTGATATACTTGTAGCAGTGGTGAATTAGTGTTTTATGTATGTTGTATGGTTTAGATAGCCATGTGATATACTTGTAGCAGTGGCGTATACAAACTATGCGAACTTTGTCTGAATGTTGATCAGAAAGTGACTTTTTACTTACCATAAAGAGGAGACAGCTCCTACATGTATCATACATGACCAGATTTCGCAAAGTAGTTTTCTCTTCGATCAAACATGTTGATTTCCCCGTTGTCACACAAAATATCTTAAAAGATGTTTTCAAAACAAATAGAAACATAGGTAAAATGTTAAGGCAAAAGAACACATCTGCAGTAGTTGAGAAAATGTGATAGATACATCAATGCACTAATACTGAAATACGATTTGACATGTCCGACTTACCGAAGTTTGAAAATAAATGTTTCAATTTAGGCCTTCTTGGATTCATAATAGATATTACAAAGTATTTGTCATACTAACATATATACCAATCGTAATATCTATAAAACACCACGATGTCATCATAGATGCGAACATTATAAATTCCCGATTCACAGGAATTGGAAACACTTTTTCATTTGCAAATAAAGAAAGTTTGGTATATGTTATTTCAGACCCTGAAGTTAAGTTTAGAATATGCCTAATCCCAGATGAATAAATTTAATGATTCAATGAGTTAGGCCCAAGGCTCGATACCAAAACACATATTTTTCTTTTTCAATTCTTAAAATCTAAAAATTCTAATACGCAAGTTATTTTCAAGTTTATATGTCGCTGGGACTAGGTAATTCATTGTGTCTTTTTTATACAACATGTTCACAATTAGAGTTTTGAAATATTTGATGTCAATGTAATCCCTGACTGTAGATATATTCCTGGTAAGTAATTAATCCCGATAGAAGTTTTGCCAAAAATTTTCTGAATGTGTGGTGAAATATATAAGTACACAAACGAAATGCACACACACACACACACACACACAATAAGCAAACTACAAACATTGACAGACGCAAAGTTAGCCAACTTTCAAAAAAAATTAAAGAATGTGAAATACACTCTTGATCAAATTGAGACAGTTTACCGCTTATATATCTATTTGGCGCGTATTCGGGCAAAAACGAGAGTTTGAACTGCAGTACTAGTTGAGGACGAAATTAAAAACTTGTCATGAAGGAATGAAAGTTCGACATTTTTTCAGAGATTCTCAGGGCCAGGGGAATATCTCGCACCACGCAAACGCTCTAATCCAAATCCAAATGGTCGAACAAAATATTCGAAATGAAATGATCTATAGAAAAATCACCAGTGGCGCTGTTATAATTTAAACCAATTTTACGTAGATAGATGGATATTTTTCTTGATAAGGGATAAATCATTGCATGTTTATTTAGATTTAAAGTACTGTTTTATACAACGTGACCTGCCAAAGTTGATGAACTTTTTTACTATGAATTCTCAATATAAATTTCATATCATTTCACAATATTTCAACAAATTCACGGAGAGTCATTTCTAAAACAATTTTGACAAATAGTTATAAAAATCCAAATATTTTTCAATGCCATTACGTATTTGCTGATACAATTTCAAAAGAAACTTAATTTCTTTTTTCTCCATCTCCTGTGTGCTTAAATTTCTGAGACATTAAAAGTTTGTATCTTGCAACACTCATCAGTACTAGTCTGTAAGAAGGAAGGGGTGAAATTTTTACCAAACAAAACCCAGAAACATCCTGTGTCGTATAGAAAACCGTCCGCATAGAGAATCTTCCCCGGAAAGTTTTTCAATATAGAAAATCTCTCACGGAAAATTTTCTATATAGAAAATATCCCCAAGGAAGGAATACTATTTAGAAAACATTCCTCCGTGGGAAATGTTTCTATATATAGAGAATATTCCCCGCTTTATAGAAAATGTCCCCCCGGAAATTTTTCTATATAGAAAATTTCCCCCTCTATCCGTAAAATATCAATAAATCTGTTCATTGATTATTTCACAATAGAATATAGACATGCTGAGTGTAAATCCTACATCTTTCCAGAGACGTCCTCTCTTATTGTGAGACAGTCCCATCAGATACTTTCACATTTATTTTATTCAAACTTTTAAGAGACGTTTTCACATATTTGTAGTGTAATAATATATGTACTATAAAATATATATAAAAACTATAGGCTATCCTTAAACTTATGTTGGCAAATCATTCTGTGTCTTAATTAGTTACATTCTGAACAAATTAATGAAACTATCATGTTTCCACTTTTTGATTCACCAGAGGTGTTACCAAAAAGTAGAAATTATCATGTTTCCACTTTTGGTAAAGCCCTTGGTAAATCATAAAGTGGAAACATGATAAAAGTCGAATAAATATGCATTGTTGGTACTTCTAAGATTTTGACATTTGCATGACCGCGAAATACTCTATAAATTAGTTGATATATATTTGAATAATCTGAGTTTTTTTATTAAATCAGCTAAGGAAAATTCAGCTAATTAAAATATTAATGATTGATTGAAAAAAGAAATTTGATTGCGGTTACCAAAAGAAACATTAATTTTCATACCATCCACAAAGGAGAATTGTTTGAATTGCACTTTTTTGCATTACATGTATATGTATTTAGAATCATGGATCATAGTTTGAAAAAAAAACAAACAAAAGGAAACAAAAAACGATATAGCTGATATAAAAGTGAAACCTGTAACGGTAAGGTGGGAAAGTTTTATATGCAGACAAGGCGGAATGAATTCTATATAGAAAACTTTCCTCCATGGGAGAAGCTTTTCTATACAGAAAATTTTGAGGGTAGAAACTTCTATGGGGGGAGGTTTTTTTGTAGAACATTTTCCGGGGGAGGATTTTCTTTGTAGAACATTTTGTGGAGGATTTTTTTAGGGAAGGTTTTCTAAATGACACCGGCAAGACATTAACGGCTCATTCAAACAAATTGTATTGGAAACGAATTGGAAATCACTTTGTAAATATAATAGCTTTTTTTAAAAAAATTAAATGTGGTTTTATACTATTAACAACGAAAGATAAAAATTTGCATCAATTTTGTATACTGAATAATAATCTCGGTGACGCAAGCAGGCTAGATTTATATTTACTGAAAAATCTCTTATCCTTTTTATCTTGGTTATGGCAATGCATTTATAAAATTATCAGCGTAAAAACTTTATATAAGATATGATATATTGCGTCATGACTCTATAATGTAACAGGATTAAATGTAACAGGATTCAGAGAATAATAGAACTCGCTTATATAGTGAAATAAATACAAGATTTAGATCTATTTATTATCTATTTGATTCGGCAGTTGGAGAAGATGGTGGATGCTTACCTAACAGCGTCTAAGTTTGCTAAGATATGTATCTCATAGTTATTATATACTTAAATATAGATTTTGTTGGCTAATGGTTGCAACACGTGTTGATATGCCGACGTTCCTTTCAAAGTACTATTTTTATTTTTCTGACTCCTGAAGAAGGAGAAAAAGAAAAATAGTAAAATACCTTCTTCGCTGCAGCTGTAACTACTTTTAAAGGTGTCGGGCCTAACTACCAACGATTGCGGCGTTCGTGTTTTTACACGAACGTATGGGGGAAAGGAGTGCTGACATTTGGGGGATTCGATACTGGAGCGCCTTTTCCGCTAGATGTTGTGGGCCCGGGTTGATTCTTTCAAGGGGGGAATTCTAAGCCGGGCCTATTTTCCGGGGGAGTTAGGCCCGGGTCCGTTTTTCCGGGGGACTCTATTCGGGGGAAAGCCTATGCTACAACACAGGGAACTCAGAGCGACGGACATGAAGACCGTCAATCGTGACGATCCCGGGACCGCCATATAGAATTAGAATGTATGCAATACATGTGGGATAAAATATACAAAAAAATAGCTTCCACCACCACAATAATATTAGTGTGTATGATGAAATTTGAAATGGAATAAAATACAAAAGCGACGGGTTATGGTACTTCAATGTATTTCAATCAGATATTTTGCATACATATCTACTATATAATCATTTCAATTTAGGTGCCATTTTCTTATAACTTCCAGATTTTCCTTTGGTAATTGGGAAATTATTCTCTCACATTTGCAGGTAAAAAATAAAGATCATGAAGTGATTACTATTTCATCCCTTCTCTATATTGACCACCGAACAGAACAAATGATGGATACATAGATTCGGTAACCACCGCGGATCTAACTGGTGTAAGAAATAAACAACCTACCCAACATAAAGTGATCACAGAGGAATATAGTAGACAGCTTGTACCCACAACCAACAAATTATCAGCATGACTGATGACATATCCTAGATTTATACAGAAACATTCAACACACACACATGTGCAAAACCTTGAACCTAGTATTCACCTTTTACAGAATACTAGTAAACATAAAATCCCTACCACCTCTGGACAACAGTCACTATGATATTATCATCACAGATACACTGCTAACCCCAATGATGTACAAACCACCGAAGTGCAATATCAAATAATGGGACACAGAGGACGCAACAAGCATCAGAGAGGACATACCGACTTTGGAGAAGGGTTTCATTAACCGACCATATACAAATATTCACCTGGAAACCACTCGGGAAAGTTTTATTCAGACATCATAGACAAACGTGTCATCCAAAATGACATCAAGTCCATGTATTACAACATCAATTTTAAACTCATGAGGCGAAGGCGAAAGAGAAGATCACACAAAAGAGCAAAAGGGAGCAAAGGACTGGGTTCAATATAAACATCTACAGAAGCTATCACAGAAGGACCAAGAAAGGCTCACAACAAGTGCATGGACGAGATCATCAATGGTGATATAACCAACACTCCGGAGATATTACGGATCTACTGAAGACTAACTGCATAGATAGTCACGGGATCGAAAACTCTTACAGGGTCTTAAACGAAAGTAACCAGACCAGATATGGAACCAGTCAGGTCCTTGAGAGACGTCTACGCTGTAGAACGATGCAACACACTTAACAAACTATTTTCCGTCAGTATAATACCTGGAAGACAGCTTCCATTGTACATATATACAAAGAATGAGAGAAACACAAGCCAACGATATACCTGACTGCACGGAAACTAATATCCGCCTTTTTACAGAAGACTTCCTTCTCTACAAGCGAACAAAATGCTATCACTCTACAAGGAGCACAGCAGCACTAGATATCTGGGAGAGGCCAGATGAGGCAAAGTTTGACTTACCATGAAGTACAAAACCCTGCATGTTGAATTTGACGTACCATCCAGCCAATACATTACAGCAGGGGACTCCAGAACCAGGGATGCTCACAGTCTGAGGCAAATACCATCATCAAGGACGTGTTCAAATCTTGGTTCTTCCCGAGACAGTAAATCAGTGGACCAACTTATATCTTCAGCATTAAGTATTTAGAGGTATTACAATTCAGCGACAGATATTATGGTAGTGTCAGTTGCCATAATAACAAGATAAATGCCAGTTATTGGTCAACATTTAGATAATCTGACATTCTCCACCATAGATGTCACGGAATCGTTGTTTGCCATGCTAACAAAATAAAGACCTGTTATTGGCCAAGCTTTTGATATTGTCAGGGTTCTTTATTGAAAAATAGTATTTAATGGTTTTCGTTATAAACAATTTTATTATACCTCTTGTTTGTTAAATTATTCACGATTGGATTAAAAACAGCCACATCACAACAGATAATAAGGATATGTCACCAAAAATTCGCTCCGAGGGAAATAACCCCAAAGTAATCACGTGACTGTGGTACAATATCTTCCCTGCCTTTGGCAACGGGGGATAGTACCAGGGAAATAATCCCTTGGCGGCAAATCTCACGTTCGTGTAAATATAGAACTCACTGTACACTGAGCCCGATCACGGAGCGCATCCATTTTGGGAGGTAATGCTGAGATATAGTAAAATATATAGATAGCATGAAAGCATTATGTTGCATTTAATTCATGACTAATAAATAACACGTGGATTCTATTAACTTTTAACCCCAAGGGAAACAGTTAGCCACTTATTATTTTATTCAAAACAATGAGTGAATGACCGGGACATTTACGTTATAAAACACTGAACATGTAAAACCGACCTTGAGAAAATAACCCTTCCTAGGGAGACAATTCAGGATGTTTCCCTCCACAGAGGGTCATAATGGTATAGTATGGTAGATGTTACAGAAGCGCCAGATGATCTGATTACTTATTATAATATACTTCATAAAGGCTTGTGATTGGTAAAATTTATGTTAATGTAGGACCAGTTCAAAATGTATAAAAGTTCGTAAATGTACTTTCTATTAAAATCTTCAGTTTGTCATTAGACATTGTTTTTCGTCTGAAATGTGTTAAAGCTGACAGACGAATACATGCTTTAAACTGGCCCTTTATTTTGCTAAAATGTCCTATATTTTTTTTTGTAAATTCCTTAAATAGTCCTACATTTTTGTTAAAATCTCAAGGAGGATGTAACTTTTATGACAATCTTACACTATAGTACTATTTGGCATTGATAGAATTTAAAATTCTAAATTCTTTTAAAGCTAAGATAGCCATCTTTTAATAGTGGTTACTCTTTGAATGATTTTGGCTATACGTTTAGATTTATTCTTTGGCCTTGTCTGATACTACGTTCGGTCTAGAAAATCAGTTTATAACCACTAGGTCGTTGCCACTGCTGGTGGACCGTTTGAGTCCCCGAGGGTATACATAAACCTAGTATCTGGTATTTCGGTATCAGCTGTTCATTTATACTAAAGTAATATTTGGCACTGTTAACTCCATTTAAATTTGAAATATTTTAAAGCTAAGATAGTCATTTTTTTACAATGGTTACTCTTAGACGGATTTCGGCTTTACTTTTAGAGATATTATTTGGCCTTGTATGATACCACTTTATCTTTAGAAAATACACATACTTTTCAAATTGGAGCTCAACGGAAGAAGTCTAATTGACAGAAACGATATCGTCTTGAGCATTATAACTTTGGTATTATGTTTATAATATTTAAAATTGGAGGTTAACTAATAAAGCCTATTTGACAGAAACGATCATCTTGAGCATTATAACTTTGGTATTATGTATATACTACTTCAGCATTCTACAAGAGGAATATGAACTCAACAGACTTCCTGGAAACCCTACATACACTCTCACCGATTTCACTACCTCTGAAATATTAGATAATCATAAATCCGTTCTCGCTGCGTTTGGAATACACACAAGTGAATTGCCGTACATTTATTGGATTCCAGAGATGCACAAATATCCATATAAACACCGATTCATCATCTAAGTGTTCCATCGAGCCATAATCTATTTTACTCACCAAACTTCGTACACAAACAAGGTCTTCGGAAGTACTGTACAACGGTCTACTCAAGAAGCGGAGTCAATCAGATGTGGATCCTAAAACTTCAAAGATTTGTTTGATCATTTAAAGTCTCCAAGTCTTTTGATATTTCGACCCTTTACACAACAATTTCTCATCAAAAGGTCAAATACAGATTGACATCTATTATAAAAAAAACTCCTTTACGTACTTTGTTAAAGAACACTCCGATTCCAATAACAAGTACACTGAAGACGAAAATATCAAGATGCTGCGGTTTCTGGTAGACAACATCTTCGTGATTTTTTAAGGAACAGTTTCCAACAAATTGTCGGCATTGCAATGGGTACTAATTGAGCACCTCTCTTGGCTGACATCTTTTTATATTTATACGAAGCAAATAGTTAGCATCTCGGTTCAGTTTTATTTACAGGTATATCGTCGACATCCTGTCCATAATTCAGAATTTCAGACTTATCTCGACCAGATATATCCTGTTGAACTAGAGATCAATGAGACGACAAAGGGCAACACATCTGCTTCTTACCTAGATTTCTCCCCAATATGACAAACGCGACGATTTCAATTTCCATATCACGAACCTCCCATTTCTAAGTCGTAATATTCCATCTGCTCCTGCCTATGGCGTTTTCATTTCACAACCTATACATTATGCCAGGCAATGCTCTTCTTATTAATGTTTTATTCGGAGAGCGAAACGACTCACCAATAAACTACTTAGACAAGGTTACGTTGTTAAACGCTTGAAATCGTCGTTTAAGAAGTTTTATGGTTGATACGGGGGATCTTGTTAAACAATATGAAGTCACCCTCTCAGTAATATTACATAGTATTCTGGAACACGACACCAAACAGTGACTACCTTTCGCCAATCGTGCTTTTCACCGCACATGACCTTTTCACCAAACTTAACCTTTTCACCAAATTTGACCCATTTACCGTACTAGAAAGGTTTCCATGGAACATTTACGACGGGTGTGACATGCCAGCAGAGGACGCACCCTCCTTTCGGACACCCGGTCCTATATCGTTTGGGATTTGCAATTGTTCTTCATGTTGAGACCATTTGCACATTAAATCGTCGTGTTATAATGGACTTGAGTTTCGATTATTAATTGGTACTTATTTTTTTACTTATAATATGAATATAAAGATTCCTTCGGTAGTCCAATTGAAAAAGCTAACAGTAGTATGTAGTACTTGGAGATACTGAAAAATGAGCTGATAGCGGATCGACTATAGCTATAGCGACATGCAGTAAGCATTCATGTGATGAACATGGTCAGTAGATAAACATGGAGAAGATGGACTGATGTGGGATCGATAAAGGGTGTTTTAAATGATATTCTTTCCCTATGAATACATACGTTATGTACAGATAGATCATTGAACGCCATGTGATATAGCAGTGATGAATTATTATTTTATGTATGTTGTATGGTTTAGACAGCAATGTGATATACTTGTAGAAGTGGTGAATTAGTGTTTTATGTATGTTGTATGGTTTAGATAGCCATGTGATATACTTGTAGCAGTGGTGAATTAGTGTTTTATGTATGTTGTATGGTTTAGACAGCAATGTGATATACTTGTAGCAGTTGTGAATTAGTGTTTAATGTATGTTGTATGGTTTAGATAGCCATGTGATATACTGATAGCAGTGGTGAATTAGTGTTTTATGTATGTTGTATGGTTTAGACAGCAATGTGATATACTTGTAGCAGTTGTGAATTAGTGTTTTATGTATGTTGTATGGTTTAGACAGCAATGTGATATACTTGTAGCAGTTGTGAATTAGTGTTTTATGTATGTTGTATGGTTTAGATATTCTTAAAAAAACTACAACTGTTTAACATGATGAAATTATTTCAAATCCTATAAAAGATGATAGTTAAAATAGATACGATAATTGAAACCTGGATAGCTTATCGTGAGGTCACAATAATTCAATACCTTGTTCTTTGCGATTTTGCCATTTTTTAGATGGTTTACTAGTGTTTATTATTAAATATAAAATATTACACATATATTTACAGTTATTGAATACAAATGCACAATTTTGAACATAAACATAAAATTATCGACTATTGCAACGTGTTACACATCATTCACATGGTTCCCTTCCTCTTACATTCAACCAAGGAAATTAAGAGGAATCCTATACATTCTTTTTACATTTTTTTTCCAGTATATTCTAATTGATATATTGCTTTCAAAATTAAAAGGAAAAGCTAAGAGATGTTATATTTGAATCACAATGCCCCATGGACAAACAAATATGCATGGCTACAATATAATAAGAAACAAATATTCAGAGTTACTGTAGATGATTTGTCCAAGGAGGATACGTCAAGGTAATGTGCATATGCAAAACTTTGATGTGTTCAGATCAATGTCACATGTATGTTTTCATTAGGATCTTGGTTGATTATAGTGTTAGGTTGCTGATTATTTGGATGGAGGTTCCATTAGGGTAGAACATCAGTGCTTATTGGTATGTACTGGGGTCTTTGAGGGTATATACCCGACCTCCTTAAATTTATTCTTTTATGTATTTCTTGAAAACCATTCACATTTCTACCCCTAAACGTATATATTATTGTATGTTATGGGCAGATACATAATATTAGTGTATGATAGGGTCCTTGTGGGTGCCTCCCCTTCGAAATATATATCTTTATTTATAACTTAAAAACCGTTCACAGCCCAACCCTTAAACCATATATGTTATTGTTATGGGGAAACACATTCAGTGGTGTATTTGGGGTCCTGCCCCACCCACCCCCTAAAATATATGTTTTCATTTAACTTAAAACCAAATCACAGCCAAACCCTCAAACCATATATATTATTGATTGTTACGGAGAGACACAATCAGTGGTGTATATAGAAGTCCTGCCCCACCCCCAAAATATATATGTTTACTTATTACTTAATAACCATTCACATCAACAACCTTAAACCATATATATTTTTGATTGTTGTGGGAAGACACATTTAATGGTGCATATTGGAGACCTACTCCTGGAATATATATTTTAACATAACTTGAAATACATTCACATCCCTGATTCTACACTACTTAATGCTGCATATTACAAGTATACTTTGCTGTATTTAATATCAAAGCAGGGATCAGCAACATATATAATTAAGTGTAATTCTTGTGATAGTTTGTGCTTCATTGTCTTTATTGACATCTCTTGTGTTTAAAACAACAAAACTTTTCTGATTCTACAATATATAAAGTAGAACTAGTGAGTCAAACTTTTTTAAATCAAATTTCAGGATTTTTAAAATAATTTTTGGCCCACTTATATAAAAAGATAAACATAATTCCTATAAATAATTTGAAGTCTAAATTTACATGTGTATAGGAACATCCAATGGCAATTCTTGTCCTTATCAAAACACTCAGTGCTAATTAGTGCTAACACTAATTATTAGATGGCATTACTATCTATGTCTTACATGGTTTTGAAACAGTCAAATACATCTTATAGAGCCTCTGAAACTAAACATATATTATTCTCAATATATCATACGACTTGAGTGTAATTTTATATATGTATTATATAAAATATCATGCTGAATCAGAAGTAATACTTGGTTTAAATATTCCAGATTGTATGTATACCTAAATCAATCATGCAATACATGATACACATTTCAACCCCTCTGTACCGGCAGTAATTACAATACATATAATGTAACGGGGACTTAGTATATATCGGACCAGGTATGTCAGAGGTAGAACAGCTGATTACGGGAGTCCTAGCTAGGTTCAGTTCCAGGTCTGGCCACTTCAGGAATGCAATCTCAAAAAGAAAGAATGAGGATTGGGGCAGGGTATATGTTGGCTCGTAGACAACTCTGGATTCAAGCAGGTATTGTCACACAGTCACAGCACAAAGCACATTAAATTGGCTCTAGCACGATTTTGAGAGAACCAAAAGCATTTTCAGACACACATAGTATATTAGCACATGTTGTAGTACAAATACTTCAAGTTATTTCCTAGTGTAGTAATCTTTGATAAAAGCGCAAGGACAGCAGCAACATGTGATGACATTTTGTGGACAATAGCAGTAACATGTACACAATTCCCCAACTCAAATCATACATATACATTGTAATACAAAAGTTATAATTTTGTAATAATATAATAATAGCAGGGGCCAAAACAAATATCGAAAACAACCGTTTCTGTCAATTAGACCTAACTAACGTTCCTATGTGAGGCAAGTGATTTTCCATGATTAAAGCAAAAACATCGTATTTAGTATTTCATGGATAACGACCATATTTTCGGAAGGATTTGGCAGAAAATGTCATGAAGTCTCCATCTTATGTTTTGCAACTGGTGAAAGTGGAACTGTACAGAACCGAAATCAATGTAAAATTCTTCCGAGATATCGGAGTGTTTCGAAAGAACGGGTTGTCATTCCATTAAGGTAGCTCTTAATGCTTAGACATACTAAAGTCTGTTCTTAGCCTTGCACATGGCTATATAAATATATAAATCAATATCTCTATCTCTAAGAGAGAGAGAGAGATTGATTTGTATATTTTACAGTAAGTTGTAGACTGGATTTACTTTGGTGTTGGCAACTCGGTAAATCCTTTCTCTAACTACTTGGGCACTGAGAGAGAGAGAGAGAGAGAGAGAGAGAGAGAGAGAGAGAGAGAGAGAGAGAGAGAGAGATAGAGATTTATATTTTACAGTAAGTTATAGACTGGATTTACTTTGGTGTTGGCAACTCGGTAAATCCTTTCTCTAACTACTTGGGCACTGAGAGAGAGAGAGAGAGAGAGAGAGAGAGAGAGAGAGAGAGAGAGAGAGAGAGAGAGAGAGAGAGAGAGAGATTATCATGATTTCGGTTGTAAGTGTACAAGAATCAATAATAATTGACATTGTACAACTGATTTTTATCTTGAGACTTCTCTCTGACTTAAAGCATAATAATATGTGGGCAGGTGAACTTGGGATATATGATTATTTTGTTCCACTTAGTCTGGTTGACAGAATTGCAATGACGCAGTTCAATTGTTTTACTTTGCCCTAAGCTAGGGATTGAAGCAGTGAGCATTTCTAGTGTACAGCGTACAACGTGGTTCTTTTATATCAAGTTTTTCATTGGCTTAACTATGTATATTTTATGCAATGAAATTTTTTCCCTCTTCTTTATTTTTGAATATAACTGGGTTGTTCATGGTCTTCAATGCATATCGCCACTGAAGCCTACAGTACACTTACCACATCTATTTGCCAGTGTCATCTATTTGTATTGACTTATAATATTTCTCTTTATAGTAATTGAATATATTGTTTAAGCCAATAATTAAAGGATAAGTAATAATGATAACTTATAATTGTTTAATAAATGTTTATCATGTCTTGTCAATGTCTGGATTTTGTCTAAATATTTGTCTTTTTGTCTTTTGTACATACCCCGAGTACATAAGTTATTCTCACTCATAACCAATTGGATAGTTTTCATACGCCCAAGCACTGTGTCCGTTCAAACATTTAATCATTCAGGCATGTTTAGATCATCAGAAAGGAAGAAAGGAAATGCGGTTAATTTATCATATTTTAGTATTCATATCATTGGGATTCAGATGCCATATTGAGTGACATATTGGAATAATAGTATGAAAGAACACATATTGTAATCAGAAAAAAGGGATACTTACTCCTCCATTGTACCTGGTCCCATCTCTAGATTTCCAGATTTCCGTGTTTGTTCAATATATATCTAATATTTACGGAGAAGAAATGAATTACTCGAAACGCAGATATAAAATTAAAAAATCCAACAATAGTGGACAGAAAACTAACTCCAACTGTCAATTGTGCATATGAGAACGTCCCCATGGCAGTATCTATGACCTTTATCTATTACCTTATCTTTTACCAAAAAAGAACCCAGAGTTTTAACAAACAAGAACCCAGAGTTGATCATCTTGTAGTAATTTAAATTATGTACGGATTTACATAGATCTAACAATTAAAGTAAGTATTACATTTTTTCTTAAACTTTGTTTTATGCTTCTTTTCATGTGTCATATTTGAAAGTCTTATCAGGTTAAAATGACTTCATCGGTAACTGTCCGATTATCTGAAGACTGTCCAATGAGCACCAAAGAACTTTGATGAGCACCAGATGATTGAGCATTATAACTTTTGTATTATGTTTATAATATCTATAACCACTGGGTCGTTGGCATTGCTGGTGGACCATTTGAGCCCCCGGGGTGTACATAAACTCGTACCGGGTATTTCGGTACCGGCTGATAATATTACAATAAAGTAATATTTCGCACTTATAACACCATATAAATTCTAAATTTTTCAAAAGCCAAGATAGTCATCTTTATACAGTGGTTACTCTTAGACGGATTTGGCTATGCATTTAGATTTATTATTTGGTATTGTATGATACCACTTTTCTTTTAAAAATCGATTTAGATTGGAGCTTAACTAATGAAGTATAATTGACAGAAATGATCGTCTCGAGCATTATAACTTTGGTATTATTTTTATAATATATATTATTATAACAATGGATGAAATCACGACTAAGCTTTAACTACATAGACCATTGGCGGATCCAAGGGTTGTTGCACCCCCTTTGAAAAAGTAATTTTTTTTTATGTTTTATAACATCTGGAATCCAGAAATAGGCTTCCCAGAGCTTTTAAATTAAGCCTACCGATATTTTCGAGGCTCGCTGGCGAAAACAATTATAAACTGCAACACGAAATCCTGAATCCACCCTGGCTTTGCCTGTATATTTTAGATTTTATGGATTTGGAGTAACGGCTTTGTATTATGGGTTGTGTTTATCGGTATAGTTTTTCTCCAGCATGTGTGAATATAAAAATATGAAAATATATTTGTAAACAAAATTTGCATTGAATCAAAATGTATAGGATATTTCCCTGCGTTTTCAGCTGAAGATCTGAAAATTTAATCATCGATGATATCTAATTCTTTACACAGAATAAATGCGCCATTTTCACGTGTACGGCACTTTGTCAAACCCCTCCCCCCAAAAAAAATCAACAACAAAAAACACAACTACTACTCGGCGAATAATTCTTAAATTTACACCCACTCAAACTTAAAATATTCAGCCGGCTTTTAATGTTGTTTACATTGCATCACAATAAATATAATTTTATGTGACCAACCTAAAAACATCCACCTTTTAAAAAAAATTCTAGATCCGTCACTGTTGTAAATATTTATTGCGTAATCAAATATCATATGAAAACAATTTTTTTACTGGGAAAAACATTTTCATAAACAAAATTGCTCCCCCACTTTCTATTTGTTTCCTACGCCACTGCATTAATATTTTATAACAAAATTAGTTACTATCCAGTACTGTAGAGCCGTCGTTCATTACTATCGATAAGAAATTATTTGCTATTGTAGAGGTTAATACTCACCGCCTCTTTCAAAACTCCCTGGATCCGCCCCTGATAGAACTGTCAGACTCGGATATTTAGTTTGGATAACAGGTCCCGTTAGGTTTAGTGTGCCGAGTTTGGATTAGATCTACTTTGGACTAAGCCTAGAAGCCTTGATGTAAAGCACAAAGCACATTGTGATATAAACTCATTCAGTTTTGGATATTTTATTATCAATAATTTGAGCTACATTTTTTGAAAATTAATTAGTACGCTAAATTTTGAAATACAGGAAATACTTGACAATTACTTTAATTCTCATATCATTACCTTTAACCTTAATGTACGTTTGTATATTAATTTAGGTTATCCTCACACTGACAATCAATTTTCGTTTTTAAGAAATCTTTTATTCGATGTTTTTCAGATTAAAAGTAATTAGATAATATACATCTTATTGCATACACAAATGTCATCTTAGTTGATAAAAAACACCTATTTTATATACTTATGCAGAATCTACAATTGTTTCTGAAATAAATCCGCTAAAGCAAATCAATAATGATTTAAAATAAATCGTGCAGCAGCTACGTCTTTGGGGGTGTTATTGCACTAAGTATCAAGTGTTTCGAATACGTCTCCATACAGTCTAGTGATCAATATACCGTTTTATTAAAAGTGCTTTATGTATAAATCTGCACATTTATTATAAATGTAAAACTGGCCTATTACAGGAAATCGGTGCATTATTACAAGACCACTATGATTGAACAGGGTCATTATGGAATATTAAAACCGTGATCAGTTATAGTGAAGTCTGCTTCAAATTTTCTTTGGGAGTTTTGTACGAATTAAAAAGTAAAATTCCAGAAATTTAATCCTACGGTGGAAACGACTAGATATTGATGATCTGTTTTAAAAGTAAGGGGATCATGGATATTATGATGTAGATCTGAAATGAAACCCACTATTTATATTTAAATTCTTTACAATTTGCCACAGGCTACAGTCCGGCATCAGTTTTGCACATGTTAGGCCGCAAGAGGTTTTACATATTAATTTTGCGGGAGATGAAAGTACAGTTCCGGAAAGTTGAATCGCAAATTATTCCTATGGCCTAGAGTTTTGAACATTTGCATTAAAAGAAAGGGATTACATGAACGATTAGTGATGATTCGATGTAAATGAGAAAATTAAGTTCAGGGTATTTACGTTCAATTTTGCGGCAAAGCAAAATGCTTCAAATTTAAAAATAAAAATAATTATTATGATCAAATATTGTTTGTTTGGTTAATGGATGTGTTAAGAAAGTGGTATTTTCATATTGAACCCTATGTTTGTAATGATGACCCTCAGACCATTATCACAAATCTCGGACAAATTACATGAAAACGCCCATTCATTAACACAATAGTAATGAAAAGCATAATAAAAATACTTATTGTAACACATAAACTCACATATAATCAAAGGCTTAGCTATACACTAATACCAATTTTACCAACGATATTCCGTCAGGTAATATGTGACATTAAGCTGAATACATTAGAAATGAACTATCCAAAAGATTAAGGATAAATTCAAGTCATGTTTAAAGCTTGTGAGGATTTAAATGTTAATTAGTCAAATTCAATGTAAATCAGATAATAATTCATGGTATCGTTCATATATGTCTATCACCTATAATTTTTATCTTATTCAGTTGATTTTATGTACAGATGTGTATAGGCAGTGTTACGCGGAATAAAATCACGTTACAAACCTATGAAAACAATTACAGCATCCTATTAGATATGAAAACAATTAAAGCATTCTATTAGATATGAATACAATTAAAGCATTCTATTAGATATGGCACATGGATTTGTTGTTGTATCTAAGCAATTTTCCTCAGCCAGGCTTTCCTTATTTTTTTAGGTATTGACCAAAGTAGACAGAGTGCTTTCCTACCTTCCTTATTATTGGAGTTATTTCCCTTATATTTCAGGATATATCTTCTTCATTTGGTGTAGGTATACATCATAAGTAGACAGAATGGCTCATACAACAATTGTCCTATTTGGTTTTATTTGTCCAGGTATTTCATTGCTTATGTAGTCACCCCGGCGTTGACGTTCGGAGTTTCCAGGTTAAAGTTTTGGGGCGAGTGTTGGAAAGCACTATAAATCATTTAATATTTGTAGTTGGACGCTGTTGGTAAGAAGGGGTAATGTATCAATTAGCGGATTGAAATCTGAAACTTTTCTGGAATAAATTCAAAATTTTGTGTTTTGTGACATGTTTCCTTGCAAAGATTTGCTGTGTTCAAATCAATGTCACATGTAATGTAAGTTTTCATTAGGATCTTGGTTCTTGGTTGATTATAGTGTTAGGTTTCTGATAATTTGGATGGAGGTTCCATTAGAATGAACATCAGTGCTTATTGATATGCATTGTGGTCTTTGGGGGGTAGATGCCCTACCCTTTGAATTTATTCTTTTACGTATTTCTTGAAAACCATTCAAATGTCTACCCCTAAATCATATATATTCTTGTTTGTTATGGGTAGACACATTTTATTGGTGTATGATAGGATCCTTGGGGATTCTGCCCCCGCCCCCGAAATATATATTTTTACTTATAACTTAACGACCGTTCACAGCCCACCGTTAAAACATACATATTACTGTTGTAGGGAAACACATTCAGTGGTGTATTGGGGTTCCTGTCCCACCCCCTGAAATATATCTTTTTCACTTAACTTAAACAAATTCACAGCCCCACCCTTAAACCATATATATTTTTTATTGTTCTGGGGAGACACATTCACTGATCCATGTAGAAATCCTGCCACACCCCAAAATATACATTTTTACTTATAACTAAAAAAAAATATCACATCCCCACCCTTTAACCATATATATTATTGATTGTTGTGGGATACACATTTAATGGTGCATATAGGGACCTACCCCACCCCCTGGAATATATATTTAACTTATAACTTGAAATACATTCACATCCCTGATTCTACACCAATTAATGCTACCTGTTACAAGTATACTTTGCTACATTTAATATCAAAGCAAGGATCGGCAAGATATATAATTAAGACTAGTGTAATTCTTGTGATAATTTAAACCCATTTCGGCAATCTTTATTGTCTTCTGACAACTTTTGTTTTTAAAACAACAAAATTATAACTCCACAAACATTTCTCATTTTACAGTATATAAAGTAGTACTAGTGAGTCAAAATTTTTCAAATCAATTTCAGGATGTTTTAGATATATTTTGGGCCCATTTATATAAAAAGATTTAAAAATCCTAAAAACAGTTCGAAGTCGAAATTTACACTCAGTGTTTCAGTTTCTGGAAAATTAAGTTATTTTAACACTAATTAATTAGATATCATTACTATCTATGTCTACATGATTTTGAAACAGTCAAATGCATCTTATAGAACCTCTGAAACTAAACATCTATGATTCTCAATATATCATACGACTTGA
This sequence comes from Atrina japonica, assembly GCA_030159075.1. Taxonomy (NCBI): domain Eukaryota; kingdom Metazoa; phylum Mollusca; class Bivalvia; order Pterioida; family Pinnidae; genus Atrina; species Atrina japonica. The sequence goes on along the minus strand of BROG01000073.1, from coordinate 856,364 downwards.
ATGTAATTTATATGTGTATTATGTAAAATATAATGCTGATCGAGAAGTAATACTTGGTATAAATATTACATATTCTTTGTATCAAAGAGTTAAGAGTCAAAAGACTCATGCAATTACATGATACACATTTCTTCCCCTCTGTACCTGCAATTATTACAATACCCCTAATTACGGGGCTTAGTATATGTCGGACCAGACTTGTTACCAGGGGCAGGGTATATGTTTGGAATCCAAGCTCTTGGAGTAACTTGTGAATTCAAGCAACTGGCGCCCAACAGTACAAAGCCATTAAGTTCTTCCTGGTAATGTGAAAGGGATTATCCAAAAATTTTCAAACACACGTAGTACATTAGCACATGTTGTAGCACAAACATGAGATGACATTTTGTGGACAATAACAGGGTTAGTTATGTGGCACAATTTCCAACTAAATTGATACTATACATTGTTTCCCCAAAAGTTCGATCGGTTTTGCAATGACTCGTAACCACAGGGTCCTAAAACAAATGTCGAAGACAAGTATTTGTATCTTTTACAAGACCTTCACATGATACAACCTTCCTCCTACTCCTGTAATGTGCCCATGTGAGGTAAGTAAGTGCATATAATGTAGCACAAAAACATAGTGTTTTGTCGGACTGAGTGGATACAGGACCATATTTATATGTTGGATCAGATGGCTCTTGGACAACTCTGAATTCAAGCAGTGTAGAGAGAACGCCCAGTCATTCCATTATGGAAGCTCTAATGTTTAGACATGCTTAAGCCTATTCTTAGCCTTGCACATGGCAATGCTGAAATACAAGGAGCTACATTAGAGCAAAACAAGCACAAACAATAGAAAGGGATATTCTCCAAGACAATAACAGTTACATGGTGCACAAAATCCAAAGACTCTGCTAGTACATTTACATTGGAGAAGCCCACAAAACTTCCAAAAGCTCTTTTTAAATGAAAAAATAAACACCAGGGACCAAAACAAAGGCAACAAACTGCGAAAGTATAGACAGAATATAGAATAGAGCGAGAAAAAATCAAAAGTTGATTAGAATGAAAGGGATGTTAGAGGACAGGGAAAGAAAACATGCCGATAAGGCTGTCAAAAGAAAAATAATTAAGAGAAAGTTTTGAAACAAAAAAAAATCAACGAGGCAAACGACAGGCTTAAACCGGATTTGAAAAATAATTTTTGATGACGTGTCAGCAGCACAAGTATTACTGACTCAAAATAGAATAAAAGATCTTAATACCAAACTGGCAAAAATGCCGAAAAAGCTAAGAAGATATATCTTCAGAAAGGAGAGTTTGGACCAATAGACTTTCATCGAAACATGGACTACTATAGAAGAACTTTCTTTAACTCTATTTACTTTCAAGCTATTCGTGTTATTCATTAATGATATTTCATGAATATGTTTAACAAATTTGTGAATGAAGATATCAGACTACTTGGAGGATCCATCTAATGTGCCGGAAGTAATTGATGATTCAGAGAGTGAAGCAAGTTGTCCTGAAGAATAATTCCAACTGTACAAAGAAAAGGCATTCTAGCTGACTATATTATCTGTACATCTATATCGTAGGGATTAGGTTATCAAAGTGCCATTTGTGTTTCATACGTATATAATTTTTGTTATCCTTTATATTTAAGGGGATATGAAGATTTAGAGTTTACTATTCAGTGGTATTTTGTTCCATTCCATATTAGTGTCTGTCCAATGTCATTAATTCATTCTCCTAATATGTTTGATTCTATTTTGTCTCATTGAGAGTTAATCTTCTTCAGATATTATATAAAATTCAAAGCAGGCAATGCTGTTAAAGTGAGATAAAGTTGTTCCAAGTTTGTAGAATTGATATTGTTTTGATGTGTAAGACACGTCTCTGTTACCTTTATAATTACCTGTGAAGCATCATACGCAATTAACAACAAACATCAGAATTTGGGGTACATGGCATGAAAGTAGTTTACCTTGCATAACATTAGCAAAAGAAATATATTAATTCAGCATATTGTCCTTTTATACGTTATCATCTTTCAAATTCTTGAAATACTGAAATCTTTTAAGCATTCAAAATGTAGATTTAATATTTAGTCTATAAACTACAATGTGACATGTTATATGTCAAAACATATTTAAGGATTGTTTTTCATATTTTGGAATGCATCGAGTATAAATGCAATGGATTATGGAAAAAAATTCTTTGCTGCACATTGAATTTTTTCCATAATCCATTGCATTTATACTCGATGCAGTCCAAAAAATGAAAAACAATTCTTATACTTATATATATTACCATTTTGTGTGAATATGTAGTCAGCTGGTTACGAAATTCATTCTTTGTAATTGGCTTTGCGGTAAGAGTTTTTTCATATGACGCAACAGCTAAACAGCTGTGTAAGACGACAAGTAGTTCCCGTTTTCTGTTGGGAAATACTAAATGGAATTTAGGTTTATTTTCTTATCTATTCATTTAGATATATCGACGACACTTTTGTCAATTGATAATGACAATTTTCATACATATGTCAATGCGATATATCCCAGCGAACTAGAAATTAAAGATAAAACAGAATCAAGCACACACGCTTCATACTTAGACATTTTACTTAATATATACACAGACGGGAAATTAGCAACTAAGCTATACGACAAACGTGACTATTTCGGCTTTCCCATCGTAAATTTTCCACATTTAAGTAGTAATATCCCTCAGTCACCCGCAAATGGAGTTTATATTTCACAAATTATCCGATATGCCAGGGCGTGTACAACATATGAAGATTTCATATACAGAGGTAAACTACTCACTGACAAATTATTGACACAGGGATATCGAAAACCGCGTTAAATGTCAACGTTCCGCAAATTTTATGGTCTGTATAATAGGCTTGTTTGCGATTACTCTGTTTCACTAAGTGAAATGTTGAGTTGCCTTTTCGTTGGCGGTTGTTGAGACGTCTGTACCAATTGTGACGAAGATTCACTCCTCACGTATTTCATTGGACTTGACTGTGGACACACGGCGGATGTGACCGGTCGACAGAGGATGCTTACTCCTCCATGGCACCTGATCCCACCTCTTGGTTTCCAGAGGTCCGTGTTTGTCCATTTTTACCGGATTTGTATCCATGTCCTGGACATTCTATTGACTTATACTTTGGTATCTAAGATTTTTTTTATATATTTCATATCATTTTGAAAGAAACTAGTGATATGAAAAATTTTGAATAAGTGTCATATCTGTTTTTAAGTTATTTTAGAATATTCGTCTGCTTGGTAACCGGAAGGTTTAGTGTGTCAGAAGAGAGATGAAAATACAAATGGCCGCGCACATGAGTATGCTGTATAATGTATTTACAATGAATTTGCGGTTGAATATTCTGATATATATTATTAATGGGATATACTATAGAAAGTTTGAATGTGACTTACAAGAAGTGAGACAGCTAATATTCATTCATGACAACTGAAAGTAGCCATTTTATCTGACATTTTTTTACCAATCAGCTGGGAACCATGATGACTGATTGGTACATAACCTACGTAAGTAGGCCTATTTCACACGATGCGGGTGACGAATTGTTTCTGACAGAAATATCAAGTGAAGGCAAACAAATCGACTTGTTTATCAAGAGATGCTTGACAAAGTTGCACTAGGCCTTACTCTCTTTTTTCTGCTGTTCTGTCTACGAAGCGAACTTTCATTTCTGTGTTCTGTGGTTCTGGTCATAACATGACCTAGATATATCGCGATATGGGCCTGTAGGCTGTACAATGTGCTACAGATGTAGTCTCGTGTTTCCGATTTCTTTCTGTGATTTTTTGTTTGTTTTGGGGTAGGCCTAATGTATGGCTTTTAAGATTAAATTATATAAGAAATAAACATGTGATATTCTATTCTTTACCGATTCGTTCATGTATTCTTACGCTGAAAAGTAAAGCGGTTAATACTCGGGGCACGCGACTGCATTTACAGAATATACAGTATATCGCTCTATATACTTGCAATGAAGGAATTGCAGTCGGTATGTAAATATACTTATTTAAAGGTTTGTTAGACATCTAATTTCATGATCAGTCAAATATATTCAAAACCTTTATAAGTTCATTTTCAGTATTGTGGCCCTCCTTCCTCTATTTCTGCACTTTGTAACTGATTCATCAAGGCAGTGTCTGTTTCAATAAATAGCATTTATATTACGCATTATTACTAAACTTAAAACTGTTTTTAAAAGTTTTGAATCAGATGAAAAGATACCTGAAATTTTAAAGGTGAACAGTAATTGTTGCTATATGTAATATTAAAGTATATATATATATATATATATATATATATATATATATATATATATATATATATATATATATATATATATATATATATATATATATATATATATATATATATATATATATATGATCTTTATGTATACTGATTCATAACAGATTACATAAATATCTTATATGTAACACATATAATAAATACTAGCCGTGATTTGATTGATTGGTTAACGTGCAATAAACTTCATTTATCTGAAGGTTGGTGATCACTTAGTGCTTGTGACGTCACTTGAACTTACATGGAATAGATAGAATAAAACGTGTACATAATTTTAAAATTTTGTTGTATTCAAGTTGACAGTTTTGCTAATTTCAACAGTCTGATAAAGTATGCTTAGATGTAAATAATAATTAGAAATATACGCTAAATGTATGTATTCAAATATAAGTGATATTTACAATATGTTTTGAACACTTATTTCTGCACAAATATTTACCTATTTGGAACAATTTGAATACTTGACAGAAAGGAGAATATACATGTAGATTCTCATCACTAGTTATCAGAAAATGCCGTTTAAGTTGTATGTGTTTGATCATATGATAGAAAGAATATTATTTTGGTTTTTTATATAAAATTCCTCAAAATAATAAGTTTTTTTTATTATAATATTGTTATTTTCAACCCAAAAAAACACGCTTACGGTTTTGACTTAATCTAATCTTGATGATTTTAAGTTAAAAACTACTTTGTTATACATTATTTTCAGTGATTAAAGTGATAAACAAACACATGATGGTAATTATATTTAAAAAATCCAGAAATCAGCAGTTTTTTTTGTACTTTTTGCAGTTTTAGCCGCATAATACTAAAAACTGACGAAAACCATAAAACAAGGTCAAAATATGATTAAGCAGTATTAAATCAACAATAAAGACAAAAAAGGAGTTTTGAGATTGGGCCAACAGCGGCCCTAAATGACACGTCTCCCTTGTCAATGAAGATATCATTCTAAATTTGATCACTAACAGTAAATAATTTGTAAAGTGGCGAATTTACTTCATGAAAAGCATATTGTTTGAATGAGTTGATGTCTAAATCCCTCTTCAGTGGTAAGGGTAATGTAGTCAGGGATATATTTGTTTATCCGGTATGTACTTTTTCTACCGAGTTTTACTTATTACAATAAACCCTTTTTTGTTTTGAATTCCTATAACATTTCCCTAAATTTTCAGGAAGGTGAGTTGAAAGCCTGAGGATATTTGTCAAATGTTTAGGGTAATTGGTCTTGGTATTTGGGATAAATTAAACCACTGATTTCGTTTTTAAAAAACTACTAAACTGTTTGTATAGACATAAGTGTTTGGAAATTGTTGGTTCTGACAGGAAAATATTTTTGTCTAGATGGTAGATAAAAGTCTAAGATGTACGACAAACGTGATAATGTGTGATTTCCTTTTATCATTTACCCACATTTAATAATGTTCCTTTGTAGCCAGTATATATTTCCCTGACATTTCAAACTGATGTATAACATTATATTAAGTTTTAAACTTTTGATGTATCAAATAATTGCGAGTTGATTCTTTTGTTTACGATCTTATCTGTCAAATGGTATTCATTGCAAAAATAAAGCAATGGTTAGCAAACGTAAGCTATACATAGGCTGATATAGTACCCAAGTAGTTAGAGAAAGGATTGACCAAATTGCCAACATCAAAGTAAATCCAGTCTACAACTTACTGTAAAATATATAAATCTATCTCTCTGTCTCTGTCTCTCTCTCTCTCTCCAAAAAAAATTATTATCATGATTTTGTTGTAAGTATACAAGAACCAATTTTGTTCAACTGATTTTCATCTTGAGACTTCTCTCTAACTTTAAGCATTACACACACACACACACACACACACACACACACACACACACACACACACACGCACACACACACACACACACACACACACATACACACACACACATACACACACACATATATATATATATATATATATATATATATACATATATATATTTGCATACCCTGAGTACATAAGTTATTCTCTCTCATAACCAATTGGATAGTTTTCATACGCCCAAGCATTGTGTCCGTTCAAACATTCAATCATTCAGGCATGTTTAGATCACCAGAAAGGAAGAAAGGAAATGCGGTTAATTTATCATATTTTAGTATTCATATCATTGGGATTCAGATGCCATATTGAGTGACATATTGGAATAATAGAATGAAAAATCAAACACTGTAATTAGAAACAAGCGATACTTACTCCTCCATTGTACCTGGTCCCATATCTAGATATCCAGATTTCCTTGCTTGTTCAATATTCACCAGATTTGTATATTGTATCCTGGACATCCTGTGCTTACTTCGATATCTGAGACAGTATTTACAGAGAAGAAATGAATCACTCGAAACGCAGATATAAAATGATTTTCAACAATGGTTTATGACAGAAAACTCCAAATTAACATAAAATAAGTCCCCAGAGTATTATGTCTTTTATCCTTTAACAAAAATAACCCAATTCATCTTCTAATAATTTAAATTATGTACAGATTTACATAGATCTAACAATTGAGGTAAATATTACATTTTTTTCTTTAAATTTGTTTTATGCTTCTTTTCATGTATCATACTCTAATGTCTTTTCAGGTCAAAATGACTAATTTCATCGGTAACTGTCCGATAAGTTATCTGAAGACTGCCCAGTGAGCACCAAAGAACTTTCTACAGATGATTGAACATTATAACTTTTGTATTATGTTTATAATATCTATAACCACTAGGTCTTTGGCATTGCTGGTGGACCATTTGAATCCCCAGGATGTACATAAACCTTGTACCTGGTATTTCGGTACCGGCTGATAATCTTACAATAAAGTAATATTTCGCACTTATAACACCATTTAAATCCTAATTTTTTCAAAAGCCAAGATAGTCATCTTTTTACAGTGGTTACTCTTAGACGGATATGGCTATGCATTTAGATTTATTATTTGGTATTGTATGATACCACTTTTAGAAAATCTATTTGAAATTGGAGCTCAACTGATGGAATATAATTAACAGAAAAGATCGTCTTGAGCATTATAACTTTTATATCATTTTTATAATATATATTAATATAACAATGGATGAAATCACTGCTAAGATTTAACTGTATAGAACTGTCAGACTCGGATATTACGTTTGGATAACAGGTCCCGCTAGATTTAGTGTGCCGAGTTTGGATTAGATCTACTTTGGACTAAGCCTAGAAGCCTTGTTGTAAAGCACAAAGCACATTGTGATATAAACTTATTCAGTTTTGGATATTTTATTATCAATAATTTGAGTTGCATTTACTCCAAGTTTTGAAAATGAATTAGTATCCTAAATTTTGAAATACAGGAAAATACTTGACAATTATTGTAATTCTCATATCACTACCTATCACTAGGTGTATTATTTTAGGTTTCCCTCACACGATGGAGGTATCTAAATCTTTTGTAAGGCTTTTACTATTGGCCTACAATCTATTTTCGTTATTAAGAAATTTTCCAGATTAAAAATAATTAGATAATGTATATCGTAATGCATACGTAAATGTCATCCTAGTTGATAAATAAAACACATATTTTGTATACTTATCTAGAATCTACAATTATTTTCTGGTCATTTGGAATCAGCTTTTCATTGTAACTAAATCCCGCTAAAGCAAATCCATAGAGATTTATAATATATCGCGCAGCTACGTGTTCGTGAGTGTCATTGCACTAAGTATCAAGTGTTAGGAATACGACTTCATACAGTCTAGTGACCAATATACAGTTTTATTAACTAGTTCGTTATGGCTACTATTATCTAGTGTAGACAACATTAACAAATGTAATATTAAGCCAAGTATTAAGACACTCTAGTATAATTCAAGACTGCAAAAAATAACATTTGTATCGACAAGTATATAGTCATAATTTCAATTTAAATGAAATTTTAGTAATCCTAAAGCGGTGTTATACTGTTGACTTACGTTTCCGAATATATATTATTTTGTGATCGATATCATCATTATATATTATCAATACGAGTACTATGAAATCTATTTTGAAGAAATTGGGCATTCCTTATATATTGGTCAGTCAATAAATTCTAGACAACTGTTCATGATGAAAACTTCCTTGCAAGTTATTTTTAAGAGAATGTCCATTTTGCATGTAAGGACACTATCATTTGATTTTTATGGGGGATGGGTAGGATCATATTTGGGTAAAAATAAAAAGGCAGGATACAACTGATGAAGAGGGTCAGGACCAGTTTTGGGAAACATCTTAATGCTGAATAAAATAAATCAACTGTTTTCAACAACTATACAAAAATGATAATACAAATCAAATGTAAAGATTTGAGCAAATATGTGAATGGGTTGGTAATTCTTGTCATTCACTTGGTAAGAAAAAGAAAAAATGAATAAAAATGCCAAAAATCAAAAGGTAAAAATCAAGTCCCAAAGAATTGAAGTTCATCATTACATTCGTGTCTTAATTTTTTATTGCGCAAATTTGAATTACCACTCATCTCGGACAATCACCAACTCTAATATATGTAAGATCTCATATTAGAAATTATACTGACAAGAATCCCAAATTCTTTAAAATGGTTTATTAAATATCTAACATTAATTGCGAAGAGTCGATACTTAGTCATTTTGTGCTATAAGATCTAATGCGATATTAAGCTGGTGAAATAGCTATTTCTTGCTGAATTGAAGTTGTTCAAATTGCACTTTATAGCAGATTGTACATGTAGTTTACAAAATGGTTTTTGGTTCTTGGGTTTGCTTTGGTAATTTTGGTATTATGTTTCATGGTTTCATACTTTTTGTTCCTTTCCACAGTCAAATGCTTTGAGTTTTATAAGGGTAGTGAACTATATATATTTATATGCGATATTATTGTTTTACAGTGGTAGATCTAGAAGGGGGTATGGGAGTTACAACCTCCCCTGAATTTGGTATTTTTATACATAAAGAAATGAAAGCTAAATACTGTTAAAATGCTTTCAACATGGAATTAAATCAGTAGTGTGTTTTATTATTAGAGGATAGTTAGATTTAAGATAGTGTGTTAGGGCCAGGAAAGTACCTCTCAGAACTTTAAAAATATAAAATATTCTCAGTTCTCAGTTCAGACCCTACCCTTTACATTGCTCTTCCGAGAAGTATGTTTGCTGAAATTCAATTCATTGTAGGAAAATAGTTAATATAGAAAATCTCAGATACCAAGGTATAAATCACTAGAATGTCCAGGATATATATACAAATCTAATAAAAAATGGACAAACACGGACCTCCTGAAAACAAGAGGAGGGATTAGGTGACATTCAGGACTAAGCATTTCCTGCCGGCCGGTCACAAGTCCAAGTCGAAATACGTGAGGAACGAATCTTCGTCATAATTGGTACAGATGCCTCAACAACCAACATCGAACAGGTAACTCAACATTTTACTTAATGAAACAGAGTAGTCGCAAACAAGACTATAATACCGACCGTAAAATTTGCGGAACGTTGACATAAAACGCGGTTTTTGATATCCCTGTGTCATAAATTTGTCAGTGAGTAGTTTACCTCTGCATTTGAAATGTTCATATCATTATCTAATCATTTTTTAAATATAAACGCCGCGGGTGATTGTGGGATATTACAACTTAAATGTGGAAAATTAACGATGGGAAAGGAAAAGCGAAATCGTCTCGTTTTTGTATAGTTTAGTCTATGTCTATAGTTAGTAAAATTTCCAAGTATGAAGTGTGTGTGCTTGATTTTGTTGTATCATTAATTTCTAGTTCGCCGGGTATATCGCATTGACATATGTATGAAAATTGTCATTATTAATTGACAAAATGTCGTCGATATTACTAAATGTCAAATTAAATGATTAACTTTTTCACTAGGTATTTTAATTTCCAAGTACGACTTTTAGTAGAAAAAACAGTCGTCTAAAAGTTTTTTAGAAATTTTAAATATCCACATCTGATTTACACCGCTTCTAGAATAGGCAACTGTACAGTACTGCTGAAGTTTCTCCTAACCGGCTGTCAATGTATTGGTAAGGAGTAAAGATAAAGGTTTGGTAGAACATTTGCTGGGTCCTGCTGTATACCTCAGCTTATATGGGGTTTTGTGAAGTTCAGATATCCAATATAAATATGGTAGCTCAAAATCAGTATCGGTTGTAGGTACATCAAAAGAACGTAATACGGACACGTGAAATGCATACCCCTGGACCTCCTTACATTTAGCTCTCATATGGAATATGAAACAACCTTCCTCTTAGATGGATACGTTGTGTGAAGCAGTTTAACCTACCTTAGTGACCCACTGAATTAAGAGACTACCTGTCTTATGTGACCTTAATGTGTGGCTCCCAACGTATATTGACATATATGTTTTAACCTGAATTAAGAGACCACCTGTCATATGTGACCCTTTTTGCTTCTTCCCATAGATGTTTTCTTAAAACAGGTTTGACTGTATATTCGTCGGTAAACAGACATAGTTTTGTTCGAAGGCTGACAAATGCTTCTTCGCGCTTCCACATTTAAAAAATGTGTGAAAGATGTGTGTTACCAGATACCATAGCGAAATATTGCATTATAAATAATCAATCAATTAGAAATATGTGCAGTGAGTTATATTGTATAACAGTTTTAAATTCAAATGCAATTTGATAGATGTTACCAGTCTCATCGCCTTAGAAGAATTTCTAGATCCGTTAATGCATTACTTTAGAAAGAGCATAATAACATTTATACGTGTTCCTATCTGCTAGTAATCAAATATGTAGATTCTCCAAAGCAGTTTTTACTGGCATAGTGTCATATATGAGTAACCTCCAAAAAAACAAACAAATCCAAGACAGTTTAGAATAAAACATAAAAAGTTAGGACGGAAATTACAACGGAAAAAATCCAGGAAAAATTGTATCCTAAACCCAATGACAATTAAATGGTTGCTCCTAAAACTATTTGAAACTTCTTTGAACACAAAAATTCGTGGTGGGAATAAGAATGTTTATTAACGGTATCTTCTAAACTTTACAAATACATTATTATTTCGGTATCTTCATCGATTTTAGATACATATTTTGAAATATCAATATGTAAGGAAAACGTGACCAAATGAAAGTGTGTCTTCGGTCTCGGTGACGTCATTTTCATTATTATTTAATACTATGTCCCGTTCAGTTGCTAAGAGTTAACATTTTTTTTGTTTGAAACAAGTGTAACTGTTCTGTACTTTCTCTACAAATTAACGGCGTCCATCACTGTTGTACTTAACAGAATCAACCGAAGCATGTTTGCATCAACTTTATTAAAATGTGTATATTTATGCTCCTTAACGGAAATTATTTTTTTTATTTAGAAGGCCTATACAGTCACATGCAATTAGATATTGCACATCTTTTTGCATACGTTAATGTCATCTTAGTTGACGAATAAAACACATGTTTTATACGCTTATGTAGAATCTACAATTATTTTTGGTCAATTGAAGTTAGATTTTCAGATACCGCTAAAGCAAATCCATAATGATTTAAAATAAATTGTGCAGCTACGTCTTTGGAAATGTTATTGCACTAAGTATCTAGAGTTAGAAATACGACTCCATACAGTCTAGGCAAATATACAGTTGTATTAACCAGTTCATGTATTATGTATAAATCTGGTCCAGTACAGAAAATTGGGGCATTATTACAGGACCATTATGAAAAAACAGGGTCGTTATGGAATATTAAAATGGTGATCAGTTTTTGAGAAGTTTGCTACAAGTTTTCTGTGGGAGTTTTGTAAGGATATATTTAATTCTACGGTAGCATCGACTGGATACTGATGATCTGTATTAAAAGTAAGGGAATTATGGATATTATAGATGTAGATCTAAAATGAAAACAACTGTTTTATATTGAAATTGTTTACAATTTGCCACAGGCTACAGTCCGGCATCAGTTTCGCACATGTGAGACAGCACGAAGTTCTACATGTTAATTTTGAGTGAGATGAAAAGTACAATTCCTGAAAGTTGAATTGAAAAAGTATTCCTACGGTCGGAGCGACTGGATATTAATCAGACAAATCAGAATATCAGAATATATGAACGATTTGTGATGGTTTAACGTAAAAGAAAATATCAAAACTGTTTTGGTATAGTGACGTAAAATTACTGTCAGAAAGTTATTCAGACGGTGGGCGTGGTTTACCCATAAAACCAAGTTTAAGGTATTCATAATCAACTTTGAGGCTCAGCAAATTGCTTCAAATTGGAAAATGAAAATAATCATTATGGTCAGATATTGTTGGTCGGTAAATAGATGCATTAAGAAAGTGGTATTTTCATATTGACCCTGTCATATGTCCTTGGTTTAATAATGACCCTCAGACCTTTATTACAAATCTCGGACATATTAAATGAAAAGTTTAAAACCCATTTATTAACCCATTAATTAACACAATAGTGATGAAAAGCATAATAAAAATACTTTTTGTAACACATAAACACTTATATAATATATAAAGGCTTAACTATACACTAATACCAATTTTACCTACGATATCCCGTCAGGTAATGTGTTTACTGTTCAATTAATTTGACATTAAGCTGAATAAATTAGAAATGAACTATCCAAAAGGATAAGGATAAATTCAAGTCATATTTAAAGCTTGTGAGGATTTAAAAGTTAATTAGTCAAATTCAATGTAAATCAGAGAGATAATAATTCATGGTATCGTTTATCTATGTGTATCACCTGTAATTTTTATCTTATTCAGTTGATTTTATGTACAGATGTGTATAGGCAGTGTTACGCGGAATAAAATCACGTTACAAATCTATTACAGCATCCTATTAGATATGAAAACAATTACAGCATCCTATTAGATATGGCACATATATTTGTTGTTGATGATGTTCGTATATGTGTGCGTGAACTAGTGAGTCTAAACAGGGTTTTGTATTTACCCACCATTAATACATAATAAGGCATTACTTCCAAAGTAGTAGTTATGTTGTTGGGTCGAAGTCACAAACAACATTCTTAATTGTTAAGTCACAAACAACAATCTTAACTGTTAAATCACAAACAACATTCTTAATTGTTAAGTCACAACCAACATTCTTTATTGTTAAGTCACAAACAACATTCTGAATTGTTAAATCACAAACAACATTCTTAATTCTTAAGTCACAAACAACATTCTTAATTTAGTTTGACATATCTAATTCTCTGGAATCAGCCTTACATTTTGTATGAACATAGTGCCGGTCTGGAGCCAAGTTCCCCGGCAGTGAAACACACGTCGTCATTTGCTCTTATTACTTTGTGTATCTGTTCTCTTTCATTCACACTTGATGATTATATAACAATCCTACACCACAGCTATACACAGGCATAAAATATCTTATGTTCCTATATATTTTGTGATAATGAGGCCAGGTCCACTGTGATATTTATATACAAATAGTAAAGGTTGAATTAATCAATTGCAATTGAAAAAGTGACAAACCTGGGTTTATCATTACAAGCAATTTTCACAAAATTTATAGGAATTTAAGAATTGTTATGCTTGTGTATATATCCTTTTGTTATTGTATATCAATCTAAGAAGTAAAAAGGGAAACAATTTTGAAAAAAAAAATATAATGCCCGTTATTTACCTTATAATATTACAAAAAATTTTAACATTTTGATAGATGAAGTTTACAAATAATATTACAGCAATTAAAACATTTCAAAAGTAACGAATTATAATCATCATAAATATTATAAACATAATACCAAAGTTATAATGCTCAAGACAATCGTTTCTGTCAATTAGACTTCATCAGTTGAGCTGCAATTCAAAATGTATATGTATTTTCTAAATAGAAAGTGGTATCATACAAGGTCAAATAATTAATCTGAAAGTATTGCCGAAATCCGTCGAAGAGTAGCCACTGTAAAAAGATGACTATCTTAGCTTTAAAAAACTTTGGAATTTATATGGTGTTATCAGTGCAAATAATCACTTTAGTTTAAGATTATTAGCTGGTACCGAAATACCAGGTACTAGGTTTATGTATACGATCGGGGACTCAAACGGTCCACCAGCAGTGGCAACGACCTAGTGGTTATAAATATTATAAACATAATACCAAAGTTATAATGCTCAAGACGATCGTTTCTGTTAATTAGACTTCACCAGTTGAGCTCCAGTTTAAAATGTATATGTATTTTCTAAAGAGAAATTGGTATCACACAAGGTCAAATAATAAAACTGAAAGTATAGCCGAAATCCGTCTAAGAGTCATAAATGATGAATTATCGGTATTGTCTTCTTATTCCCTTATCTCTTATAATTATTTTGCTATCGCTGTGTTTGTTATCATTAACATTGTTGTTCCTTCACCAAATGTAAGATGCTACCAATTGGAATTTGACAATTGACACACGACAGACATGATCGTCCGATAGGAAGTGCTCATCTCTCTATGGCACCTGATCCTACCTCTGAATAATCTGGAGTTCCTGTTTGTCCACTATGTTTTCCTGTGTTTTCTCATGGACCTTCTTACATTTATTACTTTGCTATCTGTGTTGTTCATACTTCAGTGAAAGGCCTTTTTAAAAACCAAAATATAGTAATTTTATCAAATCAATCTTTATAATGTAAAGATCACAGAAACCAAAGTATAATATTCAGGATGTCCAGGATACAATATACAAATCTGATTTGAACAAAAATATTTGACAAAGACCTCTGGAAATCTAGAGTTGGGATCAGGTGTCATGGAGGAGTGAGCATCCCCTGTTCCTGATTATAGTATTTGGTCTTACATACTATTAATCCAAATTTTCACTCAATACGGCATGTTTTGAATACTAAAATATGTTGACTGGTGACACCCGCCAGTTATGTCTTTGCATTGTTAGTACAACAGAACGGATAAACCTTTGCAATATCAACTACAGAAACTATTAGGAAGTATGTTATGAACATAAGTCATTGGAAACAGAAGGAAATTAAGCATACTTTTATACAACAATAATTTACCTGGGATCTACCTAAATAACTTTTCTAATTACATTGTTGTGATGTAATCACGATATCATTGTGAACTCAACAGCTGAGAAAGAAGGAAAAAATATGGATGAACAGCTTGAAGAGACGCAAAATATTACGTTTCGTATAGTTGCGTGGGCGTTTTTCTGTCGTGAGCATGTCCAGAGATGAAACATACTGACCGATGATAACACTAACAAGATACGGTCATACAAATGATTTGAAATTTACATTGTCCTTTAACTTAGCGTTTCGCCATACATTTAATGCCCTTTAACCGAGAA
The DNA here is from genome assembly GCA_030159075.1 of Atrina japonica. NCBI lineage: Eukaryota > Metazoa > Mollusca > Bivalvia > Pterioida > Pinnidae > Atrina > Atrina japonica. The sequence goes on along the minus strand of BROG01000073.1, from coordinate 840,696 downwards.
GATGAAAATATTGATTATGGTTTTTTTTTCGCATTTATCACACCTTCATTAACATACCACCGAATGCATTTTAGTTAAAAACCAAATCTGTAATTTAAAAAAGTATTTTCCAATACTCCAAAATGGCCAAAGATGGAAGAAGATGTTAGGGAGAACCGACACTACCATATCCTAAGACACTATTGAACAACATTTGTTTTAATTGTTAGGTTGAAATACTTTGTCCTTGGTCCCCACAAGACATCAGTAGTATATAAAGATATCCTTTTCTCGTTCTCTTGCTCTCCATAATTATTGAACTTAATGCTACTTATTGCCTTATTTTGAATAAAATTAGTACCCCAACTTGTAATACAGACCAAGACGTACTTACGTATCCAGAGGATTTGATTTTACGCGGATGATGTTGTTGTTGTGTCTTATTACTGTTCATCTCTTGCAGACACACAATACACCTAGACCTGCTAGGTTATTAAATTGGTCAGTGAAGTCTGTAAATGTAATGTGTAAGATGTCACACAATTACTGGATTACAAAACATTTAGAGGATGAGAGTAACAAATTCAGAGTGATTTTGTGTTAAAACTAAAACGATAGGTATTATCTAGTGTAGACAACATAAACACGTTATTGAGATAATTAGATAAGTATATAATACTATAATTCAAGAAATACAACGAATTACATTTGTATTGACAAGTGAAAATTCATGATTATATATATATATATATATATATGTGTGTGTGTGTGTGTGTGTGTGTGTGTGTGTGTGTGTGTGTGTGTCCATTTGTGATTGATATCGTTGTTCTATACATTTATTATATATTACCAATAGTTGTAACATGAAAGCTATTACGATTTCAAAGATATTGGACATTACTGATATTGCTCAGTTACCAAAGTCTTGACCATGATAAAACTTCAATGCAAGTTATTTTAAGTTTAAGAGAAATACCATTTTGCATGTAAAGATACTTTCATGACATAGTTTTTTGCTTGCAAAAACTATCCGAAACTCCAATCAAATCCCTTGTTTCATCATAAAAAAAATAATCAGAAATCTCGTGGTGGGAATAATAATGTTTATTACCAAAATCTTTTAAACTTGACAAATAAGATATTCTTTCGGTTTCCTCCTAGATTCTAGATAGATATTCTGAAATATCGACATGTAAAGAAAACGTGACCACATGAAAGTGTGTTTTCGGTCTCGGTGACGTCATTTTCATTATTAGAATACTGTGTCCAGTTCAGTGGCCAAGAGTCACATGTTTTGACACAACTTTTGAGATAAAATTTTCAGTACTTATCTCAAATTTGCCAAATTTTGAAAATGTCATTCGAATATTTTAAAGTCCGTAATTAGAATTGGCTAAAAGGCAAATTGACGATATTTAGGAAAATTAAGTACAATCTGTTTTTGACTTTTGTTTTTTTTTTAAGCAAAAAAGAAGAAACCTAATGTCCTTTTTCTAATATTAACTGCGTCCATCTCTGTTGTACTGAACAGAATTAACCGAAGCAAAAACGATTATAAATTATGCTTTATGAAAACGGGCAGTTGATTTTTCGTAGCATGCTTGCTTCTGTATGCTCTAATCAACTTTATGGAAATGAATATATATATATATATATATATATATATATATATATATATATATATATATTTATATATATATATATATATATATATATATATATATATATATATATATATATATATATATCCCTGGTTATAGGGAGAAATGAGGATTTGTTTACCCAAGGCAAGTCATATTTCCCGGAGAGCGAACACCAATGTCATTCAATTGTTTATATTACCGAAATACAGAATCAATATACACTGTCAAATAATGCTGCAAGGGTTTTTCGCATGAGGGATACATGACTAACGCAAGAGAGACATGAATAACGCGAGAGAGACATGACGCACCCTAGGGAAATATGACGCACGCAAAGGAGACATGAAGTGTAGTCTGACATGTGACGGCTCTCAATCAATCCCTGACTTTGTTTAATTAATGAGGTATAATATGTCCTTTTTACTACATAGATTTATATAAAATAACAAAAGCGATATACACAGGCATAAAAATTGTTCAATTCATATATATTTTGTGAAAATTGCTCGAGAAATTACAATTGAAAAACTTATTTGTTTATTAATACCTCACTGGATCTGACCATTTTCTCAAAATGAATAGAATTATAAGATTTTTTTATGTCTGTATATAACTCTTATTTGCCGGATTTGTATCTGTGTCCTGGACATCCTTAGGATTTATACTTTGGTATGTGAGATGTTTTATATTATTGTACATCAAGTACATGTAGTACAAGTAGAAAAACGTCGAAATAAACTATTGCTCGACCGTTAATGTAATATTCATATAACATTTGTTGAAAATGTCAAAATATTACTCTTAGTATACCCGAATAGGTTTCAAACTTTAATCTAATAGAAATGGAACATACGTCATTGTGATCTGAATGTATGGTGAAGTTCTGACAGCCGCATGAAATTATATCAAGGACGAGGGATATCTATCTTGCAAATCATTATCCTTGACCTGTCTGTGGGTATGTCTGGACTGCATCCGGAGACTTCAGTGGTGAATTAATCAAGAATGAACAGATATGTGACACTGGCAAAAACCTGCAGTCATATTTCTTGCTGGAATCGATAGTGGCATTCGTTCTATCTTTGCACTATCTCAGTTTATGTAGTAACCTTTGAGTAAATGAGATATGTAATTGGGTAATAAGAACAAAGTAGTTGATGTAGGTGTAATGAGTATACGTAATCACCTACTAACCTAGACACAGCAAGCACAATATATATATAATATGTAGCGAATTTATAAAAGGTACAAAAAGGTAAAAAGGTACAGATTCGTTTTTAAATATGGTTCTTATTATTCTACTTTTACACTGAAATTTCAATGTTAAACACAGTCGGTATAATGAACTTGTTTGCAATTAATCTCTTTCACTAAAGGGAAGGCCATTTGATTCTAAAGGGGGTTGGCAAATTTTGTCGAGTCAGATTATTTATTTTCATAACGTCGCAGGACAAATATTTATTTTTAAGCAGGCCAGAGAAGGATTATTTATTTTCTTCATTTTGTTTTTCTACGATGTATTGTCATGTGGTTAGAAATGTAATATTTTGTAGTGGCGGATCTAGAATTTTTTCAAAGGGGGAGTTGAGGGGACATTAGATTATTGTGAGGCTATATTGTGATAAGGAAAAAAAACCTTAGGAAAGTAACATGCTCCAATATTCTGAATTTTCAAAGAGTTTTTTTTTTCGGGGTGGGGTGGGGGCTGACAAGACGCTGTTCACGTGAATCATGTTTTCATTCAGTGTAAAGAACTGGATATCATCGATGATTAGATTTTCGTATTTCTAGCTGATAATAACAAAGGGAAAATCATATACATTTTGATACAATGCAATGATGTTATTTTTTACAAATAAATTTTCACATTTCATACATGTTGAGAAAACACAATACCGATATGTATAGCAAACACTTTAGAAAAAAACTGAAATAAAACAAAGCGTAGTCAAAAGCAATGGAATTCAAAATATACAGACACAGCTGGGAGTCTATGACTTAAAGTTAGAGGGAAGTATGAGTATAGAATTGTTTTCGCCGAGCGGAGCGAGGAGCGAGAATTTTGGTATTTTATATTTATTAATTTTCAAATTTTTTTAAAGAAATATAGGGGTTTTAAACATTTTCTTGTCAAATTTTGGGCTTCTGGGTTTATTTTACTGTACACACATGATACATCTATATTTTGGAGTCCAAAGGGGGGGGGGAGAGGCATATGCACTTTAAGCCTCCCTTAAATCTACCACGGAATTACGATATATAAATGTCTTAATATATTTTACTCTACTGGTTAGGGACCAGTAGCCTGCTAGGACCAGTCACTAGAAGACGAAATCACACCATCGGTGGGTACTGGTTCTAGCGGGCTACTGGTCCCCGACCAGTAATGAAAAAAATGCGAGCGTAGCAGGCCCGAAAATTTTAAGAATGAAAAATGGCGAGCGAAGCGAGCTGAAAGTTTTTAAACATAATTTTAATTTTAACCACAACTTGGGCACTAGTTATGGTCAGATTATTTATTTGCTTGCTAGTGTAACAATATGAGGTACGGGAGATAAATCTTTTAGGAAATTATATACGTGAATAATTGGTGTGACTTGAAATAGTTGATGTGTATTATATGTATTTGGGAAAATACGGGCAGCTAAAAATTACATGATTTCTAATTCGGTCAAGTAAATATGTTGACAAAGTTAATTTAGATATAAAATTCCAAATTCAAAATTACTCAGCATAATATTTAGTAATATGACTTAGCATTATATATAATATACTGTTATGGATAAACAACTTGTCAAACACCTTTACCAAATTCAGCAGCAATATGAAGCTGCATGATTAAAAGGTCAAATATCTGTCATCATCAGTTTTGGTAAACAAGAATTGATGTTAATGATAATGAATATAAAGTACTGAAGTTGCACTAAGAAATGATAGTGTAAAAAAGGTTACGCAAAGGTGCATTATGACAGATTTTGATGATACTGGCGCCCATATTCTCCCAATTGTAGATGCATTTAACTCTCTAGAAGTTTCTAGAACTTTAGTGTTTTGCGTTGGTCAAAACTGACAAATGTATATAAGCACTGGAGTTCTGGAAACGAGAGAGACCAGCGGAAACCGCCTAGAGAGAAACACCACCATACTCTCTGATTGTTGAAACATTGTTACCAATGCTGTACCTCTGCTGTGCTGAGAATAAAACTATACGATCGCAGACCGAACTTGAGTTATTGATATTTGTGGGTTGGTTTACAAATATCGATTTGGTGCCTTTTGCCCTGGATAAAAGACCTGGGAACAACACAAGACTTGAAACGAAAAGGTAAGACTTTTACTTTTCTTAGTACCTTATTATTTTGACCACAAATTGTGAACATTCTTTTTGACAAACTCTAAAACTTAAAACTTAATTTAATAAAATTTAATTAACCAAAACTCTATCTTAAACAAAAAACTACTACAATTTTAACTTATTTAGGCAATAGTATTAAACATCCATAAAAACTTATTTTGAAAACTTTAACAAAATTAGTTAAACACAAATTTAACATTTGAAATAAAAATACAAAATTAAAAAACAGAATTAATAATGGCAGAAGAAAATAGTAGACTAAAATTCAGTAGTATGGCTACGGCTTTAGGAGAAATTGAGGATAATTTAATTTTAGAAGAAGTAAATAAAAATAGACCAACCACGTCAGATCAGACAGACATGCAAAATGAAACTGAAAATAGAAATAAAACAAAAGCATCAGGTCAGTCAGACGTACCAAACAAAACCGAAAGTAGTAGTAACAGGTACTACAGTATATCGGGGGGAGTAGGAAAATAGAGAACCACCACCATTTTGTAGAGTGTCTGGATACCTGAAAACAAAGGTGATAATGATGAAAAAGGAGATGTTTGATAACATTTTGAGACAATTCTCTAACATGGCAAGTGCAATGGCAGTACCTGTACATCAGGTAATTAAGAACTTTCGGGTAAACCGCGGATCTTAAGGCGTGGATATCAGACATAGAAAGATATGCAAATTTATTGAATTAAATGTACAGAAAATGCCGGGTATAGCATTGGTAACATGTTCAGGGGCGGTAAGCGGATTTCATTAGGAGGTATTTAATAGAACAAGAAAATAACGAAAATGTAGCTAGTTGGGGGGGTACCTCAAGAAATTATTAAAAGAAAAATTTGGGGAAGTGACAAACAAAAGACAGGCATTAATTAAGTTAAGAAATCTAAAACAAGAGACAGACGAGTCAGTACAAATGTTTGGGGAAAGAATAATACAAGCATCTGAAGATGTTTACACGACAGAACAGACTAAAAACAAAAGCACAAAAGACTTAGTAGAACAACAGTTGATAGACATATTTTGTAAAGGGGTGACTTTGATTTCATCAAAATGAAATTGATTAGAGAAGAACCTACAACTTTAGAAGCCGCAGTTAAGATTGCGACACGCGAACAAAACGTTAGGGATCAAATTGCATTGACCTTAGACGGTACACAAAATGTGTTTAGATTTAAAACCGAAAAAGAAGACAGAGACATTCAACCAATGGAAGTAGATCACTTAAGAAATAAACTATGTAAGAATTGTTTAAGGAAGGGTCACACTACTCAAAATTGTCCTAAAAATGTAGATGTAAATGCAGCTGACGAGACAGACAGTGACAGTGATAGTGACGATGACTTACAAATATCAGTAGCAGACAATAAGAAACAAGTTAGGTTCAAAAACGCTAGAAAACAACAAACTCAGCAAACACCAAGGTTAAAATATCCAATACAAAGAAACCACCAATGAATCGTGGCAGGGGTAGAACAAATAATAACTATCAATATAGACAAAATTACGATCCTCCACCCTCGCAGTTTACACACAATACTTATCGGAATAGACAAAACTTCAACTTTCGACCTCCACAATTTACATATCAACAAAATCAGCCAGATGATCAAACATTAGCATTACCAGAACCACCTCAGATGTTAGCACTTCGGCACCCCCAATGCGAGATAATACGTCTCAGTCAAATAAACAGTTAGCACTCCCTGCACCACCTGTAGTAAGTGAACAAACTTCAGAAAACTCCACCCAGCGAATAGGACAACAATGGTCTCAGTATAGGGAACATAGGGAACAGGAAAACTAGAAGGCCTCTTCTTATAAGGAAGCCGATAAGAAGAGTTGTAGTAGAAAATTAAGAAAAAGTAAGGTAGATAACTCTAGTAGTAAATTAGATAGAAACTATGAAATTCAATTAGGCAGGAAATCCAAGTTCATTCAGTGTACTATGGATACAAAAACAAAAATTTAGGACTTTAGTAGATACAGGAGCAGAAGTATCATTAATTAGTAAAAAGTGCTTCCAAAATCTTCCAAATCAAGGTTTAAGGTTGTTAAAGAAAAACAAATCTCAGGGCAGTGAATGGTCAATCACTTAAAGTAATAGGTGCAGGTAAATATTAAATTTACGATGAATAAAATGACCATGAATCACAAGTTTTATGTCACCGATGGTTTGAATAGAAACTTTATCCTTGTAGGACTGGTTAAGACAAAATGGAGTAAGATTATACTTTGATTTAGGTTGCTTAAGAATAGGGAGAACCTATGTCAAATTTGAAGATGACACTCACATATCATCCATAGTAAGAGGTATCAATAAAACAACTACATTAAGACCACAGAGTAAGACATATATGTTTTGTTAGGACAAATAGAGCATTTAACAGGGGGAATAAAGAAAATTTTGAAATCTCAAGCATCAATGATGGATGTCTTTTAGATGACCCAGGACTTGTAGTTCAAGAATCAATAGGAAAAGTAACGGGAAATAGAAACATTCCAGTATAGTAGTATAATCAGACAAATAAATTTTATAGGTTAAAAAGAGGTCAAGTGTTAGGAAAAATTCGAGCTTTAGAAATAGATGAAAGATACAAGTAGAAATCAAACAGCTTTAAGTCCAGAAAATACAGTAGGAGATGTAGATTCCTTTCAAGATATTGACGCACCTTCAGAGTATAAAAGAAGTATTTTTAGTCTATTACAAGAAAACAAAGATATTTTTGCAAAAACTGATGCAGAGGTTAGGTCACACTAGTACAGTGAAAATGAAAATAGATACAGGGGACCATCCACCAATCAGAAATAGACCGTATAGAACACCCCTTAAACAAACGACAAGTAATTGACAAGGCAGTAGATGAAATGTTAGATGCAGGTATTATAGAAAGGTCAAGGTCAACATGGGCTTTTCCATTAGTTATTAGTTGGGAAGAAAGACGGATCCAAAAGAATGTGTGTCGACTTTAGATCTTTAAATAAAATAGTGAAACCTATATCATTTCCCTTACCATTGATTGATGACATCTTAGCTAGGTTGGGAAAAGGCCAAACATTTCACTAGTTTAGATCTTAAAAGTGGGTATTGGCAAGTACAAATGGATGAAGATAGTAAAGAAAAAAACAACATTTACTTGTCACAAAGGGTTATTTCAGTTTAATGTAATGCCTTTGGGTTAAGTAATGCTCCATCTATCTTCCAAGAACTCATGAACATAGTATTACAAGAATGTGAGGACTTTGCCACTGCTTTACTTAGATGACATCTTAATATTTTCAAAAGACTCAGAAGAACATCTTAGGCATATTCAAATAGTGTTTGATAAGATCAGGCAACATGATTTGAAAATGAAGTTGAAGAAATGTAGTTTCTTTCAGAAAGAAATAGAATATTTAGGTTTTATTGTTAGTGAACATGGAGTGAAACCTAATGAAAAGAAAGTGAAAACTAGAAGAACATTACCTGTACCAAAGAATGTAAGAGAAATTAGGGGATTTATTGGCATGTGTAGTTTATTATAGGAGATTCATACAAAATTTTCTCAAAGATAGCAGAACCTTTGATTGAGTTTAACTAAGAAATATGCTAGAATTAGATGGTCAAAAGAATGCCAAGTAGCCTTTGATTTTCTCAAAGACAGTTTAACAGTAGTACCTTTGTTAGCTATCCTGATACAAACAAACCTTATGTGTTATACACAGATGCTAGTGATACTTGTGTAGGATGCTTGTCTCACACAGCTTACAGATACTGGGGGAAGAAAAACCTATCTATTATTTGTCTCACAAATTAAGCAAATCTCAGAAAAAATGGTCAACAATAGAAAAAGAATGTTTTGGAATAGCTTTTGCTCTCAAGAAATTAGACTTATATTTACATGATGCTCAGTTTGTAGTACGTACAGATCACCGACCATTGAAGTATTTATTAGATTCACCTATGCAAAATAAGAAATATACAACAATGGGCTCTCAAGTATCGCAGGTTACAACTGTAAGATTGAGTATATAGAAGGTAGATTTAACTGTTGTGCTGACTTGTTGTCAAGAATACCAGAACAGTCAAGAAACAATTGATTATTACTGAATCAGAGTCAGAGTCAGACGAAATAGAAATAGATGATAGATTTTTAGAAGTAGGTGCATTAAATTCAAACAAGTTCACTCCAAAGAAATACGCTAGTTGTAAGATAGATCCACCAGATGACTTAGTCAAGCCGTTTATAAGATCTTCCAGGGAATATAGATATAAAGACAGAACAAGAAAATGATGAAAAGATAGCAAAACTTAAGATAAAATTAGACAAAGGTAGTGCCACAAAAAGGGGAACAAAATAGTTTAATAGTAATAGATGGTTTATTATATTTTCTATCTCAACAAGATTCAGAAGATCCAAAACTCAGATTGTACATACCTGAAAAATTAAGAAAACATTGTCATTAAACAACATCATGATTTTGTAGGACATATGGCAGTAGATAAAACATATGACATCATTAGACCAAAATACTATTTTCCAAAATGTATCAAAAGTTGCACACATATGTAGATCAATGTGTAATATGTCAAACTAGATAGCCAAAAAAAACAACATCCACCTCTTAATGAAACGGATATTCCACCTTATCCTTTCGCAAAAATTGCTCTAGATCTATCAGGACCATACCCCACCACCTTGTCAGGTAACAAGTACATTGTATCATTCATAGATTTATATCTGGATGGCCAGAAGCTTTTAGTGTACCAAATAAAACAGCTGATAATATAGTCCCATCTTATATTAGAAGAAATATTTTCCAAGATATGGTTGCCCACTTCAGATACTAACAGATAATGGGTCAGAAAACGTGAATAAGGCTGTACAAGAAACACTTAAAGAGTTAAACATAGACCATATTAACAACATCTTATTATAGTCCTCAAAGTAATGGCAAGGTAGAAAGATTTCATAGAACTTTACATGATGTAATGGCTAAGAAAATATCTGATGATGTACAAACATGGGATTTATATTTGAATCAGACATTAGCAGCAATTAGATTTCATCCAAGTGAATCGACCAAATTTTCACCCTTCTACTTACTATACAATAGGGATGTAGTATTACCATTAGATACAATTCTTAAACCTAGAAGAAAATATAATGGAGAAGACCAATATAACAAATAGCATTACAGCAGCAACATAAAAGCTTTTATGTTAGTACACAAAAACTTAGAAGACGCTAAGAAAAGACAAAAGAAATATGCAGATAGGGTATAGTCAAAGAAATTAATTTCAAGGTAGGAGATCCAGTATATATTAAGAACCAAAGAAAAACCAGTAAATTAGATAATAAATGGACACCTTATTATAGGATTATTGAAAAGAAAGGACCTCTAAGTTTTATAGTTAAGAATCAGTTGACAGGAACAACAACTAAGACACATTGCTCGACATCTTAGGTTAGCTAATTTAGATGATTGGTGAGATACCCAAGACAAATTAAATAGACCGATAAGAAAATCAACATATGTAGTACCTCCAGATTCAGAATCTTCAGATGATGAAATTGATAAGAACAAAAGTCAAGATATTGTAAAGAGATCTAGGCAAATTCGAGATGACTCAGATAGTGAGGATGATATTCCTTTAGCAGAATTAAAAAGAGTATATACAGAAACACAAAGTTAGATGATAGAGAAAAGTTAACAGAACAAGACAATCAGACAGAAAACAAAGAAATAAGTAAGGATACAGAAGATACAGAAATAAATGAAATTAAGAGTTCAAAAAGAATTGTAGATGAAATAGACCCTACTACAAAAGAAATATTAATAGTCTTAAATTCGACTTTTGATAACATGAATAAGAATAGTTTGGATATATTTGAAAACATGTGTAAGAATAACTTGTTGAATGAGAATAGTTTGGATATATTTGATAACATGTGCAAGAATAACTTGACTATGTTTGATAATATGGTGTAAGACGATGAAAAGTCTTAAGTTTTAGACAATTTACATATATAATTACAGGAAAACAAAATTCAATATCTCCTAAATTCAATTGAATATGTTATCACTGGGACACCTCGCACCCTCTGTCATTCAACCTTTACAGTTTCGGCAATTACTTTTATCAATCAAAAAATCAATTGAAATCCACGTTTTGCTTTGCCTTTTGACCCTGAAAAAGATCTTTGGGGACCTGTACAAAACATTGACTTGTGCTACATATTTCAAAGATGAAAACATTGTAGTTATTGTGTCAGTACCTTTGGTTGACACAACAAAATGCCTTAGAAATTTACAAGATACATAACTTGGCATTGCCACATATGAAAGAACCCATCAGTACTCGCCAAATATGACTTAGAGTCAGAAGCCTTAGCGGTAAACAAAGAGAAAACACAATTTGCACTTTTAAACTCAACAGGAGTTAGAAAAATGTTCAAACCCTTCGATAAGATATTGTTCTTTTGACAGTCCTATCTATACTGTTTCAAACAGACAGACATGTGGTGATTTCTATATTTCTGGAACACACGATCAAAAATTGAACAAAACTGTAAAACCACACTGATCAATAATGCAATTCTTCCTCGAGGACAGTATGTTACAGAAGGAAATTGGTTAATCATTGCTGAAAAATTACAAAATTTCATGATCATGTGTGATAAAGAATCAATGATTAAGAAAACCTTACCACCTCTAGACATTCTACATTTGGAACAAAATTGTCAAGCTTCCTAACGGGGATATGACTTTAACACCTTACATTTATAAGGAAAGTAATTTTAACTTTAGGGATCCTTTTGAAAACATTAGTTGACAAGTATAAAAAAGACGAAGTAAGTTTGTTTTGGAGATATAAACAAAATTTCCCACGGTATGATAAGATTAAAAATCCCAAGACGTTTGAAACCAGTAAAAGAAATTAATTTAGATAATTTGATAAATGAACTAAAACTAGAAGAAATGCAACAAATGCCAGAAGATGATTTTTGGTTAAAAACGGTCAATACTTTCTCATACCAATAGTGCCAGTAAGTAACCAATCTTAATAATTATAAATGATAAAATGTGGAAAAAAGAATAATAAGAAAATGTAGAAATAGGCATTCAGAATCTTCTGTCAAAAAGAAAAATAAAGATAATCCTAATGTTAGTGGTCAAGTAATGAGGGAAAAGAGGAGTTGAGTCTTCCAAATCTTTCAAGACTTCTAAGAAACCAGAACCAACAGCCATATCAGGAGCACCAAGTAACAAACAGTCGATCATGCATAAATACACAGTCAACAGCAGATGATAATGACATTCGCAATTCTTATAACAGAAAAGATGAAACAACGGTCAAGAAACACAGCCAGTATAATACAAAGAAGACATTCAAACTGAACAAGAACCGAACGCATATCCAGATAGAAAACTTTGCAGTATGTACCTTAAGGATAAAACACGACATAGAATATCCAGACATGAAACTTTGCAGTATGTACCTTAAGGATAAATACGACATAGACTTAATACCAGTAACTGATCAAACCAGAATTAACATTGAAAACCGAACACTTATACAGTCAAGATAAAAGAGAAACAGAAAACACGAAACAAAATAGTCAAGGAGAAATGAAAAACAGTCAACCAAACTACAAAAGCGAATATCCAGACGTACATTCCTGTGAAATAAAGGAATACAAACACGGTAACAATGAAATAAACCATGAACTTTATCAAGACCCAGAAACAGGTGATGTGACACCGCAAGAATTTAACGATAACAACAAATCGTCGATCGAAAACATCGAAGTGGATGAGACCACTTGGCTTCGATCCAGAAGCCCGATTACCAGTTTTAAGTTCACCAGTAACTAAAGACACTAACATTCGACTACTGAAGACTATACAAGAACTTAAGTAATAATCACAGTGTAATGTGAAATACAATACGATAATAATTTAAAAGAAGTCGAAAACTTATGATTATTAAAGAAACAGAATATTACGCAAAGGACGGAGGACTTTCCGTGAACATATTAAGGATGGAGGACTTTCCATGAATATTTACAAGGACGGAGGACTTTCTGTGAATGGAGGATTTTCCATGAATATGTTAAAAGTGTTAAAAATGAATTATTAAATGTATTATGATATGATGATATTGACATAATGAACTTTACTTATGGACTTTTACTAATGAACTTTATTGTGTTGAAACAATGATTATTGAATTGAATTATGCATAAATTCTCTGCTTATTGAACCGGTTTATATCGCTTTATAATGCATGAATATATATTGAAATTATAACCCACACATATTTTTATCCAGGTCACATTTTTATTTAATATTAATCCAGATCACGAGTTTTATGAATTGTTGAAAATCCAGGTCATAATTGATAGTGGATTATTGAGAAATCTAAGTCACAAGTTAATTTGTTATACTCCAGGATATGAATTGTTTATCGATAAAATCCAGGTCATAACTTATTCATTCCATGATTAACAGTGAAAACTTTATTGAATTGTTGTATTGATAATTATGTAAATTATGTTTTGACTTTCAAGCCACACCCATGGGGAATTTTATAAACAGTTACTAATTATAATTTGGAAAAGTATTTATAAGAATGAAATTTTACCATTTAGTAAAAAATTTCAAGTGGATAGGGACGTTTGTAACAATATGAGGTACGGGAGATAAATCTTTTAGGAAATTAAATACGTGAATAAAGTTGGTGTGACTTGAAATAGTTGATGTGTAATTATATGTATTTTGGGGAAAATACGGTGCAGCTAAAATTACATGATTTCTAATTCGGTCAAGTAAATATGTTGACAAAGTTAATTTAGATATAAAATTCAAATTCAAAATTACTCAGCATAATATTTAGTAATATGACTTAGCATTATTATAATATACTGTTATGGATAAACAACTTGTCAACACCTTTACAAATTCAGCAGCAATTGAAGCTGCATGATTAAAAGGTCAAATATCTGTCATCATCAGTTTTGGTAAACAAGAATTGATGTTAATGATAATGAATATAAAGTACTGAAGTTGCACTAAGAATGATAGTGTAAAAAGGTTACCAAAGGTTGCATTATGACAGATTTTGATGATACTGGCGCCCATATTCTCCCATTGTAGATGCATTTTAACTCTCTAAGAAGTTTCTAGAACTTTAGTGTTTTGCGTTGGTCAAAACTGACAAATGTATATAAGCACTGGAGTTCTGGAAACGAGAGAGACCAGCGGGAAACCGCCTAGAGAGAACACCACCATACTCTCTGATTGTTGAAACATTGTTACCATTGCTGTACTCTGCTGTGCTGAGAATAAAACTATACGATCGCAGACCGAACTTGAGTTATTGATATTTGTGGGTTGGTTTACACTAGTAGAAGACAGATTATTTATTTTCAATATTTTCAAGGTCAGAATATTTATTTCCAAAATCTGCCAGCCCCCCTCAGAATCAAAAAGTCGTCCCCTAAATGAAATATTGAGTTACCTGTGCGATATTGGTTGTTGAGTCGTCTTTAAAGGTTGTGAAAAGGCTTTATTCCTCACTTATTTCATTGTAATTTTACTATGGAATCACGGCAGGTGTGACTGATCAACAGGGGATGTTTACTCCTCCATGGCACCTGATCCCACCTCTAGATTGCCAGGGACCCATGTCTGTCCAATATTCACCAGATTTGCTTATTGTATATCCTGGACATCCTGAAAGTAATACCTTGGTATTGGAGATTTTAATATTCAGATGCATTTTGCATACTTCCTCTTTTTCCATTTAAGGAAATGAAATTGAATAAGGCAATATTTTAAATACAGAGAAAGACGTAAACGATGGTGCATATTGTAATGTATGTTATTATTTTATAACTTTGACAGTTATTTATTGTTTTCCATACAATAATTAATATAAATATTGTAATGAAATATAGATTGAAATTGTCTTCTTCTATCAAATTAAAGCAATGTAAATACTGGGATTGATATTAGTCTCTAAAAGCTTATATTTTTAACTGTCTCTATGTATGTAGCTTATAAAGAAATCTCGTATAAACAGAATATGAAATGAAATTTCATCAGCATTTACAACAGAATTAACCAAAGCAATATGTCCTGCGAAGAAAGTATTGGTTTAAATAACATAGTTATCTCGTGAGAACACGGTCATTTTATAATCTGACAAAATCATTATTGATGGAGTTTTTTGCTTCATTTTCTTTTTCTTTTCTTGATTTGTCAGCTAATGTCCTAAACCATATCATTATTGTTCCTATCATAAAATGCGTCAAAAAACTGGAAAAGATCATTCATTGCATTATCATAAAAATCGCATCGCAAGAGAGTTTCTTATATAAACTAATTAATGTGGTGTTACTTCGCCGTCGGTCATATATGGGTCAAATCAGAACAAACTTCAAACAGTTTTAATTCTATATATAAACATGTACAATGATGACCAACAGCCTTACATCCTGCAAGAACAAGCTCGCTCCAGAGCTTAGCTAATACGTCCCGTCACGATCGGTAAATATACTTTTTAACCGTCAGTTGGTCCAAGAGACAGTATTCAAATCAAGTGAACACTGGACTAACATGGACTTTCAGAAGATCCAGGGTTGGATTAGATGCCTTGGGGGAGTTAACATCCCGTCATATCAACCGCGAATCCACGGTCAAATGCAAATGATTTATGTGAGGAATAAAGCCATGCCACAATCAGTATAGAAAATTCATCAAATACTATTGAACAGATATCAGTGAAAAGCAGTAATTGCAAGTTCATTATAACGACCGTAAAATTTGCGGAATGTTGACATTAAACGTCATTCCTGATATCCTTATGACAACAACTTATCAGTAGGTAGTTTGACTTTGTAAATGAAATGTTCCTATGCTGAACAGGCCTGAATCATCTTTGAGATATAAACACCATATGCAGGAGAAAGGGATGCTACTACTTGAATATAAAAAGTGACGATACAGTAATACAACTTACTTTTTAATATACATAGCTAGTTTACTTGTGGAAGCCGTTGATCTCTTCCCGGGTATCTTAAAATCGGGTTCTCTCTTACAACAATAAAAACTGGCTGCAACCATATAACTGAAAAACTTGTTGAGTGTGGCATTAAACACATAAGGATCAAATTATTTAACCTGGATTTTTTCCTCGTTGTAATTTCCGTCCAAACTTTTTTATTTTGTACTCAATCTGGGCCTGGATTGTTTTTACCCACTATGACGAAGTTACCTATGAAACTATAAAACTACTTCGAAGAATGTGCATTGCCTAATTAGCATATTTTAAGTAAGCCTACAACTATATTATATATGTTCTTTCTAATGCAGAGGTGGATCTAGATTTTTTTAAAAAGGGATGGGGTGGGGTTGATGTTGGTAACATAAAATGAAACTACATATGTAAATGTATTTAAAACTGCTATACAATACATAACTCATTGCATATATATCTATATGGTATGAAACTACACCAGTTTACCAATAAGAAAGTCACAGATACCAAAGTGTTAATCATGAGAAGGTTCGGGAAACAATATACAAATCACGTGAAAATAAGACATACACGGACCTCTGAAAATACAGAGGAGAGATTAGGTGCCATGGAGGAGTAAGTATCGACTGGTGTCATCCACTTTGAGACAACAGATGAATTCAAATGAACTAATATATCACAATAATATCCATCTCAAAAGATGGTTGTTTAAGCAAACATAACCAAAAGAGCTAAATGTTAGAAGGTTCGGAGCATGCTCCCATTGAATTCTTTGTTTTACACATAACAGGCTATTTAGTAGGTTCAAGACACTAAATTATTACCTCTTTATCTTTCAAAACATTTCCATAGATAAATTCAGCAAACATAAGCTGTGCTAGTTGGTCTGGGGTACTCTAAGTCTTGGGTATGCTACCAGAGCTTTTTTTAAATGAATAATTCTACAAGTCCCAAGAATCCCTTTTTGTAGCATTTCAAAGGGTCCATTGATATACATGTATAGATTGATTACACCTCCAATGTGAAGTGAGATTTAGTGGCAGGGGAAGGGGGTCGGGTTTTAATTATATTTTGAATAGTGTTTTACGCCATACTTGGCAAGGCATTTTCCAGTTATCAGACACAAATTCACAGGTTTCCCATGGTTCAGGGTATGCTACTCAGAAATGAGAAAATTGTCAGTTTTACAAGCCCACATTTCATTATTTAGGTTCTAGACATCAAATTGGAACCTTTTTATATCTCAAATACACTGACAGACTGATAATGTCCCCACAGTGAACTGAGTTGCAGCAAACATAACTTGAAAGAGCAATGTACATGTACTGGGGGGGGGGGGGTCAACAACAAATTTTGAATTTTAAAACCTCCGAAGCAGTTTTCTGGCTTCCACACTAAAACTTGTAAATATTACCACCCTCCCTAATGCAGCACATGACCTATTTTGAATCATTTCATCTTAAATAAATTTTAAGTGTTTCATCTTTATTAATTTCTTGATATGGAAAATACCAAATTCAAGGATGGTCATAAACCCAGGTCCGCCAATGTAATGTATAATAATATTGAATATGAATAGTTCAGTACCCTCGTAAGACTCATAGCATTTGACAGTGGAATGAAACAATACCCTGAAACCTGATAAAATTACCAAACCAAACTTTAGATATCAAAATCCTCTCCCACACCACGTTCTGCTATAAAATGCAATCAGAGCAGCCTCATTTGAACATGAAGTTGCTGTTTCGCCAAATATAATATTTAAGAATGAACATAATTTTATGGCACAAAATAAATTCATGTCAGATGATACTTTATGATTAACGTAGATATTAGCAAACTATTTTCAAAATCTGGAATTCTTTTGGACATAGTTTCTAATGTGAAATCTTATCCAAGTATATTAATGCCCAAAATATGCGCAGTAGTTCAGATCGGTGCAATAAACAATTAAGATCAGTAGTAATAATGAATTGAACTTCCAATGCCATAATTTGTGATTTTGTTTTTCTATCATTTAAATTGTGATTTTTACTTTTGATTTTTTTTTTTGGTATTTTTTATTTATTTTTCTTATTCATTATGAAGTGAAGGTAAGCCGGCCTGCCACAGTCGGTAGCGCGCTTGACTCTTAATCGTGAGGTCGTGAGTTCGAGTCAGGTCGGTTTCGGATGAGACATCCCCATAAAAATCAAATAGTCGTCCCCTAAACACAAACCCGAAAAGTCACAAACTATGATATAGTCAAAACAAGATAACATGATAAAAGTAATAACCTGTTTTCTAATCACCAACCCCAAAATTCACAAACTATGATATAGTCAAAACAAAAAGATAAAAGTTAAGCTTGAGTATTGAGTAAATTTGGTAACTTCGTGCCCTGAATGTCCAATAAATGCTCACAACTTTTTCTTCTTTTTGATTTGCTTCGCGCAAGGAAAAACACGACTTGTTACTTTTACAAAACACGTATTTGTGTGACCAAAGACAAAATATGTAAAATTTCCATAAATATTCTAGCGATAAAAAGATATCAATGTCAAGCTTTTAATTTATGTTTTAGTGCTGCGAATTTGAAAAAGATGACACTTCTTTAACAGTTTAATAGATTTTTAGTTTTCAGATATAATTCACACAACACCTGACATTGGCGGTCGTAGGGGACTTCTCAAATTTCTTTTTGACCGTTCAATACATAAAAATTCGATGGTTTGTCCTGAATTATTTCAGAAAATGAAACATGAATGCACAAGTATTAAGAATCAGCAATCAGGTTTCTATGGTAAAAATGTTATCTGATAAGGAAGCTTAGATTACGGTAAAACCATGCTGCTAAACGTGCGTACTGAACTATTGACTAGAATGAACTATAAATGTCAGCAGACAAAACCTCGGACATCAGTACTGTATTTTATCGTATAACGCATTGTCACAATTGAATGACTGGAGGAACATGGGTTTAGATACATGTTAGGCAGTACTTGTACCCAATTTTGTCATGATGAAATACATTTGTAAACATTACTAAAGTAAAATAGACTTGATTGCGAGCTATCGTACTTATACTGTATATACTAAAACGTCATATAAATCAATGTAAACGAATATATTGCAAATACCATCAAATTGAAATATCCATACATATAATATATATTTATTTGTGCTTGTCTGTAAGGGGAAATTTTTGAAGATGTAGTATCCGACACATCACCTTTCTATGCGATGATAGACTGCAACTAGCGTGTTTGAGTAACTGCTATAATATCACCAGTATTCAAAGTGAGGAAATGATTATTGCTCGTTTACAGATTCTGTTTTAATAAAAAAACAAATATAGCACTGTCCACCGATAAGTCAAAATAAATATCCAAAAAGTTTATTATGAGGAATTAGCTGCCTAGGTTTATTTAAAGCATTTGTCTGTCTCATGTTGAGGTCTTTTTCTCCCTAAATTAGAATTAAAATAATGCTATGAATGGTATTTTTAAAGTTAATTAAAATATTTAAAACAAAACAACAGCAGCAGTAACAACAACAACAACAATTAGTATGATGATGATGATCAAAGAATAAATTTGATTTTATGAAATTTAAGCTCTGGGATGTCTTTTTTCTGTCATGTTCCAAACTATGTAAATACCAACATCTCTATGATAATTGTTCTGCGTACGTTCATATTTCTAAAATAGTCAATACAATATGAGTGATGAATACAGAATAGCCATAAAAGCCATGCAAGCAGAAGTCATACTATTAAAAACCTACCTGTAATTATACGATATCATTCTCAAAACAAATCTTAACATTGTAAGGAAATTTAAGTTTTAAATATGGCAATTCAAGACAACCAATCTTGGTGTTTTATAACAATTTCCTAGAGGGTGTTGTTTGATTTGAAATCGTTTTAATCAGGATTAAAAGTTGAAGCCATTTTAGAATTTTTCTGTTCCATCTTATTACAAAAACCCATTATGTCACGCCATTACCATCAGCATGATGTTTTATCCCCACCTCTTCAATAAGTTCTATCAACAGGATTCTTTACATCATATTTAAGTAACTCTGAAAGTCAACACTGAGATATGACCTTTTTAAGCGCCAACAGTATTATCAAAACAGAAACATTTGTAGAACATCGAATAATGGCATACACACACACACGTATGTAATAGGCCCAACCCATATGTTCTCGTGATATATATATATATATATGTGTGTGTGTGTGTGTGTGTGTGTGTGTGTGCGTGTGTGTGTTTGTGTGTGTTACTTCTGTGTAAAATATTAATATTCTATCATAATGTACTTAATTATTTTGATGTGTAGGCACTGAATGTGTTTTGAATTGAAACAAATTGTCTTTATTCGTCTCTTGGTGTTATACAGGGTTCATGTCTGGGTTAGCGCGTTGGCATGTTTTTCCACAAAAAGTCAGACAAGACTTTCGGCGTTAGAAGGTCATTTATTTGACTGTACGACCTAACCACCTTGTACCATGGTTTACTCTCTCTCTCTCTCTCTCTCTCTCTCTCTCTCTCTCTCTCTCTCTCTCTCTCTCTCTCTCTCTCTCTCTCTCTCTCTCTCTCTCTCTCTCTCTCTCTCTCTCTCTCTCTCTCTCTCTCTCATACACATATTTAATTCACT
The DNA here is from genome assembly GCA_030159075.1 of Atrina japonica. Taxonomy (NCBI): domain Eukaryota; kingdom Metazoa; phylum Mollusca; class Bivalvia; order Pterioida; family Pinnidae; genus Atrina; species Atrina japonica. The sequence continues at coordinate 820,052 of BROG01000073.1, read as the reverse complement.
TACGACGTATGTTCTGTGCCTAACTCAGCAACAAAGTGAAATGATATAGATATTTTTTTAAAACATAATTTCACTTAAAATGATTGTGCTTATACATTTTAATATGAATGCTGGTAACTTTAAGACAATTAATTCAATTAGATACATAATATAACGAACTGTTTAGGAGACTTTGTAATGATTTGTCGTGATTTGATTAACAGATCGTTAAGACACTTTTTTCTCGTGTATAAAATACAAATCTGAGGATGACATAAGACTACATGCAGTAAGGACACGCTAGATGGTAAGCATTTGAAAATTCATATCATTATAAATAATTCCAGGTTTAAAATATTTCATTTTCTGGTAGATACTAAATGCCTCTAAACAAGGCAGACTGTATAAGGTTTTCATTGTCAATCGTTATATTTAGGGATGCAGTTTATTTTTTAAAATGCTGTGATTTTTACGGAAGAAAATGTAATAATTTATTAAATCGGTGAATGAATACCATTAGATATCAAAATGCGATCAATCGACATTGATTGACAATGTAGATATGTCAACTAATACGCAAACATACGAAACATTTGCAAGTGTCCGTTGTTGACAAGATTATGATTTTGAATATTTTTTCCACAGAAAATCGAAAAATTTTCCATAAATGATGATAATTGAAACACTTCAACTTGTCAAACAAAATGTTGACATTATTGTAATATTACTAACAGTACCAAAGTTATAATATGAACATTTCATTTACAGAGACTGACAAGCTATTATTACAGGGATATCGGAAATCGCGATTAATGTCAACGTTCTGCACATTTTACAGTCGGTATAATGACTTTGTTTGCGACCACTGCGTTTCTCTAAATGAAATGTTGAGTTACCTACTCGATAGCGAATGTTGAGCCAGATGTGACGAGGATTTATTCCTCACCTATTTCATTTGAATTTGACTGGAGTCGCGGCGGGTATGGCCGATCATCAGTGGATGATTACTCCTCCATGGCACCATATATATATATATATACATATATATATATATATATATATATATATATATATATATATATATATATATATATATATATATATATATATATATCCGACCACATACTATATTTCGACCTATTTCCACCTTCAATATTGCTTTGTTTCACATGAAGGTGTTTCATTACCATGCATTTCTATTTATGAAAACTTTTATAGTCTTGTATATCCGATTAAATCGATACCCTACATATACGCGTCATGTAAATATTGTAGGTGTTGTCTTCCAAGAAACATAGTGAATATACAAGAATTACGACACAATCAGTCCATTAGATCAATTTATTTTACCAATCAAAAATAATTAGGTGCCTCATAAGAATTAATCTCTTGTTGACCACAATCATAACAGCTTCAGGATGACGATCCTAATTCAAAACTCCAGTCCTTTACACAACCTCGGACACGGTCCATGGAATCGGATAAATGACAGTTAAATGAACATGTGTGCTACTTAAAGCCACCAAAAGACACTTTTATAAACAAGACTGAAAAGCTTGAAACTAGATAAAGTAAAATACATGTATATCTAACACAATCGTTCATAACAATGTGAGATGTGCATCAGAATGGAAATAAGATTTTTTTTCAACACATTTTTACTCTGCCAAGTGACTTTTTCAATTATTTTGATAGAACATTCAATTGAATATATTATATGTGAGTATTGTCAAAATTTCTACTGCAGAATTTAAATGAAATAGATTGAAAGGCGTGAGAAAAATGATTTCTCATTACGGTGTATAGTCATTTCGGACAACTTCAAGTTTTTAGAATAATAATTGGAGACAAACATGTCCCCATTATCTAAGTTATGAGTAATTCTTTGAACAATATCTAAACTGTCAACATGAAACTATGATACATCATAATATAGTCAACTGAGGATACGATTTACCGTTGAAAACAGAGTATGTACAGGTATCAATAACCATCGAGTTTTATTTGTATTCATATGGAAACCAAAACAAAACAAGGCGTCTTACTACTTTCCGATTATCTTCGGAAGTGTCTACGAGTTGTGCCGAGTCATTGGTGTCAGCTATAAATAAACATGAATATTATTGGCATCTCTATGTTTTTTTAAGGATAAATAAAGTTGATAATGTCCCTTGTTGATTGAATTTATTTAAAAACACATTCCATTTTGAGGAAAGCAAACGACTGCGTATGTTTATCAACTCTCTGAGATCGCCATAAGTATAACACAACGCCGTCGTACTACTGGTAGGGACCCCACTGAAAGCCGTTATTTATTTTCAAAGTGGTATTACTCGCAACGAGGACTTTATATTTTATAATAGCATAATGTAAAGTAAAATAAAATCGACATCCTTTCTTGATCGTAATCGAATTTCAATTATATATCCCATATTTTTACAATTTATGAGTCCATATATCATATATATAAATTCAGCGAAAACTCTAGTGTAGAAATGAATTGGGTCCTTCACCTTTAAAACAATAAAGATGACCGAAAAGTCTATAGTTCGACATTTTGCTACTGTTTGTAATGTCAGCATCATTTCGAAAAATTTACGATCGCTATAGTGACCTTGTTTGCAATTACTCTGTTTCACCGAGTGAAATGTTGAATTGCCTGTACGATATTAGTTATAGAGTCGGCTTTACCTATTATGACGAGGATTATGTCCTCACTTACTTCATTTGAATTTGACTGTGGACTCGCGGCGGGTGTGACCGGTCGACAGGGGATGCTTACTACTCTATGGCACCTGATCCCACCTCTGGATTTTCAAAGGTCCGTGTTTGTCCAATATTCGCCAAATTTGTATGCTGTCTGCTGATTTTCATAACGATCAATACTTTGCTATCTGTGATTTTTATATAAGAAACTCACATAGAGTTTTAGACTATAGTTTCCCAGTGCATCAGAAATGAAGTTCGAATTCTTTAACATAGCAATCAACGTTATACTTTTATTAAACTGAGACATTTTATGACAGAAATATATTCTGTAAAATAACATCTCGTCTTTACGACTTTATTATTGCTGATAAGATAAAGGCGAAGAAATTTAAGTGTCTATTGGTTTCTTTGTGTCGTACGTACTCTAATTCCCCTATCTCGCCATAGCTTGATATCATTTATTTTTTTATCCAAATTTATTTTTATTAGTTTCCTTTACATTGTTGTAAGGATTTGTCAATACGTGTATCATCAACATTTTATTAATTAACTATGGTTAGTAATTGTAAGCCACATCCGATGATGTTAACAATCACTTAGCCTTTATTAACACATATTTATATTTTTTAACGCATTATGATTAACCGTTTTCCATTACGATAGTGATCTATGTTCAGGTAAGTTCATATCATATTGAATTATTTTCCAAGGAGTTCGAGTATAAAGCATAAATACCAAAATGTTTAACAGTAGGAAAATTGCTATTTACAAAACCAATGAACCGTGGACAAACAAAAAGTTCTCACGGGTATCACCTGCAAATCGGTTACATCAAACAGTCTATCGCCATATTGAAATCAAAACAAGGAATGTAAATATGTATATCAAGCAGTGGAACATGTTATATAAAATCCATATAACCTGGCGGGTGGTGTCTCGTGAACCCTTTCTTGACCTGGACGAGTTTAGAATTTAGGTAATACATTGAAATTGCACTGGTAAGAGTAATCGCCCTTACTAACTATCATACGTACAGTTATCCAGTTGGTAAAGTCTGTCATAACCGAATAGTGAGTAGAAATGACCGCATGATAATCCGCCCGCCAATTTAAAACTGAACAAAATACGCGAACATGAATATTTAATCGATAATTGGCAAAATATCAATCTTCTTATCCCTGTACAAACAAGTCATAACTCCTTAGTTTTATTATATATCTATAAAAATATTTAGTATAACTGAAGCAGCTGGTGCCGAAATGCCAGTTACTGGATTAATGTATACGGGTTTCATACATTAATATATAGTATAGGACCTTTTTTTAGACAGGAATTGGACTACTAGTATTTGATTTACATGATGTCATTCATTTTACGTAGTTATGGGAACAGGGAATTGATATAATATAAAAAAATCTCAGATACCAAAGTATAAATCTTTAGGTATAAATCTAAAAGGGAAAACAAAAAGTGATGTCGTGTTTGTCACCTAACACAGCCGATATTCACATATTTTGTTTTATATACCTGTTATAAAATGGTGTATAAATTCTAATGTTCAGTAATTGCTTCTATTTGTCTGCAATTACAACAACTGTTGATTTATTTAGTATTGCTCCAAAGGTGCTCTATTTATTATTATATGAATGTGCATCTAAAATCATATGTTGTTGTTGTTTAATCTCGAAGGTACTTTGTTTCTGAATTCAAGATTCCAGCGTAGTTTGTTTCTATCTTTGCTATTTTTAGACAAAATCAATAGATTTAGGAGTATTTAGTTGTATCTCGCATAGCTTGCATTACTTTGCACCTGCGTAAAGTCGTTCTTTTCTCATTTAAAGTAATTTATGAATGGAATTCATAAAGCCATAATGCACAAAATTTATATCCAATCAAATTCATTCACATGTACTGACCAAACATTTGCATAATTTTCAGGTATAAATAGGAATATTTAGATGTAATTTACTGCGCCTACAGTGCCCGCTCAAGAACAAGGACGGCTTTCGCCCGCTTTATTTAGATTTGCCATTGTTGAGGACAGACTATAAAAGTATATAAACAAAAATAAGGTAAGACTTCATATTAATTTCTCTTTTTTGTCTGCTTAAAGATACTTGTCAAAGTTTTTTTGTTTTTATTAAATAATCACTTATTGCTCGCCAATGTCTAAATCTAAAACTGATGACAAAGGTGTGGTAAATGTGCGTACTGTTAAAAAAACACATATAAAAAAAGTTTGAACTTATCAAGATGACAATCTGCGAACGACTGGATTTAGGTTTCATTTATTAGCCAGGGAAAATATCGTCAAGCAAGATTGTCATTTTACGATTATTGATAGAAAAGATCGTCATGAGCATTTTGTTTGGTCACTTTTTTTACAGAACTATAACTTTGGTATTATGTTATTAACATTTCAATGAGACTGTTATAATAGTAATTGACGGTCTCTTTATCTTATTTGGAATTTATGTAATTTAGTTCATAAAATATCAAAGATATGTATAATTTATCGGTAGGGGCCTATTTTGATTTTAGAATAAGCATCTGTCTGATAAACATATAATTCTGCAATATACTGTAGTTTTATTTTAACAGAAACAGATCGCATATCTCAAAATGCGCTGTTTTAGGCGCCTATGTTTTAAAGAGATATATAATTAAATACATGCAACCTGTCGCACATTCCCGAGCTTGATAAGCGAAACAATGAAAATTATATTTTTTTTAATTTTTTTTTTTTGAGGATTAAGGTTATAGATCTACATAAATATGCGCACATCTGAAATCAAAATGTGGATGTCAGTTATTAACACCCTTTATATAGAAGGTGAAATGAAAGATTGATTACATGACCAATATGTACTGGTCCCAGCAGACAAAGCCTCAGTTTTTATTTGTAAGGAACATTTCTATAATTGTTTATTAGAAGAACTAGGGTATAATACAAATTCTGGTAATCCTACATACACACGTAGCCCACTTTCAAAGGACGAGATCCTTCAAAATCACGTGTCCGTATTACGTTCTTTTGATGTACCTCCTTTAGCTACCATATGTATATTGGATACCTAAACTTCACAAGACCCCATATATGCAGAGGTACATAGCAGGATCCAGCAAATATTCTGCCAAACCTTTATCTTTACTCCTTACCAAGATACTAACAGCCGTTTAGGAGAAACTTCAGCGATACTGTACAGTTCCTTATTCCAGAAGCGGTGTAAATCAGATGTGGATACATTGTACTTAAAAATTCTAAACTACTTTTAGAAAATTTGAAGGCACACAATTTTTCTCAAATTCACAGTATCAAAACATACGACTTCTCTACTCCTTACACAACAATCCCACATAAAAAATTAAAAGAGAGACTTTTTAGCATCATAGACAACTGTATTTTTCACTAAAGGTAGTACCCGGAACTTTAAATATCTAGTGATTGATTATCATGATAATTATTTTGTCCAACACCACTCTGATTCTACACATAAATACACTGAAGTTGATATAAAAAAATATATATTTGTAATGTTCGGAGACTTGGTCTTTCAACAAACTGTCGACATTCCTATAACGTTTTGTCAATTAATAAAGACAATTTTCATACATATGTCAATGCGATATATCCCAGCGAACTAAGAGTTAAAGATACAACAGAATCAAGCACACACGCTTCATACTTGGACATTTTACTTATTGTAGACACAAGCAGGAAATTAACAACGACAAACGCGACGATTTCGGCTTTCCCATCGTAAATTTTCCATATTTAAGTAGTAATATCCCACAATCACCCGCATATGGAGTTTATATTTCACAAGTAATCCGATAAATTACCTTAGGTTTCAGCGGGCTCGAACCTGAGCTTGAGGCCTCATGATTCAAAGCGCGATGTTCAAGCCACTGGGCCACGGATGCCCCCAAGAATGAGCTTTACGAATGACATAACGCCATTAAACAAAAGGAATAACATCTTTGTGGAAGTAGTGATGAACAAGTACCCATATTCTATTACCTATAAAGACAGCCCACTGTAGAGGGGGTAGATTGCGAAAGTTAAGTGTGATGCCAGCTGTTTATTATTACACTTTCAAAATAACAATTTTTATCTCGGTGTTTTATTCTTATAAGTGACAATTCGTTTGATACTTTTTTCTTAATGTTTTAATTATTTCTAAATATGGAATACAGCTCTTGACCAAAGAATTACTTGTACATGACGTACAGCAGTGTATTGGATTAAACTGTACTAAAGTATGGTGACACGAATATAAGACGTCTATTTCCTCACGTGTCCATGTCAAGTTATTGAAAGTCCAAACGTAAAGAAATTAAATATAAAAATACAGAATGCCACACCACAAAACAGTTTTAAGTTTTATTAACTTACATTGCAATGTAAGTTAATAAAACTTAAAACTGTTTTGTGGTGTGGCATTCTGTATTTATATCGTATATGATATATATATATATATATATATATATATATATATATATATATATATATATGTATGTAAACATGTATGTAAAATGTGCAAGTGTGGGTTTGTGAGATATCTTCTACAAAATGAATGAGCTTTGTCAACCTTCACGTCACCGTACATGTTGCGACCAATTAAAGAGCAAATGAAAAAAAATTGACCAAACTTTATTTGTAAATTTTGTGGATGATATTCTGTTTTAGCTACTGTTCATGCAATCGCACTCATGCGGTTAGGTTACGTTACTTAAGGAAGGCGGTGCTATTTACAATTTCATGTTTCACTTCCTTGTTAATGGGACGTAAGAAATAAATTATACACTTTGTTAATTACGACAGCGCATAAAAAGAATTTCAAGGTTCATGCAGTTCACGGCGACTGAAAGATATAATACATATCTAGATCTCCTGAAAGTTAATCCAAATTTTCGCAAGTGATGATTGTGTTGTCGACTTAATTATTTGGAAATTCTACAGACGTTTGTTATTTACCTGCATAATTCTTGTAAGTAATATGTAGTTTTCATTTTTGGAAATTCATCGATTTTGTTACATTGTTTTTCATTTAAGTTTTATTTCACTTTCTACATTTCGATATCATTATATATCTGATACATACTTAGTAGATGTAAAATATATTTGTATACTATACACACACATGTTTGTTTTTTTTTATTTGTTTTTTTTATTTTTTTTTTCTTTGTTTCGTTGGTTTTTTTGTTGGTTTTTTTTGTTTGCTAATGAATTCTTTCCAAGGAATTATCAAACTGAAATTAGTCTACTGATAAGATCATCTTTCCTTCATTTTGATATTTATTATATACAAGTACTACCATTAAAACCTCAAAACAGTTGAAACTAATGAATATATGGATTGGTAATATTTAGGTAAATATCTCTATGATAAACTTTTAAATATAATGAACCATACGTATTTCAAATATATACACCCAACCTTTTGACTTGGAGGTGTAAACAATTATATTTGAAAAGACACAATACATAACATAAAGTCAGATAAAGACCATGTATATGATATTATCAATGACCAGTCAGTGACCATTCGAATGACTACAAATGCTATCACTGTTATACGGACTCAAATTCTGGACTTTTTATCTTATTTTCATTTTTATAATACTGACTACGAAATGATGAACCAAATCCTGTATCCTGAATTTAAAAACTAAATATAGTTTTTCTCTAGCTACCAATATATCTATCTCTATGATATTCGTCAAGTATCTCGCTTTCTCACCAAAATAAGTTTTGAAAATCTTATTACTTTCAGATCTAAAAATGGCAACATCCAAAAGCACAACATTAAGCAAAGTATTAACAAGTAACATCAAATGTGTTAAGCGGGTAGTTTCAACTTCACCAAGGAGCCGACAAAGTGCCCAAGTATTTACAGTGAACGATGTAACATCAGGCGTGGTAAGTACTACAACATGTTTAATATCATATTGTTTTCAAGAGTAGATAAATCTTTGATTTTACATCGAAGAAGTCAATAATTGTTTAATTACATGGCATTTTTTATTACTAATATATAATCTAATATGGTTTAGAAAAGGTTTAGTAATAAGTTTTAACAGGGTATACCGAACTCGAGGCAAAAGCTCAATTTTGATTGAACGAAGTACGGGTGCGCTTGGTTGTAATGTTATCTACACCCCCGGGGGGTCATCATGGTGGGATTAATTTAAGTTATATCAGAACACACATTCACTGACAGTCATATAATAAATTCTTTTGTTCTTATTTTCTTAAATATTTTTGTAATTTTGTTTCAATATTTAAGTCTACATTTTTGTAGTGTCCATTCCGAGGTGCACTCCAGAAAATGGATTCCGTGATGGAAAAACCATTTGAAGCTGAGCCACAGACAAACAGTACTTCAGTAAAACCATTCGAACAAGTACCGGGGCCAAAAGGACTTCCTATAGTAGGCACATTATTCGATTACTTCAAAAAGGATGGTCTCAGATTTAATAAAATGTTTGAGGTAAGATGTTGTCGGATTTTCCGAAGTGATAAAGGACAGATTTATCAAGTTTTATGGGATAAAAGCAAAAATTCAAAATTAAGCTATTGTTAAAAAGTGTATATATAAGAATATTAGAAATACACATAAATCTTTATATCAAGAATTAAATAAATAAAGGTATAAATGATTACAAATGCTGATTAATTCAATAACTGTATCATCATTCCTGACATTTCTTTTATAACAGGCTTTTAGACTAAGATCACTTGAATACGGACCAATTTTCAAAGAAAAGATTGGAGCAATATCAACTGTCATCATCAGTGATCCTGATGCATATAACAAAGTAATACATGCTGAAACTAAATATCCAAACCGACGTGAAATGGAACCAATGGCGTATTATCGGACAAAGACCGGAATTGGTTTGGGTCTTGTAAATGCGTAAGTAATTGCAAATTTTATCATTGAAATGTTATTCGTTTTTGGACAAAAATGTAGAAAATTCCAATTACATGAACAAGTAATGTAAAGTTTTTCGATTGTTTTGACAAAGTACTTGACCTTTTTCAATTTTAGGCAAGGAGAAGAGTGGCACAAACATCGAACGGTAGTTAGTAAAAAGATGCTGAAGATGAAAGAGGTTTTAGACTATTGCCAAGACATGGATATAGTTGGCGATGATTTTATCACTCATCTCATTTCAAGACGATCAAATAACAACGAAATCATTGGAATCGAAAAAGAACTTTTTAAATGGGCAATGGAATGTACGTTGCATGCATGTAAAACAGCTGTCAATGTTTGTACATGATCCTCTGGAGAGTGTGTGTGTGTGTGTGTGTGTCTGTGTGTGTGTCTGTGTGTGTGTGTGTGTGAATTACGTTAGATTATTTGTTGTATGATAATATAGCTGAATTAATATCAATAATAATAATAATAATAATAATAATAATAATAAGGAGAAGAAGAAGAAGAAGAAAAGTCGATGTTATATCTTTATATATAAGTTGCTTTAGCAAGATTATCAAGGAGAACACTATATAAATATTATAAACATAATACCAAAGTTATAATGCCCAAGACGATCGTTTCTATATAGTAATTCTACGTTTTTATTTGCAGCAATCGGAACCTTTTTGTTCGAAGAAAGATTAGGTTGTTTTGGTAACCCAACTCCACCAAATACCCAAGCTTTCATAGATAATCTTCAAGGGTTCTTCAAACTGATGCAGCCTCTTATGTACAACATTCCTATATACAAGATATACCCTACAAAACTGTGGAAACAGTATGAAAATTATGCCGACAATGTCTTTCAAATTGGAAAATCATTCGTTCAAAAGGTAAGTTAATTAGTTACCCAGTATATAGAGAATACATGATAAGGGAGTAAAGAAAAACGACACTGACGAGACCTGTCGAACCAGTGTCGTTTTCTGACTTGAGTTCCAATACTTACCTGTATTTTAAGACACCAACCATCTATTCTTTTTATCCCGTAACCTTTTATAGCTACTGAAGTAATTCATATTTATAGTAATGTTGAATTAACCAATTGCAAATAACTAATTGCCAAACTGGATTTCTCAAGCAATTTTCAGAAAATATATAGGAATTGAAGAATATTTATGCCTGTGCATATCTCTTTTCTGTAGTTTTTTGTTGTATATCAATCAAAGTAGTGAAAAAGAAACACAGCTAATGCCTCCTTAAATAAAAGTGATGTAATGTTCTTAATTTATCCCACTTCATTAGTTACGCCCATAGCTAGCTTCATCACGTTATACTGCAGGTGACAAAGATTCTATCAAACGCATTAAGGGGTTTAAGGGGTAAACCAATAACAATCATATTCTGATCTTAAAATCGGATATGTGTTCCCTTCGTGTTTAATGTCACAATCAACAACTATCAGTAGCACAGAAAACAGTGGTGTGTCATTTGTTTACATTTACAGAAAGCCAAAGAATTGGAGGTGAAAAAGAACGCTGGCGAGGATAGTGACAAAGTTTCATTTTTGACTTATTTGATGTCTCAACAATCATTAACATCGAATGAGGCTCTATCTACAGCCGTAGATCTGCTTGTTGGAGCCACAGAGACGGTAGGCACTAGGTTTACTATGTTCAAATGCCGTCGAAGATTAAAACAAAATTATGTCCAGCATGTAGATACTAGTGGCAGAAACAATAAAATTATGTAATTATGTTACACGTGATTTATCTATAGATCAGGTAGTACGGCGATCAGTTTGGTGGTAAACAAATAGAATCCTACAGGAGTGTATTGAGAGAGGTAAAAATCAAATTCTTATTAGGACGGTTGAGATTTTCCTTTCCACTCAACAACTCCAATCAATATTTGACTTTTCTCCATTCTTGAAATGCAAGTTTATGTACACAAATCAAGTCTGTCATAATATATTGTTAACTGCATTTTCATTACATGGAAGTCCTACGTTATGAAATTGTATTGTGACGTCATAGCGCATATAGCTTTTCAAATCCCTACTGAGTTGGGTTTGACAAATAATATTTCCCTGTAAAAGGTGTAAATCTATGAACCATGGTAGGAAACGTTGTCACAGTATAATACATGTATCTACCATGTATCTGTACATATATCGTAAATGACACATGATGTAGAATATATAAAAAGTAATTATTTTGCGAAAGAGTTTGTTTGCTGTATGTATAGAAATTGCAGTCCAATTTTCTGTGATGTTCAAGCCTGCACAATTTTGTGTATTTGATCGTGATTAAAATCTTTCAAATTAAAAAAAGAAAACCTTGCTGTCATTTTACATTACTTTATATGTGTTACAAGGAATACAGGGTGTTAAATAATTTTGTGGTCGACTTGTTATGTAAGATGTTGTTATTTACAAGTACACCTAACATATCAAGCGCAAGGTACAGATTTACTTTAACGGAAAAAGGAAGTTGTCAGTAGTATGTGGTATTCCGGTATATCAGGAAGATCAGATTTATAATTAAAAGTAATTGTTTTACACTTGTAACAATCTTGTTCTCACATCTCTTTTTCAGACATCAACAGGTAGCTTGTGGGTGTTTTACTGCTTAGCGAAAAATCCATCAGTCCAGGAAAAGTTGTATAAAGAAATAAAGACAGTTTTACCAAATAATGAACCAATAACACCTGAGAAACTGACGAAATTACCTTATGTTAAAGCAGTCTTAAAGGAAACCTTCAGGTACTGTGAATATATTAGAGTAAAATAAGTATCAAAATGTGTCCAATAACATTATATTTACATGTAAATATTGTTTCATGGCATTGTTATAAATCTTTTTTACTGTTAATATACTTGTTATATATATATATTGATTAACGTTTTGAAACTAAACCTATGTTATAAAAAATGTTGCATTCAGTGTCCCGATATTTTATCAGATAATACAATAAAGGCTCCTGTAGTAAATTCCCCTGTAATAAGCTGATGTGCATCATAATAAATCGTTATTTGACCTTTTTTTCCTAGAATTAATTATTATTGATACGATATAAATTGTGCTCTAAATTAGTATATTCTTTTCCTTAGATTATATCCAATCACATTTGCAACAAGCAGAAATATCCAAGAAGACCTTGACGTTGCCGGATTCCATCTTCCAGCTGGGGTAAGATAAATTGGGAATATTCTAAAATTAAGAATTTTCGTGAAATAGTCATCATTTAAAACTTTGTATATGGAAAGTAATAAATACTTACATTTGATAAAAAGGCTTATGTAACAAAGAGTCACTCTGTATTTTCAGACACACATCCAGGCCAATTTATACGACATGTTATAATGTTTTAATGTGATTATAAAGTTTATATAACAAAGTGTTATTCTGTATTTTCAGACACATGTCCAGGCCAATTTATACGGCATGTTTAGAAATCCAGACTTCTTCCCAGAACCAGATGTCTTCAAACCAGAAAGATGGCTACGCGAAAATAACATGGACAGTAGTCTGAAAGCTTTATCAAATCTTGTTTGGGGCCATGGAGCCAGAATGTGCATAGGTATATGAATATGCACAATTGTTTTATTGTTGTGACCTCATATGCTTTCAAATAACCTTTTAACCATTTAACCATAAACCCAGTACCTGGTACTTCGGTACCAGCCGATTATTTGATACTAAAAGAATATTTCGCTCAGATAACACCATTTAAATTCTAAACTTCTCAAGAGCTAAGATATTCCTGTTTACAGTGGGTACTCTTAGACGGATTTGGCAATACATTCAGATTTATTATATGGTCTTGTATGATAACACTTTATCTTTCGGGAAATATACATTTGTATTAAATTCGAGCTCAACTGATGACGTCATATTTAAAAAATGATCGTCTTGAGGATTAGTTTTTGCTTCTTTAATAAAGAGGGTTAGTTTTTGCTTCTTTAATGAACCTTAAATTTTTTTTTTTTTTTTTTTTTTTTTTTATTGTTGTTTAACGTCCCACTCAAGAATCTTTCACTCATATGGAAACGTCACCAAATGCCGGTGATGGGCTTCAAATTTTGGCCTATGCTCGGCACTTACTGCCATTGAGCAGTGAGGGTTCTTTAACGTGCCTACACCTATTGTGACACGGGACCTCGGTTTTTACTGTCTCATCCGCAAGACAGGAAACCAACCTGCCGCCAGCTGGACTCGAACTCACGACCTCACGATCAAGAGTCGAGCGCGCTACCGACTGAGCCAGGCCGGCTCCTTTAAACTTTAATATTGTTAATAATATTCACAACAGAAAAGAATTCAAGTGATTTGCTAATCAAAACACCTTGTCACTTTTCTGTTCCACGGTGATAATTACACTTTCCCTAAAACCTATGAACTAAATGTAATAAAATGCAGTTATCATGATATACACGAATTATGAATCTTTTGCAGGTCGTCGATTTGCTGAACAAGAAATGCATATAATGTTGACAAAGGTGCGTATTTCTATGTTAAAATCTCTCTCTCTCTCTCTCTCTCTCTCTCTCTCTCTCTCTCTCTCTCTCTCTCTCTCTCTCTCTCTCTCTCTCTCTCTCTCTCTCTCTCTCTCTCTCTCTCTCTCTCTCAGCAGAGCACTTTATTATTTACATGATAACAATATCCAGGTAAACTTAAGTATGGAAATATTTCACCAGAATAATTCCTACTATTTTTCTATACAGGTTATCCAGAATTTCAAATTAGAATACAACCACGGAACCGTAGAACCAGTGTTAAATACAGTAATGACACCAGATCGACCATTGCATCTTTCGTTTGTCCCAAGAGAGTGAAACATTAACATCAAACCTAAAATATAGTCTGTGATATGTCCAAGATGGACGGAAATGAAAAAGGAACAGTTTCTCATATCCCACTATCGATATCTTAAACAGAATATGAACGTCAGCAGAATTGAACATTTCTTCAATATTTAGCGAAATCATATCTAACGTAAATAATACCTGATGACATAGATCACAGGAGATTCACCGTAGCAACCTAGAGATGTATTAGCTGCAATGCATTTTGTTGAGTTACCTGCTTTTGAAAATGTTACCTATTGCTCAGTGGGTAGCGTCATTATATAAAAACCGCAATTGTTACTTATGTGATGAAACTGTTTAATAATCAATTCTAAAAAAAATTAATAAACATTAATAACAAGAGTAGAATTAAGGTATTTTAAATCAACAGAAATCGAAATATACTGACGTAAATATTGTTACAGAAGAATGTACTTCATTTAAATGACTTTACTCCTAATTAATGCTTTGACCAATGTAAGCGCCTTTAGACGCCCTTAACAGTACATGTTGTGTATATGACATTGTACAATACCACTTTATAATGCACATGTTACCAGGCTAAACGAAATATTGATGTATTAAGCTGAACTTAATTAGTTTCAGTTATCAGATAAATCAAATATCATATTGATAATTTTGGAATTAACGGAAATTATCTTTCAACAGATAACTTAAGTGCAACTCAGATCTCTTATAGCCGTGTACAATAATAACATGATGATACGAATAGCCTATTACTTTTTTTTCGGTCAAAACGTGAACTTCACCAATACAAATGACCCAAACAACTATCACAATTTTTAAAAAGGTATTGGTCGACTATCAAAAAGTTGTCTTTGCATCGGTCTGACTGTCTTATATATATGTATTCGATATGAAAATGTTATGTCATAGTTGAATTGCAAATTTATCTGTATCCATTGTGCAACATTTAGACTGTTAAGAGACAGTAATCCTACATTGAAATTTTCCATAGTATTCCACTACGACCGTGTCATCATACATATATAAATAAAATTTATATTAAAAATCAATTTGTTCTGTGCTATTTGTTTCGCTGTGTCAGTTTATTAGCTAGATTTTCTTTTATAAACTACAAGACACCAGGTTCAGTAAAGGTACAGAGTTGGGAGACAATTTGAACCCCATGTGAATATTTTCTGGGTGTCGATTACGCCACGACTAGATATTTTCCATGTTTTCTTTGAAATCGATTCTTACAATAAAATATAGTTTAGCATTTGATTGGAGATTGGAAGGCTGACTTATATGTAGGCTTATTTTGTGTCCACGATTCTTGTATACTTACCTGTAAGTCTTTATTCAGCTTCAAACAAATACACATGTTTATAGTCCTGGTTTTACATATCGACAATATACAAGATGATTTAAGAAAATTACACATTTCTACACAGACATATGTACAAAATCATAATAGTTTACATCCATAAATAATTTAGCACACAAACAACAATAGTATCAATATTTAACTTCATAGTAATAATACAAATAACAACAATAACACCAGTAATCACATACACATATACATGTATAATTATGTACATGCACATATAATTATCCTAATTATTATTACCAATATCTAAATCAGTTTTGGGGATTTTATTTAATTTGATTTGATTTCCCAGAGACTTAATAGTATAAGTTGGAACTGATATATAGAAATGGATACAGTTAACATATAATGCCAATTTTAGTTGCCTGGCGTTCCTTGAAATATTAAGTAACTTATACAACTTAGTTTAGCAACCATTTGATTTCTTTGGGGGTGGGGGCTGAGATCAAATTTTTTATCCTAGAATTTTTTTTCTAATTTCAGTCCTAACTTTTTATTTTTTATTCTATCCTGTCCTGGATTTCTTTTACAAACTATGAGTTACTTATGACTGTATAAAACTGCTTTGAACAATGTACATAGCCTAATTAGGAGTTTTTAAGTACAACTATTTTATATATATTCTTTCTAAAGAAGTGGCGGATATAGAATTTTTTTCAGAAAGGGGTGGGGTGGGATTGAGGCTGGTAACATAAAATGACATTACAAATGCAAATGTATATTTTAAACTGTTACGAAATGTATAACTCACTGCACATATTCCTATATAGATCTAAAATGAAACTTCACCTGATTACCAATAAGAAATTCACAGATACCGAAATAATAATCATAAGAAGGTTCAGGGGACAATAAACAAATCACGTGAAAATTAGACTCACACAAACTTCTGAAAATACAGACAGTGGATCAGGTGTCACGGAGACGTAAGTACCCCTGTTGACTGGTATGACCTATCGTGAGCCCAGGGATGAATTCAATTGAAATTATATATCACATTAATAATCAATCAAAAGAAGTTGTATAAGCAAACATAATCAAGATGAGAGCTAAATGCTAGAAGGTCAGGAGTATGCTCCCCTGGAATTCTTTTTTAACTTTACAAGTGACGGGCTATTTTGTAGCTTCAAGACACTATATTATTATCTTTTTGTCCTTAAAAAGAAATTTCCATTGATAGACAGATTAACTCTAAAAACGAAAAAAAAAATCAAACATAAGCGATATGACACTTGGTATGGGGTACTATTGGGTATGCTGCTCCAGAATTTTTTTAATTGAATAATTCTACAAGTCAAAAGAAGCCTTTTTCATAGCTTTCCAAGGGGTCCATTGATATACATGTATACATTGATTAAACCTCCAAAAAGAAATGAGATTTTGTAGAAAGGGGTGGGTGGGTTGGAAGTATCTTACATGACTACTTGGATACATTTTGAAATTATTTAATTGGGAAGCTTGATGGTTTCCCATGGTCCAGGGTATGTTACCCACAAAATGTTCAGTTTCACAAACCCAGAAACTATTTAGGTTCTAGACATTAATTTGGAACCATTTTATATCTGAAATGTACTAAACTGACAGACTGATTATGTTCCCACAGTGAATTGAGTTTTAGTCAACATAATTTGAAAGAGCAATGTACATGTACAGGGGTCAACAAATTTTGAATTTAAATTTTTGGGGCTTTCACACACTAAAACTTGTAAATAACTTGTATAGCCCATCCTCCCTAACAGAGCACATGGCTGATTTCGAATTCATTCCATCTTAAAAGAATTTCAACAGTGTTTCATCTTTATTTCTATTTAGGGGCACTGGTGGTAAACAACATACCTCCTCCAGATCCACCAATGTAATGCATAATGATATTGCGTATGAATAGTTAAGTACCCTTTAAGACTCATATCATTTGGCAGTGGAATGGAACAAAAATTTTGACATCATGAAACATAATAACAAAATTACCAAACCAATCTTTAGATATCAAAACCCTCTTCCATAAGATGCTTCTGCTATAAAATGCAATCAGAGCAGCCTCATTTGAACATGAAATTGCTGTTTCACCAAATATAATATTTAAGAATGAACATAATTTTATAGCACAAAATAATTTCGTGTCAGATTATACTTTACAATAAAAATAGATATTTAGCAAACCATTTCCAGAATATGGAATTCTTGTGAGTATAGACCCTACAGTTTCTAATTTGAAATCTTATTTTAGTTAATGAATGTTAGAGAGAGTGCAGTGATGCGATAAACAATTAAGATACAGAAGTAATAATGAATTTGAACTTCCAATGATTTAATTTGTGATTTTTTTCTACCATTTGAACTGTGGTTTTGAATTTTGAATTTTTGGCTTTTTATCTATTTTTCTTATTCATTATGTAGGGAAGGTCATGAATAACCAATCTCGTTTCATATTGGTTGTGTCGAAATTTTTAGATTTTATTTTGTTTTTATTATTATTATTATTATTATTATTATTATTATTATTATTATTATTATTATTATTATTTTCGTATCTTTGTTGAATATAACAGTTCATTTAATTTATTCAGTTTTAAAGCAATTACTGGAACTGGTCCTGCCTTTTTATTTTTACCAATTGCTAATCCTAGATTTTTTTTCACCATGAACTCTGGTCCTGCCTTTTTATTAAATTAATTTCAGTGTTAAATTTATCCTTATATTCATTATTTTTATAAAAGGACCATTATCTTTTAAAAAGTCATTTATGAAAATTATATATTTTTTCGTATCATTTTTTATAGAAACACTTTTGTCGCCTATCTTAATTTTATCTTTAAACCATAGTTCATTTTTTTTAATTTCCTATCCTTTTTATATTGTTTACACTGTTCAGTAGTGTTTCCAAGTTTGAGGAAATTCTTTCCAAAATTGATTCTTAACTTCATCAGTGCACCTATTTATTCAGTACCAAAATGCAAAAGAGATTTCAAATCTAAAGAGTGCAATATTAAATTTTGCCTTCTGTATTTAGTAGTTGTGGAATCCATGGTATTTTAAGAGCTTTCATATATGAATCGAGGTCAATCATTTTTAACCGCTTCCCATTTATTTTTACATAGAATACCTCTACTTATTTTGTCACATTCATTTTGCCACACAAATTTATAAATCGAATTATTTAATAAATTAAGATAATATGTTGGAGGATTAGGCAAGGATACGAATAGATGATTTAACTGTGAAATAAGTAAAGTTTTTACTACTGTAAATCGACCAATAGGTGTAAGGTTCCTTTTATTCCAAACTTTTGGTAATGATTCAATCTTTACTAATTTTTCTTGTAGTTTAATTCACAAATATAGTTTAACAAAATATCAAATTCTATGCCTAAAAAAGTAAACCTAGTTTTACCACACTGTAATTTCCATTTATCACAGTTACGCTGAACAGTATTTTTGTTGCCTATCCATACTAAGGGTCTTTTCCGAAAATTAACTTTTAGTCCAGAAATATTTTCAAACCATTAAAAAAATAACGGATTCATTTAAAGATTCTTCACTGCCATTTAGGATAAGTGATGTATCATCAGCATATTGTGATAATTTATTTTCTTGTGTATTTATTGTTATTCCTTTTATCTTTTTATTATTTCTTGTTTTAATAGCTAGAATTTCTGCACAAATAATAAATTAATAAGGTGAAATGGGGTTCCCTTGCATACAGCCTCTACCAGGAAAAAATTCGTCTGATAAATTGCTCCCCTGGTTTATTCTAGACAAGATATTACTATAAAAAAAATTTTTAATCCACCTTTTAATTGATTCTCCAAATCTAAAAAAAAATCAAGAAATTTCCAAGAAACAGAATCAAACGCTTTTTCGAAAAATCTATAAACAATAAAGTAAGCCTGGCATATACATATTATAAACATAATACCAAAGTTATAATGCTAAAGACGATCGTTTCTGTCAGTTAGACTTCATCAATTCAGCCCCAATTTTACATAGATTTTCTAAAGGGAAAATGGTATAACACAAGGCCAAATAGTAAATCTAAATGCATAGCCAAATCCGTCTAAGAGTAACCACTGTAAAAAGATGACTATCTTAACTTTTGAAGAATTTAGTTTTAAATGGCGTTATCAGTGCCAAATATTACTTTAGTATAAGATTATCAGATGGTATCGAAATACTAGGTTTATGTATACCCTCGGAGACTCAAACGGTCCACCAGCAGTGGCAACGACCTAGTGGTTATAAATATTATAAACATAATGCCAAAGTTATAATGCTCAAGACGATCGTTTCCGTCAATCATTCTCCTCTGTGTATTGCATAAAATCATATATCAAACGAGTATTCTCACCTATATATCTCCCTGTAATAAAACCTGTCTGATCTTTACTTATTAATTTATCTAAAACTGTTCTGATTCTATTTACTATAGTCCCTGATCCTAACTTATACCCTGTATTTAGTAATGTTATTGGTCGCCATTTTTTTTTTTTAAATGTCTTTTGTATATTATCTTTTGGAATACATACAATTATCCCTTCCCTTTGTGTAACAGATTATTATCTTGGTTCAAAACCATAATTTGATTTGACACAAAAAATGATATTCATCTTCAATAACACCCATATTACAGCAATTACATAACCTATCCTGTCTATCCACACACACATATCTGATTCTTTCTATAATTAGATCATGTGCACTAAAACGTAATCTTGTCAAAGCTGATCGGAGAGATTTGGAATTAATATTACTCAGATTTGACTCGATAATCATTTCATCTTTAGTTTTAGAATAAATTTGTAATATCGTAGATGAAGTTAATTCTGCCCTCCATTTTTGTATAGAATTAACTAGAACACGACGTTTTATAACTTCATAATTTATATATCCATATAGTCCTGCATAATCCATAAATCACCAAGCCCTAAATTGAATAGATATATTTTTACATCAGTAGCCCAATTCCTGATTATTTCTACTAGTCACATTGGTAATGTTGAGTTACCTATTCGATGACGGTTGTTGAGACGTCTGTACCAATTATGACGAGGATTCAATCCTCACGTATTTCATTTTAATTTGACTATGGACTCACGGCGGGTGTGACCGGTCGACAGGTGATGCTTACTCCTCCATGACACCTGATCCCACCTATTGATTTCAACAGATCCGTGTTTGTCCATTTTTTACCCGATTTGTACCTAAATCCTGGACATCCTTATGATTTATACCTTGGTATCTGAGACTTTTATATCATATAGATTTTATATAATAAATTGTTTTACTTTTTATAATTTTCAGCATATATTTCAAAACCCTTAGAGCAGCTCTGACTTTCATGTAGACCCTACCCAATTCCCCAACAACAGCAGCATTAGTTGCCGGTTTATGCACGCCTAGAATATATTTACAATTTTTTAATGTATACGCTCTAAATCATCTTGGTTTGTGGTCAATCCCCATATTTCCGTACTGTATATATACTTTTTGAACCTTGTTCGCCAATTCCTTTCAGAGTCTGTTTCCAGAGACCATTGTAATTAATTAACAAACCAAGATAGATAAATCCACCATCAATCTGTTAATCAATATTATCATAAGTAAAACGCAAATTCTGTATCCGATGACACTTCCTTAACACCATCACTTTTGACTTATTTAATATAATCACTGTGAAGGGGAAAGTAATATAATGTATTCAATAAGCTTTGAAGAGCACATGGGCCCAGCTGTTCATCTACTGGTTCAAATTTAATTCTCGGTTAAATATCATAACCAAGGATTAAAATTTAACCTTTCAATAAAATCTGTTTTTCTTAATAATTGGTTAAATTCAACTATGGTAAAACCATTGGTAAAATATGGAAAATTTAGCCAAACTTTCAGGTTCAGTTACATATTTTAACCAATTAAGGGTTATTATTTCAAACTGGCTGAAGATTGGTACGGTTATCAAGATTTTAATCCTAGATTATATAACTCTTGGGTACCATATTTTAACCGAGTGTTATATTTAAACGTTAGTTAAATTTAGCCAAAAGATGAACAACTGGGTCCAGTAGACTTAGTTAAAATAACTGTATCATCCGCATATAGCAGACTACTCATTCGTAAATCAATTGAACAAAAAATATCACTTTCATCGTCAAGTGATAAATATTGAGATAAATCATTTATAGAAAAAAAAGGTCACAATGGTTCTCCTTGTTTCAAACCCCAGTGTCTAACCATTTGATCACTTATTCGTGAGTCAAATCTGATTCTAGCTTTAACTTCTTCATATATTGATTTAACAATCTTAACAATTTTTTAAACCCCATATTGTAACAACTTCAGCCAAAGTTAACTCCTAGGTATTCTATCAAATGCTTTTTGATAATCTATAAAAGCTGTATAAAGTTTTTCACCCCTTTTTAAAACAGAAGACACTGTAGAATTAAAATAAAAACACAATGGGCGGTTGACATATTTGATCTGAAACCGAACTGTTTTATACATAATTTCTCTTCTTCTTGAGCCCATTTTGTTAATCTATCATTTAAAATAATTGAGAAAAAATTTATGATTATCCCACGAAAGTTATTTAAACTTTATGGGATTTACCTTTTGGGAACAGGAAAAATAACTCCTTCCATCCAAGATAAGGGATATATCTCCCCTTCAAACATCGTGTTAAATAGGCGACCGAATATAGGTACTAGGACGTCGCTATAAATAATTTATCAGGAATACCATCCATTCCAACACTCTTGTTTCGTTTCAAATTTTTAATTGCTCCATAAACCTCATCTTCTGATCATATTTTATCTAAGAATTCAATGTTATTTACACCAACATTTAGATTTTGTTGGTTATATACATTTATTTCATTAGTAGGGTTACTGTTTTCTTTCAAGACTTTCTCAAAATGACATTTAAAATCGTCTACTGAAAATTTCAGTGCGTTATTTTTACTATTGTTTCGTGTTAAATATTTCATGTCTATCAGTAACCCCCCACCTTTTCATATATTTTCGCCTCGCTAGACGCTTTGTTTTATTATATGATCTGCTTGAAATAAAATCAATTTTATTCATATCTGATGGATCTGCGTGTAACAAAAATGTCTACATTTTTCTAAGCAATCCCCATCAAACCACTCATTTGTTTTATTTGTAGACCAGACATAATTCGCCCTAAAGGATTTACCATACACCTTGGACGCAGCATCGTATAACCCCTTACTTATCCAATGGACAGCATTTTCAACACTGTATCTATCTTGCTCAATAATCCCATCAATAAGATAATTAAAATGGTCAATATAACAATTCAATGAATTTAAAAACCTTTTTAACATGGTTTCCCGTTTCCCACACAATTTTATCAGTTTTATACAGTTACAGTTTTATCAGATTTATTACCATTTATATGGAACAGAAGTTGAAATTCTACAGGTGCGTATTTAGAAAATTCGTTAAAATCATGAACTTCAAAGTCCTAAATAATAGAAAAATTATCTTCAGTGCATAGCAAATAATCAATTAAAAATTTACAAAATGCAAAATTACCTTTATTCTTACCAACTCTACAGTTTACAATTCTTACATCAGTATTCAAACATATACTTATTAGACGTGGACCAGCAGCATTACACTTATTATCAAATGATGATCTCGGATAAACATTACTGAAATCACCTTCATCATTATCAGTATCAAAAATATAATAATATATATTATCGTTTGCTATGAAATCGTTCATCTAGACTACTCTACAGTTTAAGTCCCCGCTTAAAAATACCTCACCTTTTTCAGTATTTCCAAAATATCTGATTCTAATATATCAAAAACATTATCATCATATTTAAAGCTACTGGCACTATCAGGTAAAAATTATGAAATGCACAGATGGATATCCCTTGTAGTGTGAAAAAAGGTTTAAATTTAATCCATATCGCTTGAATACCTTAGTATGCCTTATTTTCAAAAACAATCAATACCTATACCAATTTTATTTTTATATTAAAACTTTTGAACCTGGAATGCAAAAACTGTTATAACCTTTAACAGTCTCTGGGCATCCCTACCTCTGTACATATGGTCGACCGTTTATGTACAACTTGTCTCTACTTAATTTTACCTCAGCGCCCTTATCACGCTTCATTACAGGTGTTAAAGCTTCGCGTTTCTCATATATCTCTTTAGGAAATTGCTCACTGATACCGCACTGTGTACGAGCAAACATTTTACTTTTGGACTTCACCTCCTCCTTAATCGTGAAATCCTGAAATTTGACGACAACCCCTGCCTATAAACCATTTACCAGTACCAGTTCGATGTACTCTGTCAATCTTAATCTGTTCCCTGGCATTCTCTATTTTTAGTTCATTTTCACATATAACTAATATTTTATTTAGTGTTCACCCTCAACCTCCTCAATAGCAGATAGTTGAATGGATTTCGTTTTCGTTTGATTTGTCTGAAATAAAAGTAATACTTGTATTGTAAACCTCTAACTTTGATTTTACGTTTCGCATTTCATTATCAATCACGCCAACTTTGTTCTCTAATTTGGATATACATGTACTTGTTTCAATGCTTTCTAGTTTATTTAATTTCATTTCAATCCTTTCCATACGACAGCAAAATTTTCTCTATAGGATTAATTTGCTGAAATGTTGTTGTTGCCTGTGATGGAACGTGGAACTATAGATTAAGTATAATGGTCCTTTAGTGTACATCACATCAAGATCTCTAGTTTTCAGCATCGTACCAAAATCTCGTGATTGAAGATCATAAGCTGAACGTGTGGCCAAGTAAAACTCGAGCTATTTGTGTAAAAGATCTAAACTCACATATTGACTATGTTATGGAGATAAAAAAACTGGGTGTGTTCTCTAGTACTTTTGTACATTTTTATACGAATCAATCATTACCAAGTCATGAAAAACTAAAGATGCACAGATGACAGGATAAAGAAGTCTTGATACCCAATATCAAATATATTTAATTGGATTTGTCTCTAAAAGGTGTGGTAACTTCGCCTAACTTCTTCCTATAACACAGTAGCTTATAGTGTTAAGTGTAAAATATAATGTCTAAGCTATGTGTGGTATCAGCGAGCGACACATAAAGCCTGGTCAAACATTTAGACCAAAATGAGGAGCAAATTGACTGCAAAACAGATTGAATGTAGTATCAATGACGCAAGGGTAAAATTAAATCCCAGGCACATTATTCACGGAGTTTATTTCTCGGATATATAAAAAAAAAGAACACTCAATACGTAAATCAAAGAAATTTCTTTTTTAAACTTCATTGCCAACAAGTGATAATAATTTAAGCTGTACAAATGAGTATACATTAACTGGCAATGCACTTTACAATAAACATTATCTTCTCAAGCTACGTATATAAATATATTCTACTGTAATATTACTGATAACATCCCACAAATAGTTAATTATTCTGATTTAATTTTATAACACAACTTATTTTGAATAAGACTAATTAAAAGTTTCTTCTTCTTCCTGGAGTAAACAAAACGGATGACAAAGTAAACCACTGCCTGATAAAGGAAAAAAGATAAATAAAACTTGTATGTGGGAAGTAATCATAGATGAAAACTGCATATATATATATATATATATATATATATATATATATATATATATATATATATATATATATATAGATAGATAGATATATATATATATATATATATATATATATATATATATATATATATTATATATAGATATATATATAGATTAGATATCATATCGATTTTCTGAAAAGGGAGTGAACAATATTATTACATGTAAAAGTATTCCAAAATTTAGATAACACACCCCTGAATTCTGGCAATGGACTTAACCATTCTTTTAAATGATCAAGTTCCACTGTGATTTCAGGGGTGGATGAGTTAATCAGCATTTCAAGACTCTTTCAATCATTTAATTACCGAATAAACAACACTGAGAAAGAATCCCATTACCAACACTCTTGCATGGTATTTTTACATCACTTCCCGAGATAGAGAGCTAATCAGATATAAATATTTTTATCTAAGACTTTTTAAAGTTTTCATATGGGCATTACAGTGATAAAATATAAAGGTTCTCCATCAGAACATTTAAAAAACATGACAATACATGCAAAATATAATTTACATACATTATCAATATTTTTCACAAATGGCCTTCCTTGCTTTGTATCTTACAAGCAACATGTCTAACAAATGCCCAACTTTAATCCTTTTCCATTTTCATTTTTGCACAAAACTAATAACACTTTAGGGGCCCTCCATCAGAACATGTAAATGATAAGACAATGTAAGGAAAGAGATGAAATAATCTTATTTGATCCACAAAAAAGTAAGAACAAATTCACATTTCCCCCATTTTATTTTTTCACAAATGATCTTGGTTTGTATCGAGTCACAGGTATTACAAACAAATTGTATACAGGGGTATACACTTCTATACCCATATACTTAATAGATATATCAAAAATAACTTTAAAAATTTTAATCTATGTGGTTTGGTGGTATCGCCTGAACGACAGAAAAAGAACCAGTAATATATAACAATTATTTAAAAAAAACAGTATATCTACCAGACTCAGTGAATAAAATTGTTTCAAAATAAAATTGAAAATAACTAAAAATATATCATGAAAAGCTATATATAACAGTCACATGTAAGCATTATGCCAACATATGATAAATGATACTGAACTGTATTTTATTGCAAAAGGCTTCGAGGGAACCTGCAATGACTTATAACATAATCTACCATCCATATCAACAGAGAAATACAAACAACAAACCCAAGGTGCCGAACGGTACTCACATGGCAAGTTTGCTCAATTATGCAACTGACATCTTGTTTACTTAGGTGTCTATGACATTGGAACCCATGACCATTGTTACAATGACCCTTAGATAATTCCCAACAACTTTCTGACATAACTTTGTATACAAAAAGTCAATGAGCTTCGAGTTGATAAACCATTTATATAAAATCGTACCTTATGTCATTTGAAGCACCCACTAGCGACTCGTTCATGAACAGATTTCTATTTTTTCATAAACTTTGGAGATATCGACTTAACAACAATGTATACCAGATTTGAAGTATCTCCAATAATTGGTTCATGAGAAGATTTTTAAAGATATACCAAATTTTTATCCTTTTTGCATCTTTTGGAGCAATTATGAGTACAAGAGCCTTGTTTTTCTATGTCAGAACAACTTCCATTCAAGTTTGACTTAAATTTTTCCACTGTTTCTTTAGTAAAAGTCTTTGACACAGACAGGTTGACAGAAACTGGGCCAAAGTAATAGCTCAGTTGCTGAGCTAATAAATCAGGGCCCAAAATCACCAAATTTACTCAGTACTCAAGCTCAACTTTTATTTCGTTATTTGGACTGTATAATCGCTTGTAAAATTTTGGGTTTGAGTAATTAAGAAACATATTATTATTTTTCATCATTCACATATAAATTTTGGCGTCACACTTATGATTTTCATGTAAAAATTAATAAATACGTTGAGTACGGTACTCAAAATTTTAGTACGTACTCAAACTATTTTTTAATATTTCTGAAGTTTTCTTCAAATTAACAATAATTTTGATCATTATTTAAAATTGTATGCTGTCGATATTCAAATATGTCCAGTTACAGAATTAATATTTGCGTGTTTTTACCTTAAAATCATGAAAAAGATGGTTGAGCTTGAGTACTGAGTAAATTTGGTGACTTCGGGCCCTGATGTGTTTAACAAAAACTCAAGGTTCATACCTACACCCTGAATTAAAATATCCAAAATTTAGAAAAATATCACATGTGAAATTATTTAAACGTTTCAACTAGCAATCAATATTTTCCATAATATTATAAAGTAAAAATGGCATGTCTCAGCACTTCCACAAAAAATAATAATGGGGTGCATCGTACACACACTAACCCGTATCCACCTAATCTGTACAAGATCTAGCTAACTGCAAATGAAACATTTTCTTTGAAAATAGTAATAATCAATCAAGTGGGAATACTTTTATTATTACAGAAAAAATTGTAATGACTAGCAACAGCAATTGTATTTACAGTAGAGTATTTTAATAAAATATGGCCGACATCATATCCTACAATCCAGCTATAAGTAAAATATAATTCACAAGGTACACTTCTAAATACTATTTTTCCAAAATAATCTAACAATCACAACCTTTATTATGTTACTATGGCAACCAATGCTTCCATTATATTTACCATTGAATTTGCAATGTCAATATACCCATCTATATACCACTTTTCAGCAAAATCTGAGAATATTTCAATTTTGACCAGTGACCTTGTTATGATGGCAACTGATACTTAAATAGCATTTGCCATTGAATTTGAGATGCCAAAATAAACCTGAATACTATTTTTCATCAAAATTTGACCTATCAAAAGCTTTTATTGTTACCACTGCAACCAATGCCACCACAACATCTACCATTGAATTTGTCGTACCATAATGCCCTACCTGCCAATTTTCATAAAATTCCATCATTTTCAGGAAAATCGGACAATATCAAAATGGTTGTGCTTCAAGAGTTATCTTCCCAGAGTAGTCTTGAACTTTAAGGCCTAACCTGAGTATGGTAATACTGATGTAATCTTAATATGCAAGTGCAAGGGAAAAGAATAACTATAAAAATAAAATGCATGACCATTTGGTCAAACACATGGATAAACATACAGCAACGTGAAAGAAATGAGTATAACTTTCTCATTTACTCACTGTTTGTTGTATTGACTATTTGAAGCCTGTATATATCTAGAAATGTAAGAGTTACAACTTATCTAATACTTTGTTAGACATCTTCTTGCCTTGATGGCGGCTTAAGGCTATTTGGGATTGACTGATATAGTTTTTCAATTAGAATTTCTGACCAAATGATTTTAATAGTATCTTCAAGTAAAACAGAGGTCTTGATGTTATGGACATCTTATTTCAATCTTTATGTATATTTAAATATTTTCTATGATATTCAGGTCTGGACTTTGGGGCGGCCATTCCATCACATTTATGTTATTTTCATTCATAAATTTTGAAACCACAGACGCTCGATGAGCTGGTACATTGTCATCCTGATAAACAAAGTTGTCAGGAAAATGACAATTAACTGGCCATAGAAAATTAACAATGATATCAATATCTTTTCTAGAGTCTATAGTACCTTTAACAACAGTCAAATTTCCAGGTCAATGATAAGTTATGCAACCCCACACCATCAAACTCAAACGTACACCACTTCCTGGGTTTAAACATTCTGGGGTCCATTCTCCTCCTGGCTGTCTCCACACCATAACTTCGTTATCCATTTCAATTTCGATTTTACATTCATCACTGAATATTATATTTTTCCAGTATTCAACAAAGTTAAATATCTCTTGGTTTGACACCATTGCAAACATTTTTTTTATGTTAACTTCAGAATTTGTATAGATTTTCGAACAACACACTTTTTAAAATTATCTCCGTGTAGTTTTCTCTGCACAATTCTTGTGTACAGTTGGATACAGTTATTTTAAAATTATTTGTGATTTCCTAAAGAGTTTGCTTCCTGTCCAATTTGACCACCCATTTTACTTTCCACAAGTCCCGTGGAGTCAAGGACAACAGTCTCCCTTTACGTTTCGACCTCTCTTCGGTTCCTATTTCTCTATATTTCTAAATAACTCTTTACACTGTTTGCAAAGGATGTCCCATTTGCTCAGAAATATTTTTGGTAGAAATACCAGCGTCGAACAATGCACAAATTACTTTTCTTTCAACCAAACACATTTCTTTCCTTATGGCAGTGATTATACTTACAGAAGCAACACTGCAGACGACAGTAAACAACCGGTTCAACAAAATCTGACATTGGCACTAGAACTACACATGAGCAAAAAAAGAACAATAACTCTCACTTAGTTACAGAGAAACACCTTCCTAAGCATCTAGCAATAGTGCGCATTATGCATGATGTCGTGAAAATTATACTCATTTCTGGCACATCACTGTACAGATGATAAATGTTTTTCATATGATATGAATACAAGCACTTATGCCCAATTCCTTCTTCGAATCACATTGGGGTTTGCAAGAATGGCAAGATGAATTTGATAAAGGCTAGGAATAGCCATGATTGCATGGCATACTGAATGCGACAGTAATAATGTCCAAAAAGAACATATGTAACATTGAAAAGTGATCTTTGCGAAATAACGTATGCTAGAGCAAATTCTTAGTTTATATCAGAATACAATCCTCTGAAAATCTGATGTCCAACATTTAAATACACAACTTTAAAAAGACATCATATAGACTCTGTGGTCATGATCAAAACCACTGACTCAGTGATCATGATCTTAGGTCACAAAATGTTCCGTCATCAAAATCATTGACTCCATGATCGCAATCATAGGTCAGCCAATGTTTTGTATTCAAAATCACTGACTCCGTAATCTAGACCTTAGCTCACCCAATGTTCTGTCTTCATAACCACCGACTCTGTGATTATAATCAGAGGTCCGCTAATGTTCTGTCTTCATAACTACTGACTCGGCAACCATGATCATAGGTCTGCTAATGTTCTGTCTTCATAACCACTGACTCAGTGGTCATAATCATAGGTCAGCTAATGTTGTCTTCATAGCCACTGACTCGGCAATCATAATTTTAGGTCACCTAATGTTCTGTCTTCATAACAACTGACTCAGTGGTCATAATCATAGGTCAGCTTATGTTCTGCCTTTATAACCACTGATTCAGTGGTCGTAATCATAGGTTAGCCAATGTTGTCTTCATAACCACTGACTCCCTGATCATAATCTTAGGTCACCTAATGTTGTCTCTATAACAACAGACTCAGTAATCATGAATTTCGTTTTTTCCCATTACCATAGATATTCTGCATAACAATTTTTGTAGAAATTGGCCCAGTAGTTTTTTGAGTTGAAAATGTCTAAAAATAAACACAAAAAGTATTAACACATGACAACAAGGGGAGAAGTCAATTATACATGTTCTATTTAGGGTAGAGAAATAACACAATTAGTGGGTTATTAATTTTCTATCACTTCACCACTTCATGTAGCCATGTGCTTAATTCCAAACAGGGAAGATGTAGATTGTGTGACGTTTTCAGATGAAAATCATTTTAATCAGGAAGTTGATGATTGTGTTTGATCTTTATCAATCATCTGTATATATTTACCTATTTAGGCCTATCACTAGTTACTTTAACATTTGCAATTTGAATGACGCGTCTTTGGATTGTCAAATGAATTATAAAGCCATTTATCGTCAATTTTTCAGTTTAATATTTTAGTTTATCTCTGTAATTTACATGTATGTCCTGTAGAGAGATGTCTGGGGATATAAAGATCTCAACTGTATTATCATACATTAAAATATTAGTCACTAACAAACACTCCATACAATCAAAATAAGCATATGGAAATGAAACATAGTTGCATGTATGTACATGTATACGATATCTGAAAACAAAATGAATTACCTGCAATCCTTATTTAGATAGGCTTTATAGTGTCGAGGTCTAAATGAAATTGTAAAATAGTTTGTTTTATATCACTAACTGGAAATTAAAAGAAATACAGTGAAACCTCACTAAGGAGACCACCTCGCTTAGGAGACCACCTCACTAAGGAGACCACCTTGCTTAGGAGACCACCTCACTAATCAGACCACTCTGAGTCAGTCAGGTAGGTGGTCTTCATAGGGAGGTACCACTGTAACACCTCACTAATCAGACCACCTCGCTTAGGAGACCACCTCACTAATCAGACCACTCTGAGTCAGTCAGGTAGGTGGTCTTCATAGGGAGGTACCACTGTAACACCTCACTAATCAGACCACCTCGCTTAGGAGACCACCTCACTAATCAGACCACTCTGAGTCAGTCAGGTAGGTGGTCTTCATAGGGAGGTACCACTGTAACACCTCACTAATCAGACCACCTCACTAAGGAGACCACCTCACTAATCAGACCACCTCACTAAGGAGACCACCTCACTAATCAGACCACTCTGAGTCAGTCAGGTAGGTGGTCTTAATAGGGAGGTACCACTGTAACACCTCACTAATCAGACCACCTCACTAAGGAGACCACCTCACTAATCAGACCACTCTGAGTCAGTCAGGTAGGTGGTCTTAATAGGGAGGTACCACTGTAACACCTCACTAATCAGACCACTATGAGTCAGTCAGGTAGGTGGTCTTAATAGGGAGGTACCACTGTAACACCTCACTAATCAGACCACCTCACTAAGGAGACCACCTCACTAATCAGACCACTCTGAGTCAGTCAGGTAGGTGGTCTTAATAGGGAGGTACCACTGTAACACCTCACTAATCAGACCACTCTGAGTCAGTCAGGTAGGTGGTCTTAATAAGGAGGTACCACTGTAACACCTCACTAATCAGACCACTATGAGTCAGTCAGGTAGGTGGTCTTAATAGGGAGGTACCACTGTAACACCTCACTAATCAGACCACTCTGAGTCAGTCAGGTAGGTGGTCTTAATAGGGAGGTACCACTGTAACACCTCACTAATCAGACCACTATGAGTCAGTCAGGTAGGTGGTCTTAATAGGGAGGTACCACTGTAACACCTCACTAATCAGACCACTCTGAGTCAGTCAGGTAGGTGGTCTTAATAAGGAGGTACCACTGTACTTGCAATTCATATCAAAGATGTGTTCAATATGAAAACTCTATATCACACTTCAGTAGTTCCTATTTATAAGAGTTGTACCAAGAAAACTATATGAAGTGGAATCTCGATATATCAAAATCAGATTAGTCAAAATTCCAGTTCAGTCAAAAGTAAAACAGTCAGTCCCAACGTTTTAATATATATTTTACTTAAAGTATCAGAAAGTTTTTATCTCAAAATTTCCCATACGGCCAATTAAATCTATGATCCAAAGTTTCAAAATATTATAGAAAAAGAATTCTCCAAATTAACTTTCCTTGTCGCAGAATGAATTAAAAGTTTTAGATCATTAATATTGCAGTATTATTAAAATAAAAATTGGTGATTGGAGAAATTAAATATGTCTTACTATTAAGCAGTGACTTGAAGAAGGCCTGCTTGTTGTCCAATATTATACTGGACTGTATTTTATCCATTTAGGTAATAAAGTAAATGTCTGTAACAAGAAGTCAAATAGGTTTTACATCTTACCAAAATTACAGCTCTGGTCTATAGAACACCTTATAAAAACAATCATGAAATTCTCAAGTTCCTTATCTTAACCTACACTGCTACATACCAAGTTTAATATTAGAGATCTTAGATAAGATGTTAACTGAGTGAGGGATCTTTATTTACCAAACAAAAGTAGTAGAAGTTAAATAATTAGATATTTGGTAAGTAACTAACACATGTAAAAGGGATACTAGGCAGGCATAGATTGTAACAGATTATCAGTTCACGTCACCAGAAGTACCACCTGTTGCCTGATGTGGTTCACTAGTCCCGCTAATGCTTCTGTCTGCTGCTTGATTTACTGAAAACTCAGAGGATACACTGTGGTGTTCCTGTGTTTCTGAATTTTGTGACGTGTTTGAGTATGCTGGACCAGCATCAGGGTTGCTGGAAGCTTCATCAGCTGTGCTTCTTGTATCTGATGTTGAAGGTGTTACTCTAACAGGATCATCTTCAGGGCCCTTTGTCCTACAAGTGTTGTAGGAACCACAACGCTGACATTTTAAACCAAGAACATGAAAAACTACTTGACTTTCCTGTGAAAAGAGAACGAGATAACAACATGTACAGTCAAACAATTCTAAAGGAATAAAACTGTATACAAAAATCATTGCAAACAAAAGTAAAGTTTATTAATGTCAAATAAATACTAACAGCTTGAATGAATCCATAAGACAGAGTAATCAATGATTACAAAGCTTACTTTTCAGCAAAATTCTATACCCCCACCCATCCAATTTAAGTAACCAAATTTCTTAACCATAGCACTGAAAATAGAACAGGTTCAAAATTGGGTCGTATTAGCAAAATGTAAACTTATTTATGTTGTACCAAATGATTGTTCCCAAAAGTAACATCTAAATATGTAATGAATGAATGCTTGTCAGAGTGCATTTATTGTCAATATGAATGCCGTTTGGTGATAGATATATAGAATGGCACTCCCTCTGACAATCAATCATTAGTTATATTTACATACCATAGTTTTCAAATTGAATAACAAAATAATGGAATCGAATATCCCGCCTTAAATATGATCAGTCTCATTATAATTGAACAGCAAAGTTTGAGGTAGAATAGTAAAGTATAGAGTTTTTCTGAATGAAGTATTCTTGGTGTGACGTCATGTTATGAATGCAGTTACATCATTGTGTGACAATCACATAATTCATAGCTGATGAAAATGCTGTCTAGATTAACACCGAGTCTATGGGAGAGTGCTGCAGGAAATGTAAATATTATGTACTGTAAACCTATCTACATTGTATCAAATGATTAGTCCAAAAGTATCATTTGTATTTGTACCAGTTGGCATTTTCTGACTAAGTAAGCTGTTATTTAGATTGCTAATACTATCATTTAATTCCAATGGATATTTGACATTTTAGGCGAAATCTGAATGACTTATAAAGACTGTTTGATTATTAAATAAGACAGGTTATGTTAGTAAAAGACTGACTTGACAACCATCAGTGATATCATGAAGATATTTAGAATAGTGCAATGATTATGATCTAGCTTATAGTAAATATTTCAGTATCAACAGAAAAATATTGCTGCAAAAAGTAATTGCAATTTACGTCTCTAGATTAACTTGGGAAATATAAGTCAACGTCAAGGTCACAAAGTCATTAGTTTCTATGATTGTTTTACACAACTCTTATCTGATTAATATCAAATATAAAAAGTTGAAGTACCAATAGCAACTAATCAGCAAATCATTTAGAATATATCTAATCCTTGGATAATTATGTGAATGACATTCTGACACAAAATGGCCTACCTGATGGCAATCTCTACACAGTATTTGAACATAGAAATCTTTGTACTCCTCTGGCATTTGGCAATTTGCCACTTCCTCATCAACATGTTGCCAAATGTTTGTCATATCCACCATTGACTCTCCACAAATTGGACAAGCATAATTTCTGAAAACAAATTGAAGTGATGAATCAAAATAAGGATACAGAACTTGAAATATTCAGACAACCCTGGATATTACCTCACTGATTATTTAACCAATACTGACTTCTTTGTATAACTTAGTGATCATTTTAGTCATACTGACTTCCTTATATAAATTAATGATCATTTTAGTCATACCGACCTCCTTGTATAACTTAGTGATTATTTTAGTCATACCGACTTCTTTGTATAATTTAGCTATCATTTTAGTCATACCGACTTCTTTGTATAACTTGATGATCATTTTAGTCATACCAACTTCTTTACATAACTTGGTGATCATTTTAGTCATACCGACCTCTTTGTATAACTTGGTGATCATTTTAGTCATACCGACTTCTTTACATAACTTGACCATTTTAGTCATACCAACTTTTTTATATGACTTAGTGATCATTTTAGTCATTCCAACTTCTTTGTATAACTTAGAGATCATTTTAGTCATACTGACTTTTTTTGTATAACTTAGTGATCATTTAAGTCATACTGACCTCTTTGTATAACTTAGTGATCATTTTAGTCAAACCGACTTCTTTGTATAACTTAATGATCATTTTAGTCATACTGACCTCTTTGTATAACTTAGTGATCATTTTAGTCATACCGACCTCTTTGTATAACTTAGTGATCATTTTAGTCATACCTCCCTCTTTGTATAACTTAGTGATCATTTAAGTCATACCGACCTCTTTGTATAACTTAGTGATCATTTTAGTCATACCTCCCTCTTTGTATAACTTAGTGATCATTTAAGTCATACCGACCTCTTTGTATAACTTAGTGATCATTTTAGTCATACCGACTTCTTTGTATAACTTAATGATCATTTTAGTCATACTGACCTCTCTTTGTATAACTTAGTGATCATTTTAGTCATACCGACCTCTTTGTATAATTTAATGATCATTTTAGTCATACCGACCTCTTTATATAACTTAGTGATCATTTTAGTCATACTGACTTTTTTTTTATAACTTAGTGATCATTTTAGTTATACCGACCTCTTTGTATAACAATATTGTCTATTGCCTTGTCGTGTGATAACAATTATATCAAAATAAAACATATAAGCATTTATGGAACCTACATGTACTTAGATTTAAACCAAACACTGATATAGTATAGCCTGGAGACTACTGCAGTATACTCAACAGTTTGATTAGATGGAGTCATGACTTCAGTACATGACAGGAACTTGAAGTGGAAAGTCAAATGGGGAAATGATTGTTCTTGCAAAGTTAGCAACCACATCTTTATTGCCTAGTACATCTAACTCAACTTGTAGTATTTATTAACCAGTGTTTATTGTAGATAAAAATATAGGACTAAATTGAACTAACACATCTGCTATATCAATTTACTGACATATAATTATATTTTGACTCTAAAAATATTTTGTTAATAAATCCTGGTGTCATGTTGTAAATTTTTAATATAATGGGTGGGTATGTAAATTTTGTATTTACACCCACCCAGTACACTTAAAATTTACAATGTACATGACATTGGGACCAGATAAAATAAAATTTTCATAATAAAAATTGGCTGTAACTTGAAACAAATTATATTAATTTTCAAGGTTAAATGATAATAATAATAAAAAAACCAAGATACATGAATTGTATGGTTGGACATGAACCCTTACTGTGTTAGGCAAATTAGGCCTTAACTAAGGGCTTGTAACATCAAAGGTAAACAACCCTTTGCTTTCAATTCTGTTACCCAGGTACTCTACCTAGACTAAATAAACAATCAAAAGATGTTCTCTATCTCATATTAATTAATATTATCAGAAGTCTTTTACTCTAGAAGTATACAATACCAAATCATAGATGAAAAATGATATATGCCCGTTACACCGCTTGTGATTAATGGGAGATAACTCACATTCATGGCAAACACGCTTGAATTTTTGGTGGTGTAAGTGACATTTTATGAGGGAGCAGTCATTAATGTTGAATTTGACAGATATTTATTTACAAGATACCGCCAACCTGGCTAGAGACTGTCAATGCGGAGATGGGAAAGAAATTGCACATTAATGATATTGCTGAAGGAGATGATCGGAGCACTCTTCATCATCATCATGTCAATTTCTTGGCCAAATAGACGATGTATGCAGCCCAATTCAAAATGTCTGACTATTATGTGACAGGGACACTGAATCATTTGATTTTACCGGTTCACGTTAGTTTATATAGCCGTTTACACCTGCAGAAGAGTACTGAACCTGTCTAATGACCATAATAGTACTGTTTCATACTTTCAGAGTATTAGACTTCTGATATTATAATTAATTGTATGGATATAAATGAGAGTTTACCTAATGTTTGAGTTTACCCAATGTATATTTTTAAAAAAAATCATTTTTTGATAACATAATTTCGGCCTAAAGTGGCAATGTAGCAAAATGATCAACTAATAATTTCGCTTATAACATCACTGATCAACACTTTCAGCAAAGGATATAGCTCTGCTTTTTGTTGAGGACATCATTTCTGTTTGTAATCCAATATAAACAGATCGATGATACATAGTTTATATTTATACACCCCAATCTAAATGTAATTAACTTCGAAAGGTGTGATAATTGCTGTGTAAACATCGGAGATGTTGATTTTTCCAAATCACGGAAAAAGAATTGAAAATTGTAATATTCAATGTTTAGCTTCATGTTGGTATCAGCGATATGTAATGATTTCTATTGATTTACATCACTGTAATCTTGTAGCTACCAATATCAATATGAAGAATGTAGGAGTAATGGTGCTGTTTGTTCGGTTTCTATGTTACAACCACAAGGTGACTAGAATCTATATTTAGTGGAGATTTGATATAACTAAATAGATCAATTACATTGTGTTGAAACTAGCACAAAGAGTATTGTATAATTTCAGAATACAGAAGAAAGTAGAACTATGCAATATTTTATTTACTGATTATTCAAACTAGATTTAATTTCATTTACACCAAAGTATTTCACTTTTCTATAAAAAAATGAATTTTGAGTTGGAATATGTTTTACAGGAAGTGTGAATGCAGCCTCTTCACTGCTAACAGGATAGCCCTCCATGAAAAGTCGAAGTAAACCATAATAGGTTGTTATTACATTTTTTTCAACTTGCGGAAACAAGAATTGAAAATTTTAATTTTCAATGTTACATAACAACCCATAAAAAATCTATAAATTGATATTATGAAATTACCCACTTGACAGAAATTGAGTGGGTAAAAATATGCACTGTAATTGGGAAGTGGTGAGTGCTGTACCCAAGTGCTCTAAAAGCTACATGGAGCACTGTTTAAAGGAATAAAGGATCTCTACAGGGATTACTGGAGAATTTCCTTCACACTGATTAAATAGTGTATCTTCAGTTTTCTGTCATTTTGCTATGTAATTTTAACTTTAATGTATTAAAGATAATAGAATAATATATAGCCAATAACAGAAATGGTTGTGGGGGGTTACTCAAGAACTTCATTTATGTTGAATTATTTGCAGTTCCTAATCTGTGAGTATCTAGAAAAACCCTTACAGTTTCCTTAAATGAGGACAGATTTTATCTATAATTACAACTCCTGCATCTTATAACCATCTTAAATTACCAATACATTCTAAACTGAATAGAAAATCTCCATCTATAGGTAGAGTGCAGTAAAATGATTTTGTGAATCAACTTACCCTGTTTTGATCATATCTTTAAAGCATGAACTGGAATGAAACAAGATATATCAATGAGATGTCAAAGACATGTTACAGATGTGAACATCAATGACATGTTACAGGTGTGTACATCAATGACATTTTACAGGTGTATACATCAATGACAAGTTACAGGTTTGAACACCAATGACATTTTACAGGTGTGTACAAATTGACATGTTACTGGTATGTACATCAGACATGTTACAAATATGTATATCAATGACATGTTACAGGTGGTATATCAATGACATGTTACAGATGTGTACATTAATGACATGTTACAGGTGTGTACATTAATGACATTTTACAGGTGTGTATATCAATGACATGTTACAGGTGATATATCAATGACATGTTACAGATGTGTACATTAATGACATGTTACAGATGTGTACATTAATGACATTTTACAGGTGGGTATATCAATGACATGTTACAGGTGTATACATTAATGACGTGTTACAGGTGTGTACATCAATGACATGTTACAGGTAGGTACATCAATGACATGTTACAGGTGTGTACATCAATGAAATGTTACAGGTGTGTACATCAAAGACATGTTACATGTGTGTACATCAATGAAATGTTACAGGTGTGTACATCAATGAAATGTTACAGGTGTGTACATCAATGACATGTTGATTTGATTTGATTTTTTGTTTTACGCCATACTCAACAATCTTTCAGTCATATGATGGCGTCCAGTTTTTATTGGTGGGGGAGAAACCCCGGTTACCCGGGTAAAGACCACCTACTTTTCTCAAGTAAACCAATGAAATGTTACAGGTGTGTACATCATTGACATGTTGATTTGATATGATTTTTTGTTTTACGCCATACTCAACAATCTTTCAGTCATATGATGGCGTCCAGTTTTTATTGGTGGGGGAGAAACCCCGGTTACCCGGGTAAAGACCACCTACTTTTCTCAAGTAAACCAATGAAATGTTACAGGTGTGTACATCAAAGACATGTTACAGGTGTGTACATCAAAGGCATGTTACAGGTGTGTATGTCAATATAAATGACATATTACAGGTGTGTACATCAATCACATATTACAGGCATGTACATCAATGACATGTTACAGATGTGTACACCAATGACATATTGCAGGTGTGTACAACAATGAGGGATAAAACAAAATCTCTAACTTTACTCTGACCAAACTGTGATTTTCACTGACCTTGTTTCATTGACCTCTTGCCCTAAAGCCATTCATTTCACACATTTACTGATCATTTTTCATTCACAAATGTGGTCATTCAATTTTATAAATCTAATTGCAATTCAGTAAGGCTGGTTTCATTTAATCACTGACCAATTTGCCAATTCCCTGATAATTCTCCAACATTTTAAATTTTACAGTGACAAGGTTTTTTTTATTTTAAGTATATTCAAAATGACCATGGCTTCCATTTTGTATACCGATATATCAGACCTACAGTAACACGGAACCTTGGTTTTAAGTTTTGTCCAAATGCTAAATGAGATTTAGTTTTGATGCGGATTATACTTTCTGTTGAACACTAGGCTGAGGCATGATTCAGACCAGAAATGAAACCTTGGACTTTCTAGTTGTGATGCAAATATTTTACCATTACCACTGTGGTGATGAATGGCACTCTCACATTCACTTTCACTTACATGATTTACATTCAGAAGATTTGTAAACAGACAAAACCTTAGATTTACAGACAAGACTTTAGATTTCCAAACTTGACTTTATATTTACAGACAATACTTTAGATTTACAGACATGACTTCAGATTTACAGACAAGACTTTAGATTTACAGACATGACTTTATATTTACAGACAAGACTTTAGATTTACAGACAAGAATTCAGATTTACAGACATGACTTTAGATTTACAGACATGACTTTAGATTTATAGACAAGACTTTAGATTTACACAGCCAAGACTTCTGATTTACAGACAAGACTTTAGATTTACAGATGAGACTTTAGATTTACACAGCCAAGACTTCTGATTTACAGACAAGACTTAAGATTTACAGATGAGACTTTAGATTTACACAGCCAAGACTTCTGATTTACAGACAAGACTTTAGATTTACAGATGAGACTTTAGATTTACAGACAAGACTTAAGATTTACAGATGAGACTTTAGATTTACAGACAAGACTTAAGATTTACAGATGAGACTTTAGATTTACAGACATGACTTTAGATTTACAGATGAGACTTTTGATTTACAGACAAGACTTCTGATTTAAACACAAGACTTTAGATTTACAGAAAAGACTCAAGATTTACATGGACAATACTTTAGATTTACACAGGCAAGACTTTAGATTTACAGAAAAGACTTTAGATTTCCAGACATGACTTAAGATTTAAAGACAAGTCTTTAGATTTACAGACAAGTCTTTAGATTTACAGATAAGTCTTTAGATTTACAGACAATATACATGTATTAGATTTACAGACAAGACTTAAGATTTATAGACAATACATTAGATTTACAGACAAGATACATGTATTAGATTTACAGGCAAGATACATATATTAGATTTACAGGCAAGACTTTAGATTTACAGACAAGTCTTCAGATTTACAGACAAGACTTTAGATTTACAGACAAGTCTTTAGATTTACAGACAAGATAAATGTATTAGATTTACAGGCAAGATACATGTATTAGATTTACAGGCAAGACTTTAGATTTATAGACAAGACTTTAGATTAGACTTTAGATTTATAGACAAGACTTAAGATTTACCGACAAGTCTTTAGATTTACAGACAAGACTTTAGATTTACAGACATGACTTAGGATTTACAGACAAGACTTTAGATTTACAGAAAAGACTTTAGATTTACAGACAAGACTTTAGATTTACAGACAAGCCTTCAGATTTACAGACAAGTCTTTAGATTTACAGACATGACTTTAGATTTACAGACATGACTTCAGATTTACAGAGAAGTCTTCAGATTTACAGACAGATTTTTTAGATTTACAGACAAGACTTCAGATTTACAGATAAGTCTTCAGATTTACAGACAAGACTTCAGATTTACAGAAAAGTCTTCAGATTTACAGACAAGACTTCAGATTTACAGACAAGTCTTTAGATTTACAGACAAGTCTTCAGATTTACAGACAAGACTTTAGATTTACAGACAAGACTTTAGATTTACAGACAAGTCTTCAGATTTACAGACAAGACTTCAGATTTACAGACAAGACTTTAGATTTACAGACAAGACTTTAGATTTACAGACAAGTCTTCAGATTTACAGACAAGACTTTAGATTTACAGACAAGACGTTAGATTTACAGAGAAGTCTTCAGATTTACAGACAGATTTTTTAGATTTACAGACAAGTCTTCCGATTTGCAGAGTGATAGCTTGTAGATATGTATCAGTACTTACTAGTGAATAAGATGGCCACATGGTGGGATATGTGCAGCAATGCGAGAGGTATGTAGATCTTCCAAACACACAGCACAGTTTGAATGGGAAGAGTTTTCAATGCACTGAAAATATTTATATCAAATATCATAACATAAAATCAAACTGACTAATATCATAATATTTTAAAATTCTTTACTTGTTACAACATGGGTTAATTGAACTTTGATAGAGATCAAGAATGATTTTGTTATATGTAATATGGCTTGAGCTTATCACACATTACACATTTTATTGTTTTACTCTCAGGTAAGTCAAAATTATTCTTTCTAAATGGTCAGATAATTTGTCACAACTGTCATACAACACAACAATATCTAGTTCCTTGTATAACTTTTACTCTCAAGCATTTTATTTATATCTTTATAAAATATATAATAATGACCACTATTAACAATAGAACTGCTAGCCTCAAAGCAAAATGGTGAAAGCCATGATAAGATTTAGCCATTGTTATTACGTAAGTCCGGTATACAATCAACACCTGTTCTTTGTAACAGAACGGATCACAGGATGTTAATGTAGTCACTTGCTGTATCATTTATTGCTAACACATTATCTTATTTCTTTTCATTTCATCACTCCTTATATGTTGCATCATAGTTTATTGATCATTGACATATTATCAGTTTTTCTATATTACTTTGACTAGTAATTTTGTTTTTGTTTTTTCAATGATCATTCTATTGAGGAACTTCATCAAAACTCTGTGAACTCTTCAATGTGCTAGTCTTAATCAACACAGATATCAATTTCACTTTAACACCACAACTTCTTGACACATTTATTCATGAAATGTAAAGGACCACACTATTATTAGCATAAATAGATTAAGAATTACATGTACTTACTACATAAATACCAGCATGTCTATAAAACCACTCTTACTTCTATGTCAAACGTAACTTGTGTGGTATCATGTTATATACTTACTACATAAATACCAGCATGTCTATAAAACCACTCTTACTTCTATGTCAAACGTAACTTGTGTGGTATCATGTTATATACTTACTACATAAATACCAGCATGTCTATAAAACCACTCTTACTTCTATGTCAAACATAACTTGTGTGGTATCATGTTATATACTTACTACATAAATACCAGCATGTCCATAAAACCACTCTTACTTCTATGTCAAACGTAACTCGTGTGGTATCATGTTATATACTTACTACATAAATACCAGCATGTCTATAAAACCACTCTTACTTCTATGTCAAACGTAACTCGTGTGGTATCATGTTATATACTTACTACATAAATACCAGCATGTCTATAAAACCACTCTTACTTCTATGTCAAACGTAACTCGTGTGGTATCATGTTATATACTTACTACATAAATACCAGCATGTCTATAAAACCACTCTTACTTCTATGTCAAACGTAACTCGTGTGGTATCATGTTATATACTTACTACATAAATACCAGCATGTCTATAAAACCACTCTTACTTCTGAGTCAAACGTAACTTGTGTGGTATCATGTTATATACTTACTACATAAATACCAGCATGTCTATAAAACCACTCTTACTTCTGTGTCAAACGTAACTCGTGTGGTATCATGTTATATACTTACTACATCTAAAATCAACATAAATATACAATTAAAAAGGCCATAATGGACACCATAATTCAGCGAACACTCTCTCTGATAATGGACAGTCTGTCCAGGTCTGGATTTACATAGTTAACTTATATAAGATTACTAGCATCTATTTTACATAAACAGACGCTTCCTATACCCAGACAACGGACAAAGTTGTTGGCCCCAATGTGCATAATTTCTGTATTTTTAACCTTGAATTATTCCTATGATTAACTTCCTTTGCCACAGGCAATTTCTCACTAAGCTATATGTCCCAACTTTTCTTTATGAGAAACACTTCTACAATCATATGACATGTGCATGCTGCATAGTTTATTAAATAAAAAACTTTCAGTTTTATTTTGCGTTTTTGTTTGATAATTATTTCCTTGCATTGCATCATAACAATTGATTAAGAGATGATTTGCATTGATTATACATATGAAAGTTTTAGCAGTGAATGGTCATCCCTCATTTAGCGGACACCTTTCTATAATGGACAATTTGATTAGTCCGGCAACTGTCTATTGAACACAGAGCAAATTTTCAGGGCAACCTGTCTCTTCATCAGGACAAAACAATTAAAATAACATGAAAAAAATATACACATACACACTCGCACCCAAACACACACTCACACACACTCACACACACTACTGGAGTATGAAAGAAATGCTACATGATAAACATGATTTATATTTTTATATTGTCTACAAGGTAGTTCTAGAGTGAATTTAACGGATACTAACACATTCAAAGAAATGAAGCAACTGCATCAAAAGTTCATTAAAACTTGACATCGTGTTTCAAATCTAGAAACATACCTTGAGCATGACATCCTGCCAAGGGTTTCACGTTAAACAAATCACCTATTTCTAAGAACTTTCAAAGTCACTAAGATTCCATTCTTATGGACGCTCTAAACGACTTATGTCACTCTGTCTTTCTTGGGACGTTCACAAATTAGGGAAATTGAAAGGTGATAAATCTAGTTTGGAGTCATCTCTTGAAGAATCCATCAGAATTTAAAGAAACTGCCGTTAGTTTTGACACATATAACTTGGCCTTTTCTATAAACTCCATAAAACCAAA
The DNA here is from genome assembly GCA_030159075.1 of Atrina japonica. Taxonomy (NCBI): domain Eukaryota; kingdom Metazoa; phylum Mollusca; class Bivalvia; order Pterioida; family Pinnidae; genus Atrina; species Atrina japonica. The sequence goes on along the minus strand of BROG01000073.1, from coordinate 775,170 downwards.
ACTAATGAATTTTCTAGAGGTGGTATCCCTATGAATCAGGGCATTAAGTAAAAAGTGCAGACTCCAAGTCTACTTGAATTTAGCAAGGCCTTCCGTTCCAGATGTTTTAAGCGGAAGAAAGTTGACAAATCCAATAACATATACCATGTTCCTGCTTGTCCGGTTTTGAATGCCTCAAGCGCCACACTTTCTTATGCCGAAATTTCCCTCCTCTCTAAGAGACTCAATTTTTGTCTGACATCTTGTGAAATTAATCACCACAATTTGGTTGCATAACACGCTGTTAAACTTAACCTACAGTTAGCCCATTAGTTTAACATTATTTAACTTCACGTTAAATTTAACAGCCTGTTGTGCAACTGGGTCCAGCAAATCAGAGGGACACTCGAGCGTTTTCCGGAGATTAAGAATAAAAGAGCACTGTTCTTGAAAGACTCTGAGACAATAAATTCAATCCAAGTCACCCTCAATAATTAAGAACATCATAAACTAATATACAGACCTAAAAGTGACTGGGAACCACCACCGGCTAAATGTGGGCTCTTGAAGCTTACATAGAAGCGGTTGAGCATGATATAGAATTCCTGCTGTCACAACCGCAACATACTCCAGATAATTTGGACAAGGAGGAAAGGCCTGCATTGCAATCTCTCAAACACCGTGATGACATTGTCATCAAGAGAGCAGACAAAGGGTCTGGAGTAGTGGTACTCGACAAAGAGACGTATTAGGCTGAAGCTCAGAGTCAATTGTCAGATGAGAAATTTTATGTTAAGGTCGACTCTGACCCTACTGAGAAGTTTGCCAATGAAATCACCGAAACTCTTACAGAATTGTACGAAAAACAAGAAATAGGTGACAACGTCTACCACACACTTCTCCCTACCAACTGTAGACCCCGACAATTCTACCTGCTTCCCAAAATCCATTTAAAGGACATGCCTGACAGCCTAATTGTCAGTGCCATTGGACATCCCATGGAGAATATATCAGAATTCCTTGATTTACATCTCTGTCCGCATGTAGAAAGTTTGCCATCTTATTTGAAGGACACCACGGATTATTTGAACAAAACTCTGTCACCTAACCTTCCTGTTGATAAAACACTTCTAGTGATGATGGATTTTACATCTTTATACACCAATATCCCGCACTATGAAGGCATTGAAGCTTGTACAAAGTCTGGGAGAGCAGAGAAATCAAAGACCCTCTCTAGTCAAGCTTCTGGAACATGTTTTAAAATTCAACAACTTCATGTTAAATGGAGAACACAGATTAGTGGCACTTAAATGGCTCCTTCTTATGCCAATGTTTTCATTGTGATATTGGAACGTAATCTGCTAGACCAATTGCCTTTTAGGCTCCTTAGCTGTTTACGTTTTATTGATGATACTGAGTTAAAGTGGGCTGGTGTTCAGGATAGTCTCGATAGTTTTGTCAAATTTAAGAACTCATTCGATCATTCCATCAAATTTACCGTGGATATTTCAGAATCCAAAAACATCTTCTTGGATACCACATCCACTCTGATTGATGGAAATATTGAGTTTAGTCGCCAAGCCAAACCCACAGATTCTCATCTGTACTTAATGCTATCCAGCTGTCATCCACCTCTCACATTTAAAGGAGCACCAAAAGGTTTATTCACCCGAATTTGTTAAACCCAAGAACAGTGCCAACTCCTAAAAACCAACCTTTGCATCAGAGGCTACAAAGCCAAGACTGTGCAAACTGCAATTGATGAGATTTCCAATAAAGACAGAAACACTCTCCTGCAAAACAAGTCTAATATTGAAAGCAGCAGAGTTCCCCATGTGACTTCTTACCACCCTGTCTTGAAGGACCTTAATAACATTCTACTGCCAACTCTCCACAAAGATGACAGAATGGCAAACGTCTTCAAAGAACCGCCATTGGTTTCCTTTAGACAGCCAGAAATCTTAAGGACATGGTAGTTAGAACCAGACTAGACAACCCTTTGCCTATGGCCAGCTTCAAAACATGTCTAGATAACAGATGCCTGCTTTGCAAACACAGCAACGATACCAATAACTTTAGCAGCACTACCACAGAATGCAGCTATAAAATTTTACAAAGCACGTCATGTAACACAAACAACTACGTCTATCTCATCACTTGCAAAGTTTGTCAGAAACAATATGATGGTGAAACTGGAGACCTCCTCAGACACATCAATATCTATCGGTCCACCATTAAAACTACAGTAATCAAAGTACTGAAATGTGTCGTTATTTTGGCAAAATAGCCATGGGATTCAAACTACTTTTATCTAACATATATGAAATGGAAATAAATCAAATTAATGTAGATCTAAAAACAAAAAAAAACTTCAATTTCCAGCCTCTAAATAAATTAACAATTAGCATTCTAAATTTTATTTGTTGTATCTTCCACACCAACATTAAATATCATCTGTCGTGCATTAACCCTTTCATCCCGATAGTGATTAAAACCGCCCGCTAAATTCATTGTTCACTAAATTCATTGTTCACTACTCCCGATAACATCTGCTATCGCCCAGTAGAAGTACAACCAATGAATACAAGATGCACTCATGTTTCTCCTTAAGTTGCTTCACTTTCAATTCGGTTTTTTTTTCACTTTCATTTTATGACCGGAAATCACGAACATAATGAGAGTTAGATGAGATTTTAGTCTATATATATTATCACATGTACATGTAATGGATGCCGGTGAACATAAGCAAAATAGGACGAATATAAAAGTACCATTGTTTTTAATTCTATGACTGAAAGTCATCAAAAAATGGCTGCCGCTTATGCATCAGAGATTCCCTCAAGATATTTTAGATATTTTCAACTCTGATTCCGACTCTAAAAATGAATTTAGTATCTGATTTGGATGATGATTCTACACATGAACAACCTGTAAACCATATTTCTACGGAAACAGAATACGAGATAGATATCGATTCCAAATAAGATGTTAGCTGTGACGATGATTTTACAGACAATTTCAATGCAGAAACCTCCTTCACACAACCTTCATCGACAAATAATTTAAATTAAAGCATTGAATTTAACACATTTACAGCTGAAATTGTTGGTCCAACATACAATTTCAATGTTTTATTAAGTCAAAAGTGAGTTAGCATATTTTGATCTCCTTTTTCATGATGAGTATACATGCAATTTTTATAGGGAATGTGGAGGAAAAATTGTGTATACAATAAAAATTATACAACAATTTAGAATAACAGGTAAAATGAATTTTTTCATAGCAAAAAATGGCTGTGATTTAAAATACATTTTAGGGCTTGTAATATCAAACCTAAACAATCCTATTTAAGGCTATTACTGTGGTACATGAACATATACTCTGCCTAGACTAAATAAACAACCAAAGAATAATCTCTATCTTGTATTAATAGATATAAATAACTGTATGGGGTAAAAAAGACAGTTTACCCAATGTTTATAAATAAATTTTCATCAACATAATTCGGGCCTAAAATCACGATGTAGGAAAATGATCTATCACCAATTTCACTTATAGACAACAACGTTTTGGGCAATAGATAAAACTTTGCTTTTTTGTTGAGACATCATTTCTATTTGAAATCCATTATGAATAGACAATTACACAAAAAGTTTAGGTTTAATTGTGATTTACTTCAAAAGTTGTGATAATTGTTGTGAAATTGTGATCTACTTCAAAAGTTGTGATAATTTTTGTGTAAACACCCGACAATGGACATGGATATTTTCCCCAACTTCCACGGAAACGTGAACTGGAAATTGTAACGTTCAATGTTCAAGTTACCTCCCTTTGCAATATCAATACACACAGTATACAAGTGACCGTTGACTGAAAATGGGCAGTCTCTGGTAATGTGGTCACGATATAGGGTGTATAAATAAAGGAAATATGCACATGGAATCTCATTAAGGCAGGTTATGTATAATGATTAGTTGACAAACATGTTAAATTGATAGGTTTTCAAAATGGACAAGAACTTATTCCTAATGAATTTCATGCGCCATTTGCATAACAAGCACCTCCTACTTGATGCTATCCCTTCTATTCTGCATTTATTTTCATTTTTCCATGGACTAGAAAACATACCTATTCTTCAGAGTTCAACAGAAATTGATTTAGCTTCATGTTGGTATCAGCGATATGTAATTATTCCTATTTACATCGCTGAATGCTTGTAGCTATCTACATCAATATGATGAATGGCGGAGTAATACTGCAGTTTCTCAAGGCAGGCTCAACATCACTGGAATCTTATATAGTGGACTTCTATATTTATATGTAGATTGATGACACTTTGTTGAAACTATCTACAAATTGTATTTTATAACTTCAAAAGGCAGAAGTAAGTAGAATTATGTGGTATTTCATTAAATGATTATGCAAACTAGATTTAATTTCATTTACATCAAAATATTTGACTTTTCGGTAAAAGTTGAATTCTTGAGTTGGACTATATTTTACATGAAGTGCGAATGCAACCTCTATGACTCTTCACCGCTAACAGGATAGCCCTTGATGAAAAGTTGAAGTAAACCCATAATTGGTTGTTATTACATAACAACCATTAAAGAACTCGGGGAACCTATTGGTGACCATTTCAACCTTGAGAGTCATAAATGGGAGGACATGACAGTCGTGGTTATTGATCACAACCCTTATCTGAGCGATGCAGAAAGAAAACGGAAAGAAAAAGTTTGGATGCACAGACTTCAGTCTTTCAGACCCAAAAGCATTAATAAGCTTATGGACTTCGCAAAAATGAGTTCTGCCCGATACATTTTCACAATGGGATTCGAGTTCAGACTAACTGAAACTCGAATCCACATAGTTTGTTTGTTTTCTGAATTGAAATCCTTTTGGCTCAGACTTGTAATTTCTGTCTGATACTGTTTCTCGATGTGATTCGAGTTCGAACTGATGTAATCTCGAATCCACCGTCGTTCATTGATTCTTAGAATTCCAAACCTTTTGGTATGAACTTATGCTATATCAAATCCACCCAAATGTTGAAATTTTTATATTGTTCAGGAGTGATGGATCAAACTTTTTATGCATTGAATCCACCCAATTGCTTCCATTCTGTCAGATTGACTTTCAAACTTAACATGTTCCGAATTTATAGATCAAATTAATTTTGTAACTTTGCAGTTTCTTGTTCATTTTCACTTAGATCTAGTTGTATTCACATTTCGTTGGTAATTTTTTAGTTATCCATTTGTTTGATTTCAATTTTCAATTATTTTGTAACTTGATTGCCATATACTTTTATCATGTAGCATTTCTTTCATTCTCCGGTTGTGTGTGCGAGTGTGTGTTTGCATGTGAGTGTGTATCTGCACATTTTTTTTTTGTTATTTCAATCATTTTGTCCTGATGAAGGGACAGTCCATCCCAAAAATTTGACTTTGATTATGTATGTGTCATTTGTCATTTTAGTGTTTTATTTATTCTTTGCTTGACTTGTAAATATTGCTTAGATCCAACACCCTTTGATATATAGTGTTGTTGATTTTACTGCATTGTAGATATATATATATATATACAGTCAAACTTGCCTTAGCGACCCCCTCATATAACGACTTCCTGTCTATAATGACCATATTCGGACCGCCCCTTGAGCATTACTATATATTTGCCCCTTATATAGCGACCACCTGTCTTGCACGACCAACGACCGCTGTATTTTGTCCACCGGAAGTTGTCTTACTTGTGTGTAGTGACTGCTTACAGACATACTACTGATGGAGATAACTAGTAAATAATTGTCACAGGATATTTCGAGACCTAATCAACAACATGGTGCATTACACGATGTTTTGACAGGCACAACACACCTGGAGGTGTCAATTAACGCCACGGGTACTAATTAAGCACTCAAACATGCTTTATGACAGGGTGTTTTTACAACCAGGAATTAACAATCATTGCTGACTGATTGATGTTTTGTTTTCAATCATCAATTATCAACCTAAGTTTCCGGTGATGACTACTTAATCGGCGGAAGACAGTAAAATCACCAGCGCTCGTAGCATTGAATTATGTTTAATAAAATGAAAATTAAATAAAATTCATCTACCTATAACTTTCTGTATATTTTTACACTTCTGAGTGACTTAACAATACAGATCACCGACTTTGAGCGCTTTTTAGATATTTGTCTCAGTTTTAATTATGTGCAGTATCCTTGATGAACATGTATATAATTCACTTAGATTATCTACATCATAAATTAGTTTATATCAGGCCATGTAAAAAAAAGTATTCTGATTTTCAAACAATTAGCCTTCCAAGATGGGCAAGGTAGGTAAGTATTTAATTTTTTTTTTTTATTTCCAAATTATTGTTTATATTCATTGAAGGCAAGAAAATAAGAAGACTTTATGTAACAAAAAAATGTCTTTTACTGAGACCTTCAATAAATTGTAACAAAAAGTTGTGTGATTGTCTTGTTCACATGGTTTTAAAACTGAAATATCAACAAGAATATAAAATAGCTAAAAGATTATATATAAATCAAAATATAAATATGTTTTGACACTACAAGAAAATTAATTGTAAATGCATCATTATAATAATCATCAATCATTATCATTACTATTTCCAAAGCTGTACAAAAGGTAACTTCTATGTGTCTAAAAATCAATGCAAATTCCAAAAGTTTAATTTCTGAAAACAATAGCTATCCATTTTTATGTATTTCATTGAAACTTTTTTTACAGTAACTAATTTTACTTTGATCATTCAGTTTTCACCTACATTTTATTCAGATTTTAAAACTTTTATACACTATATAGTGTTACATGTACTACATGTACATGTATCATCATTCTAACACATCCTGAAATTCAGTTCCGTTCGGTACTTTCATTTACCTCATGCCCGAAAATGTCACAGTACACATTGTGTGTTTTCTGCTGTTGCTTGCAACTTCCACTTCCTCTATAAATTGCAAGCAACAGCAGAAAACACACAATGTGTTCTGTGACATTTTCGGGCATGAGATAAAGATTTACATTTTAAATTGTCAATATAATAATTATTTTAGTTTCTAATTGGGTTTTAGAAATGCATTTTGAACAACAAATAGAAGGAAATGGATCATTTTCAAAACTTAAGCCTTTTGAAATGACAGACATTTTTACTTGCCACGCCGCAGTAATTTTTTTATGAAATGTGAATAAAGTGGTTTCATTGGCAGTGTCTGAGAACTAGAAGGATTTTTTACTTGGCCTTATTTAAAACAATAAATTGTTTCTTATTATCGTTATTTACATGTTGTACATGTTTTAGTACAGGGATTTTCCTATGCCTATTTTTGGTCCAGTTACAGGACCCTTCCCAATGCAAAATTGGCTTGTATTTTCCCCAAAATATGCAAAAATTCCCAATTTGGAATTAAAAAATAAAAATGAATATTTTCCCATTTTCTAGACCCTGGAAGTAGGAAAACCCCTTTAATATTACAAATACAATGTACATTTACTAAATGGAACATCTATCGAACCAGGGAAGAAATATGTAGTTGGAAATAATGAAAGTCATCTCAAATCCAGTGGATTTCATAATATCTCTTGTGACCCTGTATATAAAGACCCCCTTGTCTATAAAGAAAATCTTTGTAATTTCCCCTGAGCAGTCTTTGTATACAAGTTTGACTGTATATATATATATATATAAATATCATGTCTAAAAATGGAATAACAAGCATTGGCAAAGGAACAGTAAATGTAGCTACCTAGTTATGACTGTATGACTTTGGTCTAACTCAACCAAGATTTGAACCCCAAAGCATCAATTTGTGTGGCTCAAACTCTACAGCTGAACAACTGAAATCATACAAGATAAAGAAGAAGTATTACATAACATGATAATTACCTTGTGTTTATTTCGCATTTCTTTAGCAAGGCAAACATCACAGACTTCACAATGAAAATAATTCTCACGACCACCAATCCTGAAAACAAGGTTATACGACATTATTTTACACAAATTGTCAATCCACAAATCCTGAAATCAAGACTATATGACATTATTATACATATAATACCAATCCCAAATCTTTGAAACAAGGTTATCTGACATTGTTTTGCATATATATGATCTGCCAATCCTAAAATAAATTGCATAAGAGTTAATGACCAAGGTTTGACCGACAGACTGGGTGTCCATTCGGACTTCATTACTTAACAGACACATCGCACAGATATTTATTTGATGCGACAACAGGAATAACATTATAAATCTACTTTAGGCTTAGAAACATCCACAATACATTACGGACATCAACAAGTCCTCATGCTTCCATATCTTGACTGGAAGTTCAAATGACTGAAAAATTGTGGGGTGGCATATACCAAAATCTAAGAAATAAAAGTGACAAATATGGAATGATTCAAATAAGATGGCAACGGGCAGAGTAACCTTTTGATTATCATGCAGATGATTCTACTCACATTTCTGTTATGACAAGCTGCACAAGAAAAATGTTTTATTTCTCACTGGATATTATCTTGTGTATGATGAAAAGTAGGAACGATTATTCTAGTCAGTGTAATTGTAATTTCGTTATGCTTTATTACCTCAAATTTAAACTTATCCAGGTCAAAGAAGGTTCACAAGACCCCAACCCACTAGGCTATATGGATTTACTATACCCCTGCAAAGGGATAGAAATTAAACTCTACAACAAAGAGCCATCTGGCTTGTATGTCAGGATTTTTTGGAGCCTAGTTGCATGTCTGGAAGCCCAGAAACTTACTTTTCCTATAACATACTATTTAAAGAATCTTACTATGAAAACATATTTCAAAGTAGTTCACACACTAGCTACATATAGCAAGATATACTCAGTTTACAAGAATATCAGTTGAAATTTGTGAAATTGCAAGATATACCCCCAAATTTTCAGTAGCCACCTGGGTTAACACACTGTGAAATCTACTAGCCCAGCTCAGTTTTTACTCACCATGGGCTAGTGGGCCCTGCTAATTTATATCCCTGCAGCATAATCTTACCCACAGTACAAACATGGTGTTTATTCTATCAAACGCTCTACACCGTGAAAATGATGACAAAAAATATTGTGATTCTCTTTCTAACTGTAGTGTATACGCAAAATTTCACTCTATACTATTGCGGCATATTTCTTTGACACTGAGAAACTCTGTGTGACGCCATCAGCTGAAACATTTTGGATTAAACTTCTCCATGGGGTGCCTAGACTTATCAACTATCACTACATCTCTCTCTCTCTCTCTCTCTTTATACACAATACAGATGTGCATATTTAATGAATCTAGTCTGAAAATTAACATGCATAGAAACACAATGTAACTTTATATGGGTATGTTTGTATTTAATGTGTATATATTCATGTATATAAGAGCTATAAAATGTATAAAGTAGGAGCATGGATAATATGCAAGTATATATGTAGGCATATTAGATGTGTATATGTCTGTGTGGTCATACGTATACATGTATGCAAGGATGTATGTAACATGTGAAAGTAACATTGATTTCTGTATGTTTAGTTGAGGATGGTTTCTAAATGTTTGTACTGAGCTCAATGTATGAACGGATTGGTGTGCATGCATGCAGGACAAAAAACTGTGAAAAGGATATGGAGTAAAGTTGGATATTTCTAATGTTAATGTACTCTGTATTGATATAAAATTTCATAAATAAAATAAATACAAAAAAAAAAAACTATCACTACAGCCTCACACCCTACAGGTAATAAACAAGATGTAAATCCATGTCTTGTTAGACAGAGACAGAGACATAGTCACTTTGGTGATGTCACAGTCACTTTGGTGATGTCACAGTCACTTTGGTGATGTCATGTTCAGTTGTACCCATGCATATAAATAAACTATGCCCTTCACTAATCGATGTTAACTACTAAAATTATGACATGAAACATTGAAAGTTACAACAATTTCTTTTCTGACAGCTTTGAAATTGATTTGCTAAATTATCCGAAGCAGACCAAGGACGCCTGATGTGCCCATCATCGTATGTCATTGCATGCCAAACTTTGACCTTGATAGTAACTGTTGATTCGTCTTGAAAAAGAACTTGTCAGATTTATTTACATTTGATTTCTGACAGAAATTACACAATTATTCTGTATCTTATAGGTGTCATAGTGGTGTAGTAAAATGTAAATCATTAGTTGGTATGATAGTTGATTCACATACACGTGTATCTTCGAGTCTGTGGCTGAATACACAAGTGCAAACGAAGTATACAAATTATCTCCCTCAATTTCAAATTATCTCCCTCAATTTCATAAGAGGGACATAAAAATCAGATGTGAAATGTTGCATCTCTTTTTAAATAGATTTTTTAAATTTATGTAACCATATCAATAAAAATGCATATCTGCCCTTATTTTTATTTTCAAAAGTCAATAATTTTTAAGTAAATGGTTTTAAGACATTCAGAAATGACAAAAAAAGGAATTGACATTGATCACCTTTTAATTGCGTCAGTGTTATTCAACTGGTCATCGACGTGTCTCCGTCTAATCATTCATGATTGAAGAATACTACTGGCATGCTACTACGATATGGACATTTAAAAATGGCATATTTTTACACTATTTTTCATGGAGTGATAGTGTTTTTCTAGTGTTGTACACCAAAAATCACCGTACCATACCGTGTTTCACTCTACACCAAGTAGAGTGTTTGACGGAATAAACACCACGTTTGTACTGTAATCCACAACCACCACAAAAAACACAGCATAATCTTACCTGCATAATTGGCAGCCACCACAAATGCCACAGCATAATCTTACCTGCATAATTGGCAGCCACCACAAATGCCACAGCATAATCTTACCACATAATTTACAATCACCACAAAAAACACAGCATAATCTTACCTGCATAGCCCACAACCACCACAAATGCCACAGCATAATCTTACCTGCATAGCCCACAACCATCACAGTGGAACTGTTTCTTATCTTTGTCATCAAACAATCGACATATTCCACAGAAATATTTTCCAAATACAATGTTGCAGTCTTCACATGTTTTTTGAACCTGTTCAGTGTTATAAAAAGACAAAAAGTCCTTTTAAAGATATGAAATTGGTTTACAATAGTTGTTGATTTCACATTCTTAAGCATATTTTATGTATATAACTTGTGAAACTTGTATATAACCTTAGGGACACAAGAAAACTGGTCTTCATATAAGGTTTGAATAGCATTTTTATTGCATTTATGGTTTTATATCGGAAATTGGTATAGGGGGGCATTTTTAATGAAGTGCTAATGCTATCTATATAGTCCACGTTAATTTTTTAATTTTCTACGTACTTCATGAATTAAAAATACATTTTTGAATTTCATTTAAACATATTTCATAATTTGCTGTTAATTATTAAAGACTTTCAACACAAGTCTCACAAGAAGTTCCATTTCATGTAAGTATACATACAAGAATCACTAGGGTAATCAATTTCCGATATGCAAGTATGAGGGAAATACATCTTAACATAGAGTGAATAGAAGAACATGTAAATATATGGAGGTGGTCTTTATATAGAGGTTGATTTGTACACAAATGGTACTATTGGGGACAGAAAAAATGTCTTTGTGACCAGGTGATCTTTATACACAGGTAGTTGCTAAAGCAGATTTTACTGTATAACATACACAACTGGTAAGCATGAATGGTGGCATTCTACATGTACATTTTAAGAACCTTTGATAAATAATGACTATGTTTTGTAATAAATGATTAAATATTAAGTGTGTATCATCTGATATAGTAATTGTTGGTTTGACATTGATATTATTAAAATTATATGTCCATTATAAGTCCACTTTATAATTACCTATGTTAAGTCAAAAATCTGATTTGGTACTAAATCTCACCTGCTGAACTTTTTGACATTTCAAACATTTAATTTGTACAACATCTACTCTGTTCAGTTGATGATTTTCTTTGTCGTCATGGCAAACTCTGCAAGTATATACTTTTCCACAACATGGGGTCTACAGGTAGAAAATAAATAAATTATCAATTAAATGTATATATACAGGATACTGAACACAAACAATAATAGATAACTGTTAAATTACTTTTGAATAATGATTAAATATGAAAGTTGAGGAGAAAACTTAAAATACTATAAATGTGGATTATCAAACATGAATGTACATGTAAGTGGACCTATCTAGAAAGACAACTCATGTGACAAACCACTCATATGAAAGACCACTCATATGAAAGACCACTCAAGTGACGAACGACTCATGTGAAAGACCACTCATGTGAAAAATAACTGGTGTGAAAGACAACTGATGTGAAAGACAACTGATGTGACAAACCACTCATGTGACAGTCCACGCATGTGACAGACCACTCATGTCAAACCACTCATGTGAAAAACAACTGATGTGATAGACCACTCATGTGACAAACCACTCATATGAAAGACTACTCATGTGAAAGACCCCTAATGTCAGCCACCTACATGAAAAACAACTCATGTGAAAGACCACTCATGTGAAAGACAACTCATCTGAAATACCACTGATGTGAAAGACTGCTCATGTGAAAGACAACTCATGTGAGAGACTACTCATGTTAAAGACTACTCATGTAAGACCACTCATGTAAGACCACTCATGTGACCATGCATGTGAAAGACAACTCATGTGAAATACCACTCATGTGAAAGACAACTCATGTGAGAGACTGCTCATGTGAAAGAATACTCATGTAAGACCACTCATGTGAAAGACCACTCATGTGACCATGCATGTGAAAGACAACTCATGTGAGAGACTGCTCATGTAAAACACTACTCACGTAAAACCACTCAGATGAAAGATCATGTATATAAAAGACAACTCATATGAAAGACCACTCATGTTACAATGCATGTGAAAGCCATTAATGTGAAAAACCACTCAAGATCACATGTAAAAGACCACTCATATGAAAGACCACCTGTCTTCTGAGACCTTACTTTGAAAACCACTTTTCAATAATAAATCTTTAATAAAACTTCTTTTGGGAGACCACCTGTCTTGAAAGACCCTATTCCAGTGGCCAATGGGGTGGTCTCAAACAACAGGTATTATTTTAACCTATAAATATAGTGTATATGACACTACAAACATAATAAATAAATAAAATAAATGATTAGTTTATTTGATTTTTATTGGGAAGTGGGTACACATTATTCAACAATTAAGAAGTTCGGAAAAAGCACTATTACATATATAGCTTTTAAAAACTTCCTACATGGATAAAGTTCAAAATCAGACACTTATTATGACAACACAAATAAAATCCACATACTGAATATATAACGGAATATAACAGATGTACATAGGAATTTATATAAGAATCACTGCGAAAGTCAACTCATTATAACATTAAGTGTGCTTTATGATTATTCAATAATTAAGTCCTCAACCATGATTATTCAATAATTAAGTCCTCAACCATGATTATTCAACAATTAAGTCCTCAACCATGATTATTCAACAATTAAGTCCTCAACCATGATTGTTCAATGATTAAGTCCTCAACCATGATTATTCAACAATTAAGTCCTAAACCATGATTATTCAATAATAACTCATTTACCCCTGTAGGCTCATTTGGAGTCATCCATTTCAAAGAATGGTAAAGACCATTGTTATGATTTAGGAGTGTTTGATTTAGAATTCAAACTTTACAAAAATCTTAAATTTAATATCAACTTGTTTACCCCTGAATTATGATAGTGGAATATTTAATTTATTGATCAAGTTGCGCGTAAATGTTGTTGATGAGTTAGGAATTCTGGGAAAAAAAGCACTATTTCATATAAAGCACCGCTTAAAAAACTCCCTGAATGGGCAAAGTTCAAAATGACACACTTGTTATGACAGCACAAATCCACTTCCTGAATATTACAAATGTATGTAAGAACTGCTGTGAATGTTAACCCATTATGAGTGCCTTAAGGTGACTCTATATTACTTATACCCATTTCTCGGTGATCACAGCATCACTTAAAACTCCCTGTATGATCAAAGTCCAAATGACACCAGCTATAACAACACAACTAAAATCCATAGAAAAAATTTAATAAATGTGTGGTGAGATTAAAGATGATCTCCAAGTGGTAAGAGGTCAACTCATTATAACATTAAGAGTTCCTTATGATTATTTAACAATTAAGTCCTCAACCATGATTATTTAACAGTCCTCAACCATGATTATTTAACAGTCCTCAACCATGATTATTCAACAATTAAGTCCTCAACCATGATTATTTAACAGTCCTCAACCATGATTATTTAACAATTAAGTCCTCAACCATGATTATTTAACAGTCCTCAACCATGATTATTTAACAGTCCTCAACCATGATTATTCAACAATTAAGTCCTCAACCATGATTATTTAACAGTCCTCAACCATGATTATTTAACAGTCCTCAACCATGATTATTTAACAATTAAGTCATCAACCATGATTATTTAACAGTCCTCAACCATGATTATTTAACAGTCCTCAACCATGATTATTTAACAATTAAGTCCTCAACCATGATTATTTAACAGTCCTCAACCATGATTATTTAACAGTCCTCAACCATGATTATTTAACAATTAAGTCCTCAACCATGATTATTTAATAATTAAGTCCTCAACCATGATCATTTAACAATTAAGTCCTCAACCATGATTATTTAACAGTCTTAAACCATGATTGTTTAACAATTAAGTCCTCAACCATGATTATTTAACAATTAAGTCCTCAACCATGATTATTTAACAATTAAGTCCTCAACCATGATTATTCAACAATTAAGTCCTCAACCATGATTATTCAACAATTAAATCCTCAACCACGATTATTTAACAATTAAGTCCTCAACCATGTTTATTCAATTAAATCCTCTATATTACTTATACCCATTTCTCAGTGATCACAGCATCACTTAAAACTCCCTGTATGGTCAAAGTCCAAATGGGCAAGAGTGTGGCTGACATCCTTAGAAAAACTCATTAAACCATTTACTCAGTTACTTGTTTCTAGAAATTGGTTTCTCTTGTTTTTGTTTATATCAATGTATATAAGATCAGCAAACAGTATATATAATTATGTGACAACAGCATGTACATGTAAGAGATTTTCTGCTGTTATTTACCAAATTGTAGACATAATTACTTGTAAACATTGTCGTGCAGTAATGAGACAGGTGGATAACTTGCAATGACATACTTTGCATTCTTGATAAAAAATTTACAATAAAAGTTGCTTTAATCAAGATCAGATAACTCCACATACACTGAACACCATGGATAGCCAACACTGAAGTGTATCATCTCTAGACCATCATGCAATGATAATGTATTCAATACTTTGAAATGAGAGTTTTGTTTTGATTTAATAGCTTAAAATATTTGTTTTTAAATCTTGCATGGTAAGGGAACAATGAATGAAAAGTGTCACTATTACATTTCATTTCGGTCAACAGATGTCTGACCGCCGACAGTGTTCTGTTCAAGCAATTTTAGTTAACAGTGCCGAAAATCCCTATCTTTTAACAAAATCAACTGAAGTTAAACTGTTATCAATGATGATTTATTATAGACATATTATTATTACCATGATATAACTGAAATATCGTTGAAAGTGGCGTTAAACAACAATAAACAAACAAGACATTCAGGGCTCGACATTAACGACAGTAATGACATTAACGACATTAATGACAGTAATGTTTGTCCGATTGTCCTCTGTGTCAAGGTGAAAATCAGCTCAGACAAGTAAATCTTCCTAATTAGGCACTTGTCTGAGAGGACAAGTTAAAATAATCAACAATACTTGTAATTTCTGATTTCAAACCTCAGCCACATTGATGTATAATTCAAAGTGAAGATTGAATTGCTCAAATAAACATTGTTGTAGTTTTTTAATTTCCTATGCATAAATATAGATAGACGTTGACTTCCATTCAATCATAATAAAGTAGGTGTGGATGTAGAGTCATGAGGTCTTCCGAAAAAATAAACACTAAAACCCTTGTCACATATGAGTTTGACAATTTATCACTGATGAAGACAATTCATAAAAAAAATAATACTGAAAACTGAGTTGCAAACAAACAAAAGAAATAATGAGGGACAAGTTTACATTGAGACCAGTTTAGAAACATTCTGAAGTCAATCAACTGTCAAGCTTCCAAGGATAAGGTTTTTGTTTATTTTAACACTAACAATGTAATTTGAAAAGTGGCAAGTTCTAGACATTATTGTACAGTGTGTGAAAACACATATTTTTGTGTCTTGTTTGTGGTAACATCTCTATTGTTGTTGTTGCTTTTATTGTTCGTTGTCTGATGAATATTCCCTTATTTAATAGGCCCAATTTTTTTTTTTTTTAAACTTTTTTTTATCAAAAATACATATTTTTAATCCTGTGTCGCCTATGAATTTGGGATTCGGACAAGTTACTTTTGGTCATTATTTGTCCCATGGGGCAAAACTGTCATATAAACCTTTATCTTTTAAAATCACAGTATTAGAATTTACAGCAAATTTAACAATGAAAATATAATAACAATGACTGCAACAAGTTTAATATACAATCCTATTCCAGAAAAACGAAATATTCATGGAAATTATATTTCAAAATGTGAGACTCGAACCACTTATATTCCAGTCAAGTACGTTCATATTACAACGTCTAATTCTGCATGTTGTCTAAATCTGAGTGTGTATACCAGCGATATGTAAAGTCTAACAGTTGAGACTTTTATGTAGTCTCGTTTGACCAGTGCTCAAACGATAACAGTGCTCAAACGGGAACAGTGCTCAAATGGTAGCAGTGTTCAAATACTTTATGAATTTACCGTCTCCTTGCCTATACAAAGGGGATCAACAAAAGGTTGACATAATTATGCAGGGGTGGAAATTAACGGCTGCCCATTCGCCAGAGGCGACTGAATTTACGATCGGGTGAATTGCTTTACTTACGAAGTTGCTCGTTTGGCTAATTGATTTCTAGGATTTTTTGCCACTTTTTGGGCCATTATTCGGCCCCATTCCCAGTCGGAAATAGTATCTGTTTTTCCCAATGTGATGAAGCTAAAATGTTGACATGTAAAGTTCGAATGTCCGCTTTTATCAGAATGAAAGTAGAAGTACAACCATTCGTCATTTCAAAAAGCTCAAGTTTCGAAAGTGGTCCATTTCCTTCTATTTGTAGTTCAAAATGCATTGCTAAAACCACTTAGAAAGTAAAATAATTATTTTATTGACAATTAAACATGTTTGTCTTTACCACGTGGCCAAAAAAGTCACAGAACATATCGTATGTTGACTGTTGTTGCTTGCAATTTATGGAGGAAGTGGAACTTGGGTGTGTGTAATAAAAGAACTGATATAGAACAAAACTGAATTTCAGAATTTGTTAAAATGATGATACATGTACATGTAATACTGTACATTGTATAAAAGCTATAAAATCTTAGTTAAATGTAGGTGAATGATAAAAGTAAAACTAGTTGTTGCGAATATGAAAACTTTTGTAATTTGCATCGATTTAAACACACATGTGGAATCTAGTTACATTTTAAAATAATAATAATAATGATTAATATAAATGATTATACAACTGCATTTACAATTAATTTACTTGCAAATATATCATTCAGAGACAATTTACAATAAATATACCTATTAAAATAACAATAAATTAATAAAACACAAAATTGACTCAAATACTTGTTTTCTTTGCGGGCAAAAATGACATGCTGACTATATTATGGTTTCGGAAATACATCGTGAAATTAGATAAAACAGCATTATCAAAGTCAAAAACATCTACAGTCATAAAAAATATTCATCATTTTATAATAAGATTGCTAAAATTGCTACTTTTTAAATGTTTATGTGTGTTTTGGGGGTATTTGGGGTAAATCGTGCTGCCCATTTCAGATACTGCCCAAGTCATCCGATTGCACTAAAGTTCATTCCAAAATAGTATTTAGCATTATGACATATTAAAAAAATGTTTTAGAATTAAGCAAAATTTATTTTTCTCATGTTTTTTTTTTATGTTAAATAAACTGAATATCTATTATTTACCAAGCATGCCATGGCAAAATTCTCAGCACTTGTTTTGCTAAAATTTAAGAGACAAATGGGTGTTATATATTTTGTCAGATTACACTTTCTTGAAACAATCCATACACTTTCCATTTGGGATCTCTGATGATGACTATGACCTTCATTTATGATGTCTTCGAAGTCATGTATGCTCATGGTAACAAATTTAATAATGTATAATAGTAAATAAATGAAATGCGCAGAATTAAACGACTTCAATGTGGTTGGGGTAACGTGCGTATCAGGGTTTAAACCATAATTTAATTGTTGATTCAGCATACACAAATAATCATATAAAATGTGTATCAACTGATTGCTAAAGGAAAATTTCACGTGTGCAAAAAGGTCATCGGGATAAAGGAAGTAATTTGGGATATATGATGATATGTCCAGTACTAGGTTTACACTGTCCAACTTTCAGCGACACCAAAGACGTAGTGATTGACCGGCGGCACGATTTACCCAAAAAAACAAAAACTACCCAAAAAGACCCAATAAACACCCAAAAAGACCCAAAAAACATCCAAAAAACACACAAAAACAATTAAATCGAAATAAGTTTGCATCAATAATCATTTTAAATGCATTTTCTTCTGTATAAATATTTCATAGACAGCTAGAAATATAAAAAAAAATCAACATTTATCACTTCTCATGGAACTTACGGACACTGTCATTTAGTAAAATGAAGAGCCAAATCGGTCTTCTTCAATTACTTTCACGATTCCTGAAATATTTTTCATATTTTATGTCAAATTTATATTATAAAAATTCTACGTAATGTGGAAAATGATTATTTCATATGTATTAAACGTCTTTACCGTCCCATATAAGTAACATTCTGGCACATTTTAAAATGTCATGCTGACTATATCATGGTTTCAGAAAATACATCGTGAAATTGGATAAAACCACATCAAAGTATCAAAGTATCAAAGTAAAAAATATCTACAGTCATAAAAAATATTCATCATATTATAATAAGATTGCTAAAATTGTTACGTTTTAAATGTTTTTGTGTGTTTTTTGGGTCATTTTGGATGTTTTTTGGGTCTTTTTGGGTGTTTTTGGGTGTTTTTGGGTAAATCGTGCTGCCCGTGATTGACAGTACTCTTGCAAGCATTCAAAAATTACTTTTTCTGGATACAATAGCGATATTATTGGTTTGACTTTTTGTAGAATGCAATTAAAACATTTTATTAAAGAATTTATCTGGAGCTCACCAACATGGAACACTTCCTGCGATAGTGGTCACAACCTAGATGTTCGTCAGCCTCCTGAGAATTTTCTACCTCGGCCATCGTAGTTTTATGGAGTAAATACGAACTGGATCTTGATCCCGATCTATTTTTTTATCCTGAATACTGTAAACCTTCGATACTTTTCACGTTAAAATTCTACAAAGCATACTGCATATCAATTTTCGTTTTACTTTTGTAGAAGACGAGGAAAATGTGCGACCAGACTGGGAATCGAACCCAGAACCTTCCTAACACCGGGCCTATACCCTCTCCACCGCTACATTTTATTTCATCCATGAATAGAAATGGGATTGGGCATAAGTTTTTCCAATATTATTTGTACCCTCTCCCTAGTATGTGTGTCACAGATGGCGGTATATACAATGCATGTACAACAATTTTCAAATAAACTTTCAACAAAGAAAAAAAATTATGATGATGATGATGATGATACACATTAGAAATTTGAAAATATGGTGGAACCTCATTTACATTTCTACTATTGATGAGGGTATGTTTAAATTGACCAAGTATAGTAAGAGAATCCCATAATTTTATTGTAGACGGAAAGAAAGAATCTATTGTACTATTAAGACCGAAACGGGGTAGTATATAATCTGTGAGTGTTATTACGTAGATTCCTTTCATTATTTCTCCGATCAGTTCATGGTTCATCATCACAAGTCAAAAGAAAATATCCGATAAATATGTTGAAAGAAAATGAGTTTTTGAAGCAACGAAAGCTTATATTATAGGATAAATATAGAAATCTACGTTTATTACATGTTTCCTCTTAGTTTAAAAGCAATGAATGTGTTTAATTACTGGAATACATTGATAAGCATAATGTAGACTGTGGTATATCAACATGTATAAAAATAATTGAAATAAGACAACAAATTATATTAAAAAAATTCAAAATATTTTCTGAACTGTGGGTTCTATTTTTTTATATTTTTTAACAAACGGTCCAAAGTGTGCTCAGACAATTCTCAGACAAAAGTACAAGTAATGCTCACAAAGTTTTATGAAGTTTAGGACCATATTTACCACTTGCGATAATTTCAAGAGAAAAAAATGTGGCTTGTGACTTACGACCGAATCAGTCCCCTAGGGTATACATAAACCCAGTATTTGGTATCTCGGTAGGGTCCTACCAGCTGATGATTTTTATACTAAAGTAATATTTCGTATGAATAGCTAAATCCCTCAAAAGCTGAGATAGTCATTTTTTTTACAGATCACGTGGCTACTCTGCAGACGGATTTTGGAATACATTTGGATTTGCTATTTGGCCTTGTATGATACCACTTTCTGTTCTGGAACTCTACATCTATTTCACATCCGAGCTCAGCTGCTGAAGCCTTATTGACAGAAACGATAGTCTTGAACAATAATTTTGTATTATGTTTATAATATTTTCCTATGAAAAAACTTCGAAAGGCCTTTCATAGTATTCCCAAAACTTGAACTAGGCAAATATGGCTTCTGTCAAAATGTCCGAGCAGTGATTTTTTTCATTCAAGGAATGGGTGAAAGCAGTGTCCCAAACGCCAGCTTGAGTAAATTCTCAAAACTAGACACACATTCATTGCTTTTAAATTGAAAACATGCAGAGTTTTTTAAATTGCAAATATTATTATCATTTTTCAAAACAGGCATGGTTAGATATTTTTATAAATAATTGGAGGAAATCAATTCTTTTAACCTATAGACATTTTTATTCGGACGACCATTCATATATATTTTCTGTGAATTCGGATGAGATGCACATCATTTGAAAAACCATTATACCACTAATCAGTAGCCCAAATACGCGTACCTTTCGTAGACAGTCTACCAAATAGTAGCCTACTGGAACAGAAATAAGTTTACACTGATTGTCGTAACGGTCAAGTTCGCATTGATGCAATGTTAATAGATATGACTGTAGGTAAAAAATACCCCAAGGTGCATACTGAATCTCTCTCTCTCTCGTAGCTACATAAGGCTCTAGTAGGCACGTGCCTACACTCAAATTTAATTTAAAAGAAATGAATGACGATTAATATAGGTGTCACTTGTCTTACTTTAACACATAGTGTTAAACTTCACACGTGCAGTGATCAGCAACACTGGTCAAGGACAATGTTATAGTGGCATCATCATCAATACCGCATTAAAAAATCTTTTAAAGTACTTAACTCTAGTTTTGTTGTCCATGTAAAAGAGACCTTTAAAATAAAATCAGGGACAATCACGGTTTTTTTTAATCAAACGACTTACTGAAGTCAAACAAAAACTAACAAAAGTGAAATAAAGTAAAATAAAGAGTAACCCGGACACCACAAAATAGAAAGATACACCAAAATGCAGCAGTATCTAAGGTACTTGTCCTCTACATTTCTAGAAACACTCATCTTAACTCGTATCATGTCTGGTACAGAAAAGGAAGCTATAAATATCAAACAAATCTGTCCTTATTAAGGTATTGGTTGACATTTTCAAGTCTCTTTACTAATTTCAAAACAATGCCCATCCTTTAAAAAGTCAAATTTTGTACTGTAAAAGGTCGCGACAAAAGCACAATAGCACCAAGGCTCTGCACTGGACCCGTTTGGGGCCTTGAGCGGCCTTCAGACCCCTCGCCTTGAACATTGTGCCTACACTTGAATAACCTCCTGGCTACGCCCCTGCTCTCTCTCTCTCTCTCTCTCTCTCTCTCTCTCTCTCTCTCTCTCTCTCTCTCTCTCTCTCTCTCTCTCGGAAGTGTCTCTGACGTCTAAATTTGGGTACCTTTAAATCACACAGATGATTTAAACCCTAGTTTTTCTCAATTAAATATATTTTTCTCCAGTGAAACCTAAATTTTCTCCAGTTAATACGATTTTCGAGAAAAACTTGGTTTAAATCATTAATGCGAAAGTAGATTCTTCTCCAGAAAATAATAGGTTAAACTTATTTCTGTGGTCTTTGTGCAGATAAAGCAAAAATAAATCACAATAATGAGTTAAACTTAGTTTTTCTCAACTGGAGAAAAACCATGTACTACTCCATAATGTGATTTCGTGTTGCACTTTACTGAAGTACCTGCAGAAAAACTAGGTTTAATTCATTTTTGTAAAATTGGCTCGGTACCACTAGGTCGTTGCCACTGCTGGTGGACCGTTTGAGTCCCCGAGGGTATACATAAACCTAGTATCTGGTATTTCGGCACCAGCTGTTCATCTTATACTAAAGTAATATTTGGCACTGTTAACACCATTTAAATTTGAAATTTTCTAAAGCTATGATAGTCATTTTTTACACTGGTTACTCTTAGACGAATTTCGGCTATACTTTTAGAGATATTATTTAGCCTTGTATGATACCTCTTTATCTTTAGAGAAAACACATACTTTTCAAATTGGAGCTCAACTGGTGAAGTCTAATTGACAGAAACGATATCATCTTGAGCATTATAACTTTGGTATTATGTTTATAATATTTAAACCTAATTTTTCTCCAGTTAATGTGAGTTTTTGAGAAAGGGTTTAACTACAGAAAATAGAGGCTTAACTGATGAAAACTAGGTTTAACCAGCGATATATCGCTGGTTTAACCCATTATTGTGATTTTGAAATGTAATACTGTAGGTCCCATTTATAGGCGTAAATTTTGGGGCGAAAAGCACAGGCACTATTGCCAGTGCACGGCGAAAAGGCGTGTTTTGCAAGGGGCGCATTTTTGAAAAGGCATGGCCGTGTAGGCCTAAATTAAGTTAGCAAACCGCTGTCTAGAAACAGTAACTATATTGTTGTCTTTTCTCATTATTTATTGTAACCTAGACTACACATTTTACCAGCGATATATGAAGTCTAACATATATCGCCGTTTTCACCGATATAATTTTAACAATGTGTCGTAACACATTTCTTATTGGACATTGTGAATTTTCATACAACCCCTACGGCACGTCATTGTTGGAACTCTTTTGCGAAGGAAATAGAATCTGTATTTCCGGTAGATTATTTCGAGGAATCGGGAATCAAGGAAAACAAGTTTTAGGGATATTTCACCAGAGCAAGTCAAAGAAAATGAATTGATTCCTAGGAATGCAACGAATATATTCTCCTTTTTAAAGATATAGGTGGGTTTATAATGGCAACTTTTTCACTGGTTTTTGATATACGGATTTGATACTTATTAAGAATTTAAGTTAGTTGTTTTCAGTTTTAGAACAAGCATTACAAAATAAAATAAAACTCAGCAAAAATTCTGCCCTGATTTTAAGTTAATTTATTCTTTAGCAAAATCAAGGGCAGAAGTCCTCCCATATACATATTCTTCTTAGCAAGAGGCTTTGACTTCATTTAACAAATGAACAACATATTGATCCCTCATCGCTGCCTTCTGTCAGTTCTGGTCATTTGCTTACCCGATCTATTATTTTCAAAAATTCATAGGCATTAAGCTGTGTCATGACATAATTCACTTTATATGAGACATGAATTCAAACAACCCCAACTTTTGTGTAGGCCTACACATCATCCTGGCTCCATAATGTATTTGTGAGAAAATTTGATACAAAAATGATGCTCTGTGATTGGCTGACAGTTAAGTGGTTAAAAGATTAGGAAAATCTTACTACAATTCTAATTGTCAACCAATCAGTAGTTTGAAGCAAAGTAATGATTTCCTTATGTGGAATGCCACATCCTTTGACACTTTACTGTCAACCCATGAGATAACATATTGGATTTTTTCATGAATGGGGACATATACGGTGGCTTGTTGTAATTGTGTGCACCTAAGAAAAATTTGGATCCAGATTTTTCATGTGCCGATTCAACTTTGTTATGCTTAGCCATTTCCGGTATGTGTGTATGTGTCTTTCCGTCGATCAAGAAATAAAATGCTCGATTTCATACAATGAATCAAAATGTTACAGTATTCCATTTCTTGTATAGTGTTCAGACATTAATGTCAATAATCTTTGTTTATTGTGATTGACAGTGGGCCGATTTCATCTTGCGGACTTGTGCCTCTGTTGGCATCGAGTGATAATATATATTGTGGGAATTTTTGGGCCTTGGCTTAATGTTATTGATTTTAGCATAAACAATACTTACTTTCATCTGATTTCAAAAGGACTTACTTTTTCCAGCGGCACGATTTACCCCAAAAACAAAAACTACCCAAAAAGACCCCAAAAACATCCCAAAACATCCAAAAACCACCCAAAAACAATTAAATTGAAATAAGTTTGCATCAATAATCATTTTAAATGCATTTTCTTCTGTATAAATATTTCATAGACAGCTAGAAATTAAAAAATAAATCAACATTTATCACTTCTCATGGAACTTTACGGACACTGTCAAAATGAAGAGCCAAATCGGTCTTCTTCAATTATTTGCTTTCATGATTCCTGAAAAATGTTTCATATTTTATGTCAAATTTATATTATAAAAATTCTACTTAATGTGAAAAATGATGATTTCATAGGTATTAAAAGTCTTTACCATCCCATATAAGTAACATTCTGGCACATTTTAAAATGTCATGCTGACTATATCATGGTTTCAGAAATACATCGTGAAATTGGATAAAACAGCATTATCAAAGTCAAAAACATCTACAGTCATAAAAAATATTCATCACATTATAATAAGATTGCTAAAATTGTTACGTTTAAAATGTTTTTGTGTGTTTTGGGGTCATTTGTTGTGTTTTGGGGTCATTTTGGATGTTTTTGGGGTCTTTTTGGATGGTTTTTTTGGTCGTTTTGGTTAAATCGTTCTGCCCTACTTTTTCTTATCCTTGAATACACAAAATCTGAACTAGATGCTGGGATGATGCTTTGTTTACGGAAATGACATAATTTGTAGAGCACGCACAATTACCACAAGTGGCTGTACAAGATGACAGAGTTTCGACCGAGGGGTATTCTATCTATTAATATGTCGTTAAGTGCTGAACATTGTGTATTGGCAGGGGTATAAAATGATTAGAAGTGATAAAATGGGAAAGCCATTTAAAACAAGGTGCTGTAATTTACTTTCTAAAGCCATCAAGTGTCAATAATTTAACGAAAAAAAAATATATATTTATAGTAATTATAGGTCTGTGGTTTGCACTGGGGTATGATGAGGCCAGTACCCCCTTAGAATGTGGTTTGGTTGCGGTATGTAGAGCTGACTTAGGATTGCCATTATGCTGTGCAGTATTATGTACAGCATTATGAGCCTTTCAGGGGTGGAAATTAAGAAAAAATCCTCAGGATCCAAACGGGCTCCAAAGGTTTAAATTCTAGGAGCCCAGATTTAAACTTTGGGGCCCGTCATATTTACTTGAAAAAATTTTAACCAGTTTGTGACCTTAACATTTTTAACAACTTGCTCAGCAGGGCAAGTGCTATACTAATATTGTGCTTGCCCGCCATGAAAATTTGGTTGCCCACAAAGAAAAAAAATATTTGAGTCAATTTTGTGTTTTATTAATTTATTGTTATTTTAATAAATATATGTAACTACTGTGTGTTTAAATTGATGCAAATTACAAAAGTTTTCATTTTTTAAAACAATATCTATCAATTTTAAGTATCTCATTAAAACTTTTATTCACAACAACTAATTTTCCTTTTATCATTCACCTACATTTAATCAAGATTTTATAACTTTTATACAATCTATAGTATTACATGTACATGTATCATCATTTTAACACATCCTGAAATTCAGTTCCATTCAGTATCGGTTCTTTTATTACACACACCCAACTTCCATTTCCTCCATAAACTGCAAGCAACAACAGTCAACACACGATGTGTTCTGTGACATTTTTGGCCACGAAGTAAAGACTAACATATTTACTTGTCAATAAAATAATTATTTTAATTTCTAACTGGTTTTTATTAATCCATTTAAGCTACAAATAAAAGGAAATGGATCACTTTCGAAAGTTAAGCTTTTTAAAATGACAAATGCAGAATGGTTGTACTTCTACTTTCATTTTGATAAAAGCGGACATTCGAACTTAATATGTATAAATTTTAGCTTCATCAGATTGTAAATTTTAAGGACCAAACTTGAGAATAAACAGATACTATTTCGGAATAGAAATGGACCAAATAACAGCCCCAAAAAGTGGCAAAAATAATCATGAAATCAATTTGCCAAACAGGCGACTTCGTACGTAAAACAATTCGCCCAATCGTAAATTGGCGAACGGGCACCCGTTAACTTCCACCCCTGCCGTTCATCTGGATGATAGAGGGCTAGGAATCTCCAAAACAGTTCTTGAAGCATACTGGTAGTAATAGAAGTCTGCCTTCAGTGGCAAAGTACCCCACCTATTCACCATCAGATCTCAAGTTTTTTAATGTTTTGATTGGTTTAAGGAACCCAGCAGCTAGAGCAATGCTCCAGTACTGGTCTTAATATGGCCTGAAAATCAGTACTAGATTTTAATTTCCTATCATTTTATTTTACTTCAAGATTGTGGTGAAGAAAGCCAAGAGTTTTTGTTTACAGAGCTTGATTTTCTGTCTGCCAAGTAATTTGAGATATCAACACCAAGCTACATGTTATGTTACATAGTCACTTTTGATTGTGGAGGAAGTATTTGGTACATTGTATATCTCTACAATCCTCATATAATCCTCAAATTGATATATATATTTACAGAAAGAGATCTACAAGAAGGCTAAAGAGAAATTTTGTGTAGATGAAATGGCTGAGCCAGAAAGTTCTTCAGGTCCATGTAATTTACCTGTCAATTTTCATGGTGGACAGGCATCATTTCTCTTCTCTGGTAGAAAGGCCAGCATGGACTCAGTCTTAAGTGTACACGGATCAACAAATTCTGAAGAAGATTACAAATATGTAGAAATGTCTCATCCTGCACAGCTTTTATCAGGTCTGCAGGATCTACGCAAGAAAAATAAGTTTTGTGATGTAATTCTGACAGTTGATGGCCAGGAATTTCCTTGTCACAAGTGTGTGCTGGCTTCATATAGTTCTTATTTCAGTGCCATGTTTGGTGGAAATATGGCAGAAAGTCAACAAGACAAGGTAACAATTAATGGCATTGAAGCATCAATGTTAGAAATGCTTATAGACTATGCATACACATCAGAAATAACAATCACAAGACAAAATGTACAAGCGCTACTTTCGTCTTCCAACCTGTTTGAAATCACTACCGTTAAAGAGGCATGTTGTCACTACATGGAGCAAAATATGGATGAAACAAACTGTGTTGGAATTCACTGTTTTGCTGAAATTCACGCATGTGAAGATCTGCAGCTGAAGTCAAAGGAATACATGTTGCAGAACTTTACGGCAGTTTCAGTGCAAGACGAATTTCTGCAGTTGACCCAGTCGAAATTGACAGAAATACTATGTGATGATGAACTCGTTGTTGAAAGTGAAGAAACTGTATACGAGGCTTTGATTAGGTGGCTTGAATATAATGTTGACAACAGAAAGAAAGAATTCTATCGTGTTTTAGAGTGTGTGAGACTACCACTTATAAACCCATACTATCTACACGATTATGTTGAAAGAAATGAAATAATTAGAAGCTGTGAACATTGTAAAAAACTTGTAGATGAAGCTAAAAATTTCCATCTGTTACCTGATAGGAGGCCAGAGTTCCATAATACTAGAATGAGAGTCAGGAAGTCTGCAGGTAAATGGCTATATATATATATATATACTTGCTTAACTGTACAATGCTTTACTTATTTTTGATAGCAGGTGTTTGCTATAATACTGGTATTGTTATTGATAAATTGCTATATGATATGATTATTCATTAATTGCTTTGATATTGTTATATTGTAATTGATAAATTGTTAATCATATTTTCATCTCTTTTTCTTTATGTATATACATGATGGTTAACATGGTTAAGTAATAAGTTGTAATGTAAATAAATTTTGAGACACATATTGCTGTCTTCACCCAGAAAATTTCCATTACCCAGATAGAATATATCCGTCACCTAGAATATCACCACCACCTAGAATATCTCCACCACCCAGAATATCTCTATCACTCAGAATATCTCCACCACCCAGAGTATCTCCACCACCTAGAATATCTCTACCACCCAGAATATCTCCACCTCCCAGAATATCTCCACCTCCCAGAATATCTCCACCTCCCAGAATAAATCTTGTTTTATTCATGAGAAGTTTTTACATGTAATATTGGAGAGCTTGTGCTCGTGAAAATAAAATTCTCGCTTAATTTTCTAGCCTGATACTGACAGTGAAAGTGAAAGGCACAATGCAGTGTTCTTGGGCTTGAATTTAGCTGAAGGACAACAGATATACAAATGTATATACACAATATCATTTTTGTTATTTACTAGGTTACACTGAGGTCATAGTTGCGGTTGGAGGTGAAGATGACAAAGTTGTATTGAGAAGTGTGGAGACCTTTGACCCCAATACACTTACATGGAAACCATTAGCATGTCTGCCATTTGCAATTAGTAAACATGGTTTGGTATCAGCAGGTAGGATTTGTCATATTTAAAATATCAGTGGGAGGTTTTATAACAGAACAAATTAGTCCAAAAAAAGTTTTAATTTCAATGTTTTTTTGTACATCTCTAGTGATGTAAACATTTAGAATACCGGTATTTCATTTCATTAATTTATAACCTATACACAACTTATTATGTCCCTTCAGAAATGGGCAGTGCTATCCTAGCTGCCATTAGATACATCCAAGATACATGTATTGGACTTAGTGTAAACTTGTCTTAAAAGAGAACATGATTTTATTTGGATGAGCGACATACATGTAATACTAGACAAGCCCAGCAGGCAGCTGGAAATTTGCTCAGATCTCACTATTCAACATACCTGTAAAGTATTGATAAAACAGACAGGTGATTTGGGGCTCAGATCTCACTATTTAACATACCTGTAAAGTATTGATAAAACAGACATGTGATTTGGGGCTCAGATCTCACTATTTAACATACCTGTAAAGTATTGATAACACATGTACAGACAGGTGGTTTTTAGCTTAGACCTGACTTTTTTAGATTGATTGTCTACAGGAGGGTCTTACATGTATTTGTACCTGGCTGGAGGCGAGTACCCAGATGGCTCTGCAAGTAGAAGTGTATGATAATTAGTTTGATTGTCAACAGGAGGTTCTTATTTGTACCTGGCCGGAGGTGAGTACCCTGATGGCTCTGCCAGTAGAAGTGTGTGATAATATTAGTTTGATTGTTTACAGGAGGTTCTTATTTGTACCTGGCTGGAGGCGAGTACCCTGATGGCTCTGCCAGTAGAAGTGTGTGGCGGTATGATCCCTGTCTTGACACCTGGGATGAAATGATGCACATGCAGGTTCCAAGGTCTGAACTAGGTATGACTATAACTTGTTATCTTAGAGGGGAGCTTGTAAAGATTTTCTTTTATAGAATTTTATAAAATTTGATCTATCAATTTCTTTTATCATAAAATATTTTTAATTTGAAAAATGTCATTTATTGCATAGACATTTTCATGATAACTGTAACTTAAATGTCAAAGTGATACAGATTTTAGGAAAATAATGTCAAGAGACAATCAGTTTCATTTTGATGGGAATCTGTATCATATTGCAGTCTATTATTAACTGGACTACTCTTATGAAATTGATTTCTAAATCAAGATCTACAAAGTTGAACAGAGATAAGAAAAATAAGATGTCTTATGTCTGAATATATTTATTTTTTGCTATTGTATATCAGTCTAAGAAGTGAAAAAGGAAAGAAATCTTTATTAAGAAAACACTGCTGACGCCCCTCAAAGTTGTTCTGATCTGTTGCCATCTAGTAATTACCAGAAACATAAGAATACATGAAAATAAAATGTTGACCCTACCAGCTGAAAATCTAGGGCCAGTTTCATTAAAAGTGGTAGCTTTGCCCACAAATGTAGATGTAACTCGAGTTATAACTTTATTTACGTGTACATAATTTCAGTTTTACAAAAGATCGTAAACACATGCTTACTTGTTAACCTACACTCAGTTACATGTGAAGTTAGTAGTAGTTTGGAGCAGACTTACATGTAGACTCAGACGTCAGTTTATACATAGGAAGAAGGATACAACCTTTAGTGAAACTCAGTTTAGACGTAAGTCTAGATTTACGTGTACATGTAAAGTTATGACCTTTAGTAAATAAAGTTACAACCTCTAATAAATAAAGTTATGACCTTTAGTAAAACTGGCCCTACTTCTCTTCTCCACCATATAACTGAAAAATTGTTAAGTTGGCATAAAACACAATTTGAAAAAACAAAGCAAAAACCTGGTAATCTGTGACAGGTCACATTTAAATCTTTAACATTTGTCAAGGTTAGACTTACGATATATATTCCTAAATTTGTTTGTACAAACACAAACTTTTTGAGATGCAAATGTATCATTATGTGAAGAGTTGCATATATTTTAAGATATGATGCAAGATAAGTTTGAAAATTTTCAAGTTTGATAATCCATTATAGAAAAGGAAAATGAGACATGACTCATCATGTATTATCTAAGGAAACTTCTTTAATCATCTTTAAAGGGTAGGGTTGAACAATGATTTTTCTACATATAATGCACTTGTAAGCTAAGTACGAGCTGCATATTACCAGTAATACAAACTTTTCCTAAAATTACACGGGTAATTCCTGTCAATGACTTTGAGTAATCATATCACACAACCATTTTGACTCAATCCTGAGTTGACGAGTGAAATTAACCAGTTCACCTGTAAAAGGGCCAAGCTTGATGTAATTGGATTTTCGCTGCCACTGTTGATGACTGGTAGCCACTATATAAGTGACAAAATTGTGGTGTACCTGTATAAACCCAGTAAGACTCCCAACACAACTCTGTACATGTAGTTACAGTACTACCATATGTCTGTAGTCAAGTTTATAAATAAGAATTTGTTCTCTAGTTTGACCTTAAAAACATGATTGTATGTACATGTATTTATAATTTAACCTGATATAAACCTCTTAATAATGCTCCTCATTTCAATTGCCACATCACTTTGTCCTACACTTTTCCAATTTTCTCTATAGCTTCATTTAAGATTTCCCTCAACCTATTGCCAAATTTTGGTTAAACAAATGGTGACAGTGTAACAAGGTATTACTGTATTTATATTATTGACATGCTTCTCACTTATGATATATATATCCATAGGACTAGCGATGTTGGATGGCTACATGTATGCAGTTGGAGGATGGGATGGCTCCAAGCGCTTAGAAAGTGTTGAGCAGTATAATTTGTACACAAACAACTGGTGCTATGTATCAAATATGAGAATGGGGTTAACTAGCCCTGCAGTGGTGGCAGTAGAGGGTTGTCTTTATGTAACAGGTATGTAATGGGGTTATCTAGTCCAGCAGTGGAGGGTTTTCTTTATGCAGCTAGTCCAGCAGTGGAGGGTTGTCTTTATGTAACTAGTCCAGCAGTGGAGGGTTGTCTTTATGTAACAGGTATGTTAATTCTTTTAACTAGTCCAGCAGTGGCAGCAGTGGAGGGTTGTCTTTATGTAACAGGTATGTAATGGGGTTAACTAGTCCAGCAGTGGCAGCAGTGGAGGGTTTTCTTTATGTAACAGGTATGTAATGGGGTTAACTAGTCCAGCAGTGGCAGCAGTGGAGGGTTGTCTTTATGTATCTAGTCCAGCAGTGGAGGGTTGTCTTTATGTAACAGGTATGTAATGGGGTTAACTAGTCCAGCAGTGGCAGCAGTGGAGGGTTGTCTTTATGTTATCTAGTCCAGCAGTGGAGAGTTGTCTTTATGTAACAGGTATGTAATGGGGTTAACTAGTCCAGCAGTGCAGCAGAGGTTGGGTTTTATGTTATCTAGTCCAGCAGTGGAGGGTTGTAACTTTATGTCCAGCAGTGGCAGCAGTGGAGGGTTGTCTTTATGTTATCTAGTCCAGCAGTGGAGAGTTGTCTTTATGTTATCTAGTCCAGCAGTGGAGAGTTGTCTTTATGTTATCTAGTCCAGCAGTGGAGGGTTGTCTTTATGTTATCTAGTCCAGCAGTGGAGGGTTGTCTTTATGTTATCTAGTCCAGCAGTGGAGAGTTGTCTTTATGTTATCTAGTCC
Source organism: Atrina japonica (assembly GCA_030159075.1). Taxonomy (NCBI): domain Eukaryota; kingdom Metazoa; phylum Mollusca; class Bivalvia; order Pterioida; family Pinnidae; genus Atrina; species Atrina japonica. The sequence goes on along the minus strand of BROG01000073.1, from coordinate 742,678 downwards.
AGCAGTGGAGAGTTGTCTTTATGTTATCTAGTCCAGCAGTGGAGGGTTGTCTTTATGTAACAGGTATGTAATGGGGTTAACTAGTCCAGCAGTGGCAGCAGTGGAGGGTTTCTTTATGTAACAGGTATGTAATGGGGTTAACTAGTCCAGCAGTGGCAGCAGTGGAGAGTTGTCTTTATGTAACAGGTATGTAATGGGGTTAACTAGTCCAGCAGTGGCAGCAGTGGAGGGTTTCTTTATGTAACAGGTATGTAATGGGGTTAACTATTCCAGCAATGGGGTTATCTAGTCCAGCAGTGGAGGGTTTTCTTTATGTAACTAGTCCAGCAGTGGAGGATGGGTTGTCTTTATGTAACAGGTATGTAATGGGGTTAACTAGTCCAGCAGTGGCAGCAGTGGAGGGTTTCTTTGTGTAACAGGTATGTAATGGGGTTAACTAGTCCAGCAGTGGCAGCAGTGGAGGGTTTCTTTGTGTAACAGGTATGTAATGGGGTTAACTAGTCCAGCAGTGGGGTTATCTAGTCCAGCAGTGGAGGGTGGGTTGTCTTTATGTAACAGGTATGTAATGGGGTTAACTAGTCCAGCAGTGGAGGGTGGGTTGTCTTTATGTAACAGGTATGTAACAGGTATGTAATGGGGTTAACTAGTCCAGCAGTGGAGGGTGGGTTGTCTTTATGTAACAGGTATGTAACAGGTATGTAATGGGGTTAACTAGTCCAGCAGTGGTAGCAGTGGAGGGATGTCTTTATGTAACAGGTATGTAATGGGGTTAACTAGTCCAGCAATGGGGTTAACTAGCCCTGCAATGGTGTGTTTCCAGACTCCATTTGGTATCAAATTGTCTGTGTAACTCCTGTTTAAGAAAATTGAGATGATTTCTATGGACTTTCCTTACCATAAGATTCTTGTTATTCTTCATTTGTAAGTTGTATTGCGATACATGTCTTATACTTAAGTAAAAAAAAAAATGACATCTTCAGTTGCAGCAGTATATTTTGTTTAACATTTAGTCATAGTCACTTAGATATGATCTTCATCATACATTTATTGTTATAAACTGTACTAAAAGTACAGTTTATAACATCATTTAGTCTTACTAACTTAATCTACAAAATATACATGTGTGACAAGCAGGGTCATCTTTTGATTGTCACAGATACAACTTAATTGTGATGAAACATTGCGAGCCTGTGAAACACTCCAATCCGTAGAAAGTGGGGACCCACACTGCTGTTGTTTGTCTCTGTAGGGTGAAGATTTTAAGCCATGAAGTTTTCAGAATGTTTTAAAATACACCTTACTAAGATATACATTTATTTGGATTTTGAATTCATCAGTTGATTATAAATTTTGTTTTTTATCAGTTTTTGTATGTCTTCATATTTGGTTGTTCTCTATCCAGAATTTGTCTATTATCCTAGCTTTTTGTTATGTGGGGGCCATGCTGTTTTACTGAAATATTAACTTTTATAAAACTTAAAATATTTAAAAGCAAAATCAATGGTTGTCTTGACTTCAGTCAATTATTATAAATGTATGATTCATTTTTCAAAATTTTGACATATACCATAGCAAAATTTCTGCAGCGCGTGCTGTTTTGGAAGCACTTTGAAGATAGCTAATACTGTCGTATATTGTGAGGATATAATCTTTATATCTAGTGATATTCTGTTCCTATTGGACACATAGTCCATTTTAGATCTAAATGTGTAGTTTACTAGTATTCTGAGTAGTTATTGCTCTCAGAGCCGGCCTGGCTCAGTCGGTAGCGCGCTCGACTCTGGATCGTGAGGTCGTGAGTTCGAGTCCCGCCGGCGACAGGTTGGTTTCCTGTCTTTCGGATGAGACAGTAAAAACTGGAGGTCCCGTGTCACAGTAGGTGTCGGCACGTTAAAGAACCCTCACTGCTCAATGGCCGTAAGTGCCGAGCATAGGCCAAAATTTGAAGCCCTTCACCGGCATTTGGTGACGTCTCCATATGAGTGAAATATTCTTGAGTGGGACGTTAAACAACAATAAACAAACAAACAAGTTGTTGCTCAAGTTTATGAAATATATATATACAAATATTAACAGGGGTCAACAATAATGAAAATTTCCACTTGTCCTACAGGACAAGTAGTACTGAAATCTACTTGTCCAATTACAAAAATGACTTGTCCAAAAATCAAGTGTAACATTTGAAGATATTATTTTGTTTTTAAACAAGAACAATCTTTATTGAATTAATTTTTGTTTTCAACATCAACTAAGTAACATAAACTTGTCCGAACCCAAAATAGACTTGTCCCGGACAACTCTTAGTGTTGAACCCTGATTAACTAATAGTATCTTTTTTTGTGTTCTATAGGAGGTGCTGTTTTGGAGGACGGTGATGGCATTGACCTTGTACAGTGTTACAATCCCAGACTTGATAAATGGATAGAAAAAGCCAATATGCTCATTCCTCGCTCTGGCTCCGGGGCTTGTGTACTTGATGGACTGATATATATCATAGGTTTGTATATTTGTACCCCAGGCATATATAACATTGTGGTGGGAGAGCTTTCTGTCTGCTAATTTGTCTGTTTGAAACATTCACACATCATATATACATAGAAATTCAGTAAAGTATTCTGATGCAATATATTGTGGAAAAAAATGTCTAGGTCAAAGATATCGATTTCATGTCTTAATTAATCTCTACATTTGATTTTGATAACAATTCTGATGTTCCTTTCACTAATACAATACACAGAGAGGAAAGCTGAGCAAATTGATCTACAATATGACTGACAAAGGGAAATAACTCTTGCACGTATTTGCTGTATGAAAACTATCTTGATATCTAATTAACAGTTTGTCCTTTTGTCATACAGGAGGTTGGCATGCTTCTACAGAAAACACAAACAAAGTAGAATGCTACAACCCCAGAACTAATCAGTGGATACAGAAATTTTCTTTGTTAGAAAGACGATACCGGCCAGGTGTGGCTGTAGTTGGTGGCAAGATATATGTTTGTGGAGGAGAGGAGGGCTGGGACAGGTACTGACCACCATTCTAACATTACTTTATTATGTTCTTGAAATTTGATTTATTGAGTATTTGTCAACAGAATATAGATAATGTTTTATGTACAACAGTTGGATTTGAAGAACAATTTTCAGACCCAATTTTTTTCATCAGAGATTATGAGTGAATGAGACTATCACATTATTATAAAAGTATTTGAGATTATATAATTACTATCTGTAAAGTTGGTTGTGATCACTCATCACTGTGATAGTATTGCTATTTTATTGATTATAGATCATATTGGCTACATGTACATAAATACCACACAATTGATTCCACTTATTTGTATACCTGATATTCCTGTTAATTGCATAAGAACTTAAAATACAAAACCATTTACTATCTCTTATGTGTCAAATATTCCTTTAAATTGCATAGGTTAAACCAAGAATACCTGTTAATTGCATAAAATATTTCCCAAACTGAGGGAAAATGTACGGATTACGGTAAAAAAGTTGTGTGTGAAAATACTATTTTAATAGAAATGAGAACATACCAAACTATGTTTTGTGAAAATTTTGCTTTTATGATATTATTTTACCCTAATGTTTAATTTGAATCCATTACTAGTGTACATAGGATGTTTGTAATGGTATTATATATACAAAAGAAAAGACTAGATGAACATGAATCATCATTGTTCCCTAAAATACACTAATTCCTGTTAATTACATATTCCTGTTAATTGCATTATTTTCTCTGACATTTCTACAATTAAGAGGAATCCAGTGTATTACATGTTTAGTAGCTTTGAGGTATGAACTGTTTTACAGTTATTGAAAATTGATGATGATAACACTTTAATCTACCAACCTTAGGGAAGTGATATTCACTGAGTTCAATAGCCAAGGTGAATATAATTTTTCCTGTGGTCGATAAATCAAGGTATCAACCAATATCTAAAGTCAACAATTTTGTTTATTTATTTTTTACACGATTATCTTATCTGGCTAATTAACATAAAGAATATAGTGGAACCTTTCTTCAAAGACCACCTGTTTTTTAAGACCACTTTCTGAAAACCACTAGGTTAAATAATCCTCAAGATAAAACCTGTTTTGAGAGACTGCCTGTCTTAAGGGACCATATTTCAGAGGCAGAGAGGATGGTCCCTCAAGACAGCTTCCACTATATCATAAAAGGAACAAACATGTAAATGACCTTGATTGTTTACTGCGGTCAAAAGTAACAACGTCAAACAAGAACAATCATGATGTCATTCCTACTGTCTTGAAAGATCTTGATTGTTTGCTGTAGTAAGTAGCCGGATGTCAAACAAGAACAATCATGATGTCATTCCTACTATGTCTTGAGAGACCTTGATTGTTTACTATTGTAAGTAGCTAGATGTCAAACAAGAACAATCATGATGTCATTCCTGCTATGTCTTGAGAGATCTTGATTGTTTACTGTAGTAAGTAGCCAGATGTCAAACAAGAACAATCATGATGTCATTCCTGCTATGTCTTGAGAGATCTTGATTGTTTACTATTGTAAGTAGCCAGATGTCAAACAAGAACAATCATGATGTCATTCCTACTATGTCTTGAGAGATCTTGATTGTTTACTATAGTAAGTAGCCAGATGTCAAACAAGAACAATCATGATGTCATTCCTACTGTCTTGAGAGATCTTGATTGTTTGCTGTAGTAAGTAGCCGGATGTCAAACAAGAACAATCATGATGTCATTCCTACTGTCTTGAGAGATCTTGATTGTTTACTGTAGTAAGTAGCCAGATGTCAAACAAGAACTTGATTGTTTGCTGTAATAATGATGTCAAACAAGAACAATCATGATGTCATTCCTACTGTCTTGAGAGATCTTGATTGTTTACTGTAGTAAGTAGCCAGATGTCAAACAAGAACAATCATGATGTCATTCTTACTGTCTTGAGAGATCTTGATTGTTTGCTGTAGTAAGTAGCCGGATGTCAAACAAGAACAATCATGATGTCATTCCTACTATGTCTTGAGATGAGAGATTCCTACTTGATCTTGATTGTTTACTGTAGTAAGTCAAACAAGAACAATCATAACATAATTCCTACTATGGCATCATCAATGTTCACAATTTATTAGATCTTTGTTATGACATCCTATGAAGCATTTTTGAGGTCGGTATAACGATTGAACAGAACAGAAAGTATAAAATAAGCCAATGAGCAACTACAGAATGATCATGTTATAATCATTATATTTTGATTCATGATTTCTCTGCAGTGTTTTGACCAATCAGAGGAGGGATAATTTATATGTAAAAAGTAACACAATTAAGTGTGATTAACTTTAGTTACTCTATAATACAAGTCTCGGATCTTCCTCTTTAGGTATCATGATACAGTCGAGTGCTATGATCCCGAGGCTGATAGTTGGGAAATCATCGGAGAGATGCAATCCAGTCGTAGTTGGCTTAGTTGTGTTTCCATGGTAGCAAGGAAAGAAGTAATCAACAAGGAAAGGATAGCACATATTTGTAATGTGTAAAGAGTGTGTCTGCCACTCACTGCAGACATTGGAATCTATTTCCTTCTTGGCATGATAATTATTTTGTATTATGATAATGCCCAACAAAAACAGATATATACTTGATTAAATTCCATTGGAGACCAGTGCTTGATAGAAATATGATTATGGTTAATAGAATGGAGAGCAGGGTTTTTAAAATGTAGTGACAATTGATTTTGAGTGCTATTAAAACCTCTTTGTAGATGTATTGATGACAAAGGAATATGATACAGGAATTTCAATATATGCTATATCATACAACATGTACAAAAAATGCATTCCTGAAATAATAAAGGCTAGTGAATAGCCTAGGCAGAACCAGTGAATATGACTTCCATGTGCCTAGACAGACCTAGTAATGTGACTTATATGTGCCTAGGCAGAGCCAGTGAATGTATGTTAAATATGCCTAGACAGAGCTAGAAAATGTGACTTAATGTGCCTAGGCAGAGCCAGTGAACATATGTTAAATATGCATAGGCAGCGCTAGTGAAAGTGATTTATGTGTATGTATCTTGGTGGTAGGGTCATTGAAAGTTACTTACATGTGCATGGATATGGCTAGTGAATGTGATTTACTTAAACAAAGGCTAGTGAATGACTTACATGTGGCTATATATTGCAAGTGAATGTGACTTACATGTGGCTATATATTGCAAGTGAATGCTTGACTTACATGTGGCTATATATTGCAAGTGAATGTGACTTACATGTGGCTATATATTGCAAGTGCATATGACTTACATGTGGCTATATATTGCAAGTGAATGTGACTTACATGTGGCTATATATTGCAAGTGAATGTGACTTACATGTATGTATCTTGGTAGGACTTGAAAGTTACTAACATGCGCCTTTATATGGCTAGTGAATGTGATATACTTAAACAAAGGCTGGTGAATGACTTACATGTGGCTATATATGGCTAGTGAATTTGACTTATATATGGCAAGTGAATGTGACCTACATGTACCTTGACAGGGTTAGTGCATGTGGCTATATATGGCTAGTGAATTTGACTTACATGTGCCTAGATAGGCCAAGTGAATGTGATTTATCTGGCATAAAAGCCAATAAATTCAACTTGAGCCAGTTAATGTAGCTAACCAGAATCAATACTATGTATTGAATGTGACTAATGTGATATATGCTAGTGAATGTCACTTTCCAGAATAATGACTGGTGATTTTGACTTTCCAGAATAAAGGCTAGTTAATGTGATTGTAATAAGAAGGACTTTATATGATTAAGAAAATATGTATTACCTGAAAGAAAATAATGAAAATGTACATACTATGTAAACCACACCATGTTTGTAAGTACAGACATATTGGGATGATCATGGATTAGGTTACCCAGGTCACATGACTGATTATGATTGGTTACTATTGTCTGTTGTGTTAACTGATTGGATATATTCAATTACTTTTACTAAACCACCAAGCCAATTTTCTAAAATTTTGTTAGTTAGTCTTTAAGAGCTAATATAAAATAGATTTGATAGAGTTGATTTACTATTCAGTAAATTTAATAACTAATAATTCCTAAAGCCACATTCCGGGGAGTAATGTTCATAAATAAACTTTTCTGTACTCTCTTAATGCATATTTGCATGAACTGTCGTTGTATTTTTAAAGTCCTATTCCAACTAATAAGTTAATTAATCGTGGGAAACAAGACAAGTGGAACACCAATCAGATGCTCTGGAACACTGTCCTGGGCAAACAGTTTAACCATAAACTAATGTGAATTATGTAAATTTTATTGACATCTTTGAAATAACTACTTCCTGCAACATGTGCTGAGACTGTGCCGGAAAAGTACTCTCGTGGTAAATCAAATACACCCTTTATATCACTCGTACACCAAGGTAAATTTAAGAATTCCTATGGAATTCCATTTATACATCAAATTTTTTGAAATCTTTTTCATTTTCGTCGGTTAGGAGTCATTCTCTAATGAAAATGTTAGAAAATTATAATAACGTCCCCGGAATGTGACTTTAATATTAAATCCTTGTAGATATGATTTCAATATTTTATACAAGTAAATGTGGAGACCTCGAATCCATATCTGGGATTTTAGTAGCTATTAAGACCTCCACATATTGCTTGGCACTTTGGTTACCACCAAGACCTCTAAACCATGCTTGGAACTCTGGTTAACACTAAGACCTCCATACCATGCTTGGAACTCTGGTTAACACTAAGACCTCCATACCATGCTTGGAACTCTGGTTACCATTAAGACCACACTATGCTTGGAACTCTGGTTACCATTAAGACCTCCATACCATACTCAGGGCTCCATTACAGTCTTTTAGGTGAAGATTTCTAATCATATTTAGGATTCCAGTAATTATTAAGATCTCCTTGCCATGCACAGGACTCCATCACAGCTCTATTTTGAAGATCTTTAATCCATATTTGGGATTCCAGAAATTACCGTATTAAGATCTCCTGGCCATGCTCGAGACTCCATCACAGCTCTTTTGGTGAAGATCTTTAATCCATATTTGGGATTCCAGTAATTATTAAGATCTTACCATGCACTGGACTCAATCACAGCTCTATTGGTGAAAATCTTTAATCCATGTTTGGGATTCCAGTAATTATTAAGATCTCCTTGCCATGCTTGGGGTAGGGAGTATTCCCAGGAACAGGGGTTTTATCATTGTAAATATGAAGAAGCTGGTTCCCCAGTAGTATGGGAGCATTGGACTTGGAGGACTATTATGGCCCTTCAGATGCTGCTTGGTCTATCTCACTATCATGTAGTAAGTGCTATTGTTTCATGTTTATAAAAGTTTCACATTTTCAGACATCCACATTGTTTTATTGTACATCTTGTTTACAGTAAGCATCAGTTGTATCTGTAAACTACATTTGTTACATTTTGTAATTACACAGTTTGCTACACTTTATTTACAATCAACAGATGTTAAAAAAAATTCTGTTGCTTACGGTTATTGGTATTAAGTTTGATGATACTGTGAAAGGAATCTGCTGTACCAAGAAACCCCAGTCCAAACTGCCAAATGTTGTGTTTTTTGGTAACAATTGCTATATATGTGGAAAGTCCCACTGCTGTTTAATTTTTGCCCTTACATGAGAGAGTAAATTTAAAATGAAAGCAAAATAAACAAGATAAATAACTGAAGTACAAACATACCCATAAGCCTATGGTAATTTAGGGCGAAGTTAAGACAGAATGAATATATTTTCTGTCGTAAAAGGGCAGAAATAACCAGGGGCAAAAATTTGCAAGTATATGTGTAGAGTATGGCAAAGGTACAATATTTTAATTTTTTGTTTTTTATACACTACATTTGTTTGACAGTAAATATGTTTTTGTAATTAACCAAATACATTGAAACTTGTATATAACGACCTCCTTGGAGACACAAGAAAGCCAGTCTTTATAGGGAGGTGGTCTTTATATAGTGGTTGATTTGTACACAAATGGTACTATTGGAGACAGCAAGAAACAATCTTTGTGACCAGGTTGTCATTATACACAGGTGGTTACTACTAAAGCAGGTTTTACTGTATACAGTTAGTCTTTGAATATAAAGATGGAATCTTCTTTTTGACATAAGAGTACACATGAACAAGAGATTGTATCAAAGCCCTCAATAAAGGTTATTAATGTTTTAGGTCATTAGTTGTGTAAAGCAGGTAGTGGTAGTCCGCTAAGTCAGGACATACAGCATTGTGCTATAAGCAAGTCATTTAGTGCCATTATCCAGTAGTTTCTATGTTAGATCAATGCTTTTCAAATATCTGCTACAAATTAATCATCAGTTCTTGTCAAAATTCATATGTTTATAAAAAGTATTTCTATATCCATCTGATAGTAGTTTAAACTCTTTTGAAACTTTATTTCTGAGAAGCAAGTTTTTCTTTGCAGTAATGGCATGATGCTGTATACAGTTATGGGACATAAATATTTGTCACTTATGTTATTTTCTTCTTTGTTTAATATAAAAATTATAATTTTTAAATGCTGGTAAAATCCACAAATCATACCAGTTTGACAAATTTATAGAAGGATAATTTCATATATCTAAAATATAAGCATTTTTAAATTATCACGTTTATTTACAGAAATGACAGCATATTTCTTGCAGCGTAATTTTGTAACTTCCGTAATTATTCTTTCAGTCTAATGAAATATATTAAAATTTACCTAGAATAGTTTTACATACACAAAATCATTATTTTCTCAAAATAAACAAAGAGTATATCTAAATTTCAAAGAGATTAAAAATATGAATTCAGTTTTCTTCATGTAAAAATAAAGTATTTGAAATATTGCTTAAATTAGTGGATTCTGTTGGCATTTAAAAATTGTTGGCTTTATATAAAACAAAGAAGAAAATCATATAAGTGATGAATATTTATGTCCCATGACTATATGCAGAAATTTATTTATGGAAGATTTTATTTAGGTCACTAAAGGAATTCATAATATACAGTGAGTCACAAAGGCAGGTATGACTGTATTTTGTTTGTTTACTTTATCTAACATTACAGATTATAAAATAAATGAAGCAACAAATGTTATCTTGATTCTTTTTATTTGACATGCTCAGAAAAGACTTACTTTTTATGGTTGACATTTAAAAAAATCCTTATCAGAGTTACATCCCTTTAATCACAATTTCTACTGTTTTTCATGCAAACAATTACCTTGCTCTTATCAACTCTGTACAGGAGAGCAGTTCAAATCACTACATGATTAATATCTTACAAATATAAAAAGAAACATTTTTGTCAACACACTTGCTTAACTAATTTGAATTTAATTTCTACCATAGCAATTTATCAGTGAAAACACAACTGATTGAAGTAAGGAATTTTACTTCATTATAAATGTCACAATTTCTTTTAGTATTTGTTACTCTATTTGACAGGATATGTTAATATCTATTGATTAACAGAAAACCTTGTACTCTGTTACTCTACATTCCTGCTTTTTTCTGTGTTTCCATATACATAATAATAAATTGTCAATGAAACACTAACTTTATTTGTACATGATTCATGCTGTATTGTTGCCTTTAAAGCACCTGCTATAACGGCAATTAGAAATGGCTTATACTTCATTTAGTACAGGAATTCTTGTGGTACAGTATTCTGACTCGCTGCAGAAGGTCCTATGTGACATTTCCAGAACTGGGTGATACCAAAGACCTTACAGAAAAGTGGTTCCGACTGTTCCTTTGCCAAGTGGCATATGTAAAAGACCTGGGTCTTTCAGGTGATACTTGAAATCAAGGTCCTGTGCCACGGTAGATGTGATATGTAAATGAACTCTCACAGAATGGACATCCGTCTACAGCACCATTCCAATTTAAGGCATTTCACATAAAGCTGCTGACAGTTCCCGACAAGATGTAAAACAATATAGTAATAACCTTGACCGTCCTAACAAGTTATACAAAATGTCCATATTTACTTCTTCACTAACTTATCAACCCCTGAAGTTAAATTTGGACCTGTCCAATTAAAAGAATGGTTCAGTCTACTGTCAGAGCTCAAGGGTGTATTATTTATAATCAAAATTTTATAATGATTTCATATGCAATATGAACTTTTTTACTTCTGAATTATGATGGCAGACCATTTTTATTGATTTGGGCGAGTCTAAATGTGACCACAGGGGTTGATAAGTTAATAGATGAAATACATAGAAGAGAAATCTTAAACCCTCCAGTAATTCCTCTTGAACTTACAACTTCCTGGATAGGATGATTACCTGGCGGTAATCTCCTCCTTATATGAAACTTGAATCCAATGACCTGTGAATAATGGTTATGTCAACAAGATCTTGTCCAATGAAAAGGTCACTTGCTGGTCATCTGAGATGTATGGTCCAAATTTTAATTTGATAATGATGATTTGCAACTTCATCAGTTTAGAGATCATCATCAGATTTCTCACTCTTGTTCACCCTTGAGGAAACATGGGATGGGCTAAATCATTGATGTGATACGAGTCCACTGTTTTCCAGGGGTGAATTAGTTGATTTATAAAATTGGAATGAACTTATCAGATTCTATTGTTACATATATGTATTGTGGTAAAAATTAGCAACTGTGTTCCTCCACCATGATTAACAAATATAGTCCTACCATGATAAACTAATAAACAATGATAGTTATCTTTACAAATGGCCAGTTTGCAATAATGTATATTGAGTGACAAATCTCTGGTTTTCCTCTCCTTTCAAAGACTTAACAGCTCTGAAGTGAATGTTTCCCACATCTTCTGGGTGTGTATTGCTGCTCATTTCATGTTTAATATAATCTATCCAAATATCTGAAAAATAAAAAATAAGTTAAACTTTGGACATTCAAAGTTGTTCATGAATTATCATAGGAATGTTAACACTTCCGTGACAAATATCTCCCTAGGATTTGCAACCTTAACCCATTCAGCCCTAATGACATATTTGGAATCAATCAATCAGAGTTGATTTAACTCAAGAATATTTCACTCATATGAAGACGTCAACAAATGCCGGTGAAGGCCTATGCTCGGCACTTACGGCCATTGAGCAGTGAGGGTTCTTTAACGTGCCGACACGTGCCTCAAGTTTTTACTGTCTCATCCGAAAGACAGGAAACCAACCTGTCGCCGGCGGGACTCGAACTCACGATCCAGAGTTGAGCACGCTACGGACTGAGCCAGGCCAGCTCTACAGCATTCATATGTTTGTTTGTTTATTGTTGTTTAACGTCCCACTCAAAAATATTTCACTCATATGGAGACATCACCAAATGCATACTGTGACATGGGACCTCCAGTTTTTACTGTCTCATCTGAAAGACAGGTAACCAACCTGTCGCCGGAGGGACTCGAACTCATGACCTCGCGATCCAGAGTTGAGCACACTACTGACTGAGCCAGCATTCGTCTCCTTGGACCAAATCATACCCAGATCAAGAAAATAACTAACCCTTTGTCAATCACTACACCCACTATATAATACAGGAGGGGCCTAGTAGCTAAAGCACTGCACTTTAAACCATGAAGTCACCTCTAGTCAGCGTGAGTTAGTTAGGAACCTAAGGTGATTTTATCAGAAAGTTGCCAGTTTATTTACAGAAGACCAGTCATCTCTTTCTGGGTACATTGTAAGTGCTATCCCCACAATTAAAAACTGACCGTCGGAATATAACTGAAACATTTTGTTGAGTGTAGCATAATCGACCATTCAAACAAAAAATATATAACAGGAAATAATGACCCATTTGTCCAGCACATATAACACAGGAAATAACGACCGCGTTGTCCAGCACATATAACAAATGGAAATAATGACCCCTTTGTCCAGCACATATAACACAGGAAATGACGACCTCTTTGTCCAGCACATAACATCAATGAACAAAGATCCAATGTTACTAGACATGACATGCAATGCAACCCTTATTGACCCATGTCCATAATACAGGTCAGACTTTGGGGTGTTTCACCCTGTAGCTGATGTTGTTTTCATGTAAGCAAAAATTGGTGAGATGTAAAACAGTTAAAAAAAATGTGTGTCTGTGTGTGAGTGTCTGTTTATATGTTTGTGTGTGTGTAGGTGTGTCTGTCTGTTTGTGTATGTGTGTGTATCCATGTGTAAAAGAGATAGAGAGGGAGGAATTACAACCACAACAACAATCTTACCTGAGCTGGTCTCACCATATTCTTGTAATGCATCTTCAAATGCTGTTTGTATGTTTTCCATATCTGGCTTAGCCTGAAAATATATCAACTGAATAATAAATTATTGTCAAAAACAACTTTAAGTATGGTATAACTCAACTAAATTTAGTGTGTCATTATATATTAAATCAATCTCAATCAAGGCTAATTTGAAGAATTAATAGTCTCCCACCTGCGTTAGATGCATCTCTGACCTAAATATGGGGAGCCTAAGTGGGAAAATGAAATAGATAAAGCCCAAACAAATAAAATCAACAAAAGGGAATAACTCTAAAAAATACGAGTTGTAAGTAGTGCAATTTTTATATGCAACAATCCATCTACTTTTAAAGATGTATAACTGTACCAAAAATGGGGAATCTAGGTGACAAAAAACTTAGATATGACCCAGACAAATAAAAATGACTAAGGGGAATAACTCTAGTAAAACAAGAGATCCCAGAGGGATCTTGGCACCCACCATGGAATGTTCTATGTCTGATCTATGACAGACTCTTATATTACATTTTAATCTCTCTGAAAACGTAATATGCACATCTAAAATTCAGGGGTAACCTCCATAATCAATTTCAAAAAGATTCCTTCAGTGCATTCTGAGAAATACATACTTCCATTGTCAAAAAGATGGCCACCTGTCAGCCATGTTGGAATCCAATCTATCTGAAAATGTCATATGCACAACTACACCTCATGGGGAACCTTGATGTCCAATATCAAAGAAATTCCTTCAGTCCTTTCTGAGAAGTATTAGTAACAAACTTCCTTTGGTCAAAATCCAAGATGGCCACCTGTCAGCCATGTTTGGATTCTGATCTCTCTGAAAATGTAATATGAACAATTGGAAGTCAAGGGGAACCTTCATGTCAAATTTCAAGGAGATCCCTTCAATCCTTAATGAGAAATAGCGGTAACAAACTTTCTTTGGTCAAAATCCAAGATGGCCACCTGTCGGCCATGTTGGATTTCGATCTCTTTGAAAATGTAATATGTGCAACTACACCTCAAGGGGATCCCTTCAGTACTTTCTAAGAAATAGCGGTAACAAACTTCATTTGGTCGAAATCCAACATGGCCAACAGGGGGCCATCTTGGATTCCCATCTATCAGAAAATTTAATATGCACATCTAGACCTCAAGGGGAATCTTCATGTCAATTTCAAGGAGATCCCTTCAGTCCTTTTTCAGAAATAGTGATAACACACTTAAAGACGGACAATGGACAGACCATGGATGCAGGGCCATATGAATAGCCCATCATCTGTTGATGGTGGGCTAATAAGGGTGGGATTGCAATTTTTGTACGAGTCACTCTGTCTGCTGAATATTTATTATAAGATGAAGAAATGATATGGCATGGGTGCAGCTAAAGGATGGACACAACGCAAAACTATAGTCCCCACCTCCCAGGGACCAGTAGGGGACTAATAGAATGGTACACTTGAGACTTAAGAACTTAAAATGATGATCTGAGATCACGACAGAGACTACATATCAATGTCTGTTGATGGTTTGTAGTTGTCAGTGATGTTGTACAGTATACATAGAAATGTATCCACTTTCAATTCAGAGAAACCACATAATGTCAGAAAGTACTCTGCTAAAACCAGATGACAGCTAACTACTCTAGAAAATCAGTGATTTGGACAGAAAAATTCTAGATAGCGTACATATGACACTACCCAAAGGACGCCAGTTTAATCCAGTGTTACATATAGATCTTTTCAGAACATCTAAATTATAAGTTCATTGGCATATGCATCAAACGGCGTCATCTTGGCCACCTCATAGATCAATGATATTGACAGTGACTGATTCCAAATGATAAAACTTAGAAATTACATTTGATGATAATCTGACAGAAAAGCGGTTATAAATACAGTAGAACTTCGGTGAGTCGAACTTAAATGTGTCAAATTTCTCCATGTTTGTACTATTGACAAAGTCCTGAATTATTTTATTATTTAACACTACTTATAAAAAAATATAATTCAAACTTTTATGAGTGGAATTTCTGGATGTTTCAAATAATTTTTGGGCCCATTTTCATAAAAACAACCAAAACTCCTACAAATAAATCACAGTCAATCTTTACATGTGTACAGAAGCAGCCAATGACAATTATTCTCTTTCTCACAAACACTTAGTCTTTTAATTAAATGAAAATTAGGTTAATTTTAGCACTAATTATTAGAAATCATGACTGTATATGTCTTATACAGTCTCAAGTTAGTCGAATACATCCTATAAAACATCAGAAACTAAACATCTATGATTCTTGGTTACCATTAATGAGTCAAAGTTCTGATGTTTTGAATTTTTCTAGGTGGTCTCTTGAACTTTACTTTGAGGTTTTACTCTATGTATATATACACACACACAATGATAATTACTTTGTGAGCAAAGTTTTACATGCATATATGAGTAATTACAAAGTTGACAAATGTTAATTGGTTTAAGGGGGATGCTGTCCTGTGATTTATAAAACTCTGTATATGTTCTGATGGGCCATTTTGTAGAATCAAAACAGCAAATTAGGACAGGTTCTTCTACCAATATCATATAGATAGATTGACAGTTAACGATACTCAGTTGATATAAAGCAAACAATGGTCACTACAGCTCTAACCAAATTATTCTCTCTAAAGGTTTCCATGTAGGTATTATAGTAGGATCAGCTTCCCTGGGAATATTTAGATTGTATCAATGACAGTTCCATTTCCGGAGGTATCATAATGTAATATATCCTGTATCATATGCAGATTTCATCGGAAGTATTTTAAGTTAACCTGGGAGATTGATAATGAGACAGGTTTCATGTATGTTTCTCTATATGTTAAATAGTAAGATAATGTTTCCCTAACCGAAGTCCATAATAAACAGGAGATCACTGGGAGGAATATCCTAAGTGTTTGTATCAGATGAAATATACAAAGAGATTGGGAATGTGAACTAGAACAAAATACATACAAATGTAAATGATTCAAATCAGAGGTCTTGAGAATTACATGCAAATTTAAATGAGATTTAATGTCCTTGGAATTTTTATCATAATTTGGATCCCATCATTCAATGAGTAAATAGCCAACATTTGAATTCTTGTACATAAATACTATTATCCATTTAGCATAACCAAATGACATTTTTATGATGTGTAACTGTTGGCCATTTTTATTTTGTTTGCTGAACATTAAAGATATCAATCATTGATAGAATGTCATTATACTCCAAACAAGTTATAAAGAATTTCTCTATACATGAAGACAGTACAAAAAGGTGACCACAGATATATATTCAGAGAGGAAATTTAATTTATTTAAGATAAATTTTTTTATTCAATATTTACTATTAAATTAAACCAGCATTACAGTTATCAAAGGACTGCATAAATAGACCTTGTTAAGATTGAAAAAA
This sequence comes from Atrina japonica, assembly GCA_030159075.1. Taxonomy (NCBI): domain Eukaryota; kingdom Metazoa; phylum Mollusca; class Bivalvia; order Pterioida; family Pinnidae; genus Atrina; species Atrina japonica. Next base: position 725,989 of record BROG01000073.1, on the reverse strand, counting down.
GTACAAACCATGTGAAACATATAGCATGGAAAATTTCTACAATGTCTAAAAAGTTAATTTAGAAATAGATGCCCAAAATATGTCAGTATAGCATTATTTGTTTGTTTTTAGCTCCCTGCCAGTGATAGAAGAACTATAGTTTTTGTCTGGCTAAGTCAGTCCATCTGGTTAAGGTTTTAAAGTCTTGTAATTTCTCAGCATTGTTTCCCTACCAGTGATAGGAGAACTATAGTTTTTGTCTGCCTAAGTCAGTCCATCTGGTTAAGGTTTTAAAGACTTGTAATTTCTCACCATTGTTTGTTTGTTTTTAGTTCCCTACCAGTGATAGGACTATAGGTTTTGTCTGCCTAAGTCAGTCCATCTGGTTAAGGTTTTTAAAATTAATGTCTTTTAATTGCACACCATTGTTTTTTAGTTCCCTGTCAATGTTAGGAGAACTATAGGTTTTGTCTGCCTAAGTCAGTACACTCGGTTTAAGTTTTAAAGTCTTGTAATTGCTCATAATTGTTTGTTTGTTTTTAGTTTCCTGCCAGTGATAGGACTATAGGTTTTGTCTGCCTAAGTCAGTCCATTTGGTAATAAGGTTTTTAAAAGTGCTCACCATTGTTTGTTTTCAGTTCCTTACCAGTGATAGGAGAACTATAGTTTTTGTCTGGCTAAGTCAGTCCATCTGGTTAAGGTTTTAAAGTCTTGTAATTTCTCACCATTGTTTGTTTGTTTTTAGTTCCCTACCAGTGATAGGAGAACTATAGTTTTTGTCTGCCTAAGTCAGTCCATCTGGTTAAGATTTTTAAAATTATGTCTTGTAATTTCTCACCATTGTTTCCCTACCAGTGATAGGAGAACTATAGTTTTTGTCTGCCTAAGTCAGTCCATCTGGTTAAGGTTTTTAAAATTATGTCTTGTAATTTCTCACCATTGTTTGTTTGTTTTTAGTTCCCTACCAGTGATAGGAGAACTATAGTTTTTGTCTGCCTAAGTCAGTCCATCTGGTTATGGTTTTTAAAATTATGTCTTATAATTTCTCACCATTGTTTGTTTGTTTTTAGTTCCCTACCAGTGATAGGAGAACTATAGTTTTTGTCTGCCTAAGTCAGTCCATCTGGTTAAGATTTTTAAAATTATGTCTAGTAATTTCTCACCATTGTTTGTTTGTTTTTAGTTCCCTACCAGTGATAGGAGAACTATAGTTTTTGTCTGCCTAAGTCAGTCCATCTGGTTATGGTTTTTAAAATTATGTCTTATAATTTCTCACCATTGTTTGTTTGTTTTTAGTTCCCTACCAGTGATAGGAAAACTATAGTTTTTGTTTGCCTAAGTCAGTCCATCTGGTTAAGGTTTTTAAAATTATGTCTTGAAATTTCTCACCATTGTTTGTTTGTTTTTAGTTCCCTACCAGTGATAAGAGAACTATAGTTTTTGTCTGCCTAAGTCAGTCCATCTGGTTAAGGTTTTTAAAATTATGTCTTATAATTTCTCACCATTGTTTGTTTGTTTTTAGTTCCCTACCAGTGATAGGAGGACTTTAGGTTGTGACAGGAGGACTATAGGTTGTCTGCTTAAGGTATTAAAGTCTTATAATTGCTCACCATTGTTTGTTTGTTTTCAAGCGGACAGTGTTAAATTTTTTATGCTTTTTTTCTTCTTCTTCTTCTTTTTTTTTTTATTTGACAGGGTTTCATTTTTTTGTACTGCTCTGTCTGGTTTCGTTTATTTCTCTTTTTTTTTTTTGGGAGGGGGGTGTTATTGTTTTTGTTTTTTTTAATTATTTTTTTTTTTGGAGTAGTGTGAGTTTGTACTGTTTTGGTAAGGTGCTTTATTTTTTAGGGCTTGTACTGTTTGTGAGCTGCTGTTTTGGTTTTTTTGGAGGGCTTGTACTGTTTGTAAGTTTTTTTTGTGGTTGTTTATTTTTAGGGCTTATACTGTTTGTAAGTTGCTTCTTTTTAGGGCTTATACTGTTTGTAAGTTGCTGGGTTTTTTTTGGGGGGAGGGGGGTTGGAGGGCTTATACTGTTAGTAAGTTGCTGTTTTTTTATTTTTTTGGACAGCTTCATTTTTATAATGTTTTTTTGTTGTTGTTTTTTTTGGTCAATAAATGATCATTATATTGAAGATTTCCACTAGACGTATGTGCCCCTCCCCCTGCCTGCAGAGAGAACTAAGTGCTAAGTACAATGTGATAAAGACATAGGATACCCATTGTCATTGCTCATTGAATTATATAATGCTTAAAAAACAAAAACCAACGAACATGAAAAACAGAAAGAAAAGCAGGGAAAATGGCAGGTATATTTCTATTAATTTATCCATTTAAAGTTATTTTGTACATTTATACTGAGAAGAAAAAATGATGAAACACCAGGCTAAAGCATTCTGTTCTATAAGACATGTCTAATCCAATATCTTGTGGTGCATCTGTTACGCCAACGAAATGAATAACTCACAGGAAAAATTACTGCTTACATATCTTAGGACATTGAAAAAATGATATTTAAATGTCTGACTGTGTAATTACAAATCAAATCAATATTATATTCGCCTTTGGTAAAAAAAAATTGTCTATTTCTTAAATTTATGTGAACAAATAAGTCAAATCTAACATTAACATTCATACATAAGTGTATTTGTGTACATACAACACAATTAATGTTTTTACTTTGAAATATCAAATATAATACCGATACCAGACAGCTTTTCATGTACGTTATTGAATAAGTAAATAACAGGAACACAGAAGTCAAACACGTTATAGGAGAACAAAAAACTGCACAAATAAAAGATTTCAACCCTCATGGGACTATCTTTCCAATCAATTACACATAAAATTGACATTTTCAGCGTTCAACTGTTTGTTCTTACAAAATTAACAGAGCACTCCAAAATCATCTATGTGTATGACACTAATGGGGATCAAAGAAGCTACGATCCCCCAAATTTTAAAATATCATGCATACAGATTTACCTTGTTATAATGAGACAACAAGCTATTAACATAAGTACATTCTACTACTGTACAAATTTGACTATTTAATGATTTTTTTGTGATAATTGATATTGCATAATTTTTTTGAATCAAATGTGTTATGTGATTGTGTGATGGCTCTAATTTAATAATTCCAATAAATATCAGCAATGATTCCTTTGTGTCTACAGACATTAAAATTGAGTGTTCGGGAGGGCTGAAGTAATTTTCAATTACATTTTTTCATGATTAAATATCATTCATTTTATTTTCATAATACTTGATGTCTTGCTCTGTGAAGTATGTGTGAGTTTGTTGTTATTTATAAATCTTTTATGTCACTTTCACCCATGTAAATTACTACCTTAATTGTCAGCAAGTATATAATAAAGTGATTTATTATAAGCTTCTACAAGGCCCAATTTATATGTACCATTTCACTGCATAATTTGATATTTTAAATATCATGTGGCAGTTTATTAAAAATTGGAAATGAGATCTACAGAGCAATCTAGTGTGGTTATGTCTCCAAATTTATCATAAGGGTCATGCAATTTAAGGTCAAGTTACCTTATTTAATTTTAGTTTAATTATTACCACTTGTATATTCTCTTTCAGCATTTACAAATTACACAGCCTACATTGTCAGTTATACATGGACATGAGAGAGAGAGAGAGAGGGAGAGAGAGTGTGTGTGTGTGATGGTTAGATCATTTATACAGCAATGGTTTATCATAATGGTTTATTGTGATGGCTAGATAATTTATACAGCAATGGTTTATCATGATGGCTAGATACTTGATCTAGCAATGGATTATCGTATCGTGATGGCTAGATAATTTATACAGCAATGGTTTATCATGATGGCTAGATACTTGATCTAGCAATGGATTATCGTATCGTGATGGCTAGATAATTTATACAGCAATGGTTTATCATGATGGCTAGATACTTGATCTAGCAATGGATTATTGTATCATGATGGTTAGATCATTCATACAGCAATGGTTTATCATGATGGCTTGATACTTGATCTAGCAATGGTTTATCATGATGGTTAGATAATTTATACAGCAATGGTTTATCATGATGGTTAGATAATTTATACAGCAATGGTTTATCATAATGGCTAGATAATTTATACAGCAATGGTTTATCATGATGGATAGATAATTTATACAGCAATGGTTTATCATGATGGCTAGATACTTGATCTAGCAATGGATTATTGTATCATGATGGTTAGATCATTTATACAGCAATGGTTTATCATGATGGCTAGATACTTGATCTAGCAATGGTTTATCGTAATTGCTAGATAATTTATACAGCAATGGTTTATCATGATGGTTAGATAATTTATACAGCAAGGTTATCTTTTTTTATGTTATCACTAATCTCATTTCAACATGAAGACTTTACCATCAACTAAAGATAACAAACTTTACCTGTGCATTTTCCATAGATATATACTCTTTAAAAAATCCAAGTGATATTGGTTTAATCTTGGCCAATCTGAAAATAAAAACAAGATGTGCTTGTGAAATACAAATGTCCCCAGTTCCAACAAATTTCTTTGCTGGCAAATAAATGTATCAATGTCCTACAATATGACCCCACCCCTGGTGCATGTGATGTCAGTGAAGTGTGAGCAACCCTTAGATGAACTTACAGTCTAAGTTTGGTTACTGTATCACAATTCAAACTTGAAATATTAAATTTTATATGTAAGCAGGACAGAATTACAAGTGGGATGGAATTATGGACAGACAGACAAACAGACAGACGGACGATCCAAACACTAGATGCACCTGACAGACATTACAGTCCAAGGCATAAAAAAACCTAAACCAGAAACAATATAAAAGTAAATGATATCTGTTATCAAATAAATGGAGACCATTATGACCATTTTGACCTGCTTTTAATCAAATGTTAGTAGGATGATGCAAGGAAGAACACAAGAGTTTCTTTATGTAACCTTCAGCATAGCCTTGGACAGAAGCAATCTTGACCTGTCTGAAGCCCAATTTATCTATTATCGCAAAAGAGCCCCAAAGACATTTAATTGTCTATTAACCCCATGTTTTCAATTATAAGGCACTGTAGGGCCCAGCATCATTTTGGTAACAATAACAACATATCCCAATTACTCAATTAGGCCCTATAGGGACCAACCTCTTTTTGTTTACATTAATGAAACCCTGTTCCCTTGGAAAACTCCCAACCAAATTTAGATGAAATCCATCCCGATCATATTGAGAAAAAGTAATTAAGGTGTGAAGTTAATAAACGATGAATAAAGAGTGATGACTGTAGGAGCCTGTGTTGGTCAGGTGACCTAAGAATGTACATATACACTTAACTAATGTTATCCAAATTATGTCAAGAATACCACATAATCCATCAAACCCAAAGGCTGAAAAATAGGACTAATCTATCTTATTAGTATTTTCTCATTCATTTATAAGTAGAACTAAATACCTTAAAATCAATTCATTAGAAGTCAAAATAAACAAACTGAAAAGGTATCAAATTACTCATTAACTGCTTAAGTAATCAGCAGGCTTCTAATACATGATAACAACAGCCACAGTGAACCATTTAAGTGATTAACACCCTTCTAATACATAATAACAAACCACAGCCACAGTGAACCATTTAACTGATTAACACCCTTCTAATACATAATAACAAACAACAGCCACAGTGAACCATTTAAGTGATTAACACCCTTCTAATACATAATAACAAACCACAGCCACAGTGAACCATTTAAGTGATTAACACCCTTCTAATACATAATAACAAACCACAGCCACAGTGAACCATTTAAGTGATTAACACCCTTCTAATACATAATAACAAACAACAGCCACAGTGAACCATTTAAGTGATTAACACCCTTCTAATACATAATAACAAACAACAGCCACAGTGAACCATTTAAGTGATTAACACCCTTTTAATACATAATAACAAACAACAGCCACAGTGAACCATTTAAGTGATTAACACCCTTCTAATACATAATAACAAACCACAGCCACAGTGAACCATTTAAGTGATTAACACCCTTCTAATACATAATAACAAACCACAGCCACAGTGAACCATTTAAGTGATTAACACCCTTCTAATACATAATAACAAACCACAGCCACAGTGAACCATTTAAGTGATTAACAAGCCTTCTAATACATAATAACAAACCACAGCCACAGTGAACCATTTAAGTGATTAACACCCTTCTAATACATAATAACAAACCACAGCCACAGTGAACCATTTAAGTGATTAACACCCTTCTAATACATAATAACAAACCACAGCCACAGTGAACCATTTAAGTGATTAACACCCTTCTAATACATAATAACAAACAACAGCCACAGTGAACCATTTAAGTGATTAACACCCTTCTAATACATAATAACAAACAACAGCCACAGTGAACCATTTAAGTGATTAACACCCTTTTAATACATAATAACAAACAACAGCCACAGTGAACCAAACTATTAACATCCTACACAATGCATCCAAGTGACACTGAATATAGACTGAGCTGAGTTTTCACTTTACTTAATCAGTTAATTTGTTTACAAGCAACAATTACTGCAAATATTTACCTTAGAGTCTCTAATAATACAAAGGTCTTAACAATGTGATATCTGACACCGAGAAATGGACATGAATGATTTAACATGGTCATTAAGGCAGAATGGAGAAAAAGAAAATAATAGATTTGCATGCTGAGGACCAATAAGTTTTAGAAACATTTTTTTATTATCACTGATTTTGATCAAAGCATCTTTCTAACACTAATGAAGCTAAAAAAGATCAAATTACAGACTTTACTTTCTACAACACTATATCCAAAAACACTGCTACACTCTATTATAAAAGAACCTGTTTTGAAGCATTTATTTATTTATCTATTATTTTGTCATTTACCTATCAAAATAAGAAATAATATTATGTCCGTAGGGAATTATCTAAAATGTAAATTTCATCTCTAATGATTTTATCAATTATTACTTTATTTTCTAATGATAAAAAAAATCAACAGGTTTCCATTGATAAACATTGTTTCAAGCTGATGAGTCTTGGAGATGTTATAACATTGATCATTAAAACATGGCGACATGCACTTTAAGCCCACAAGCAAAAGTAAATATTCCAAGGTAGCATTTAAAATCAAACGTCCATGTATATAATCCCATTTAAGATAACTAAAAAGTACAATGGGCATCTTGGGATTAGCATAAACTATCTGAAAAATACAATAAGAGCCATGGGATCATCAAAATCCATCTAACAGTACAATGGGACCCTTGGGATCATAAAAATCCATACAACATTATAATGGGAGCCTTGGGATCAATGGAGTCTTGGGATCAACAAAAACCATCAAACAGTATAATGGGAGCCATGGGATCAACAAAACCATCTAACAGTACAATGGGAGCCAGGGGATCAACAAAAACCATCTAACAGTACAATGGGAGACTAGGGATCAACCAAAACCATCTAACAGTACAAATGGAGTCTTGGGATCAGCATAAACTATCTGAAGAGTACAAATGGAGCCTTGTGATCAACAAAAATAATCTAACAGCACAATGGGAGCTTTTTGGATCATCAAAATTCACCTAACTGTACAATGGGAGCCTTGGGATCATCACAATCGATTCAACAGTACAATGGAGCCTTGGGATCAACAAAAACCATCTAACAGTACAATGGGAGCCTTCAGATCATCAAAATCCATCCAACAGTGCAATGGGAGCCATGGGATCAACAAAACCATCTAACAGTACAATGGGAGCCTTCAGATCAACAAATACCATCTAACAGTACAAAGGGAGCTTTGGGATGGATCAACAAAATTCATCTAACAGTGCAATTGGAGGCTTGGGATCATCAAAATCTATCTAACAGTACAGTGGGAGCCTTAGGATCAACAAAAACCATCTAACAGTACAATTTGAGACTTGGGATCATCAAAATCCATCTAACAGTACAACGGGAGCCTTGGGATCAACAAAAATCTTCTAACAGTACAATGGAAGCTTGGGATGGATCAACAAAAATCATCGTACAGTACAATAGGAGCCTTGGGATCATCAAAATCCATCTAACAGTACAATGGGAGCCTTGGGATTAATAAAAATCATTTAAATGTACAATGGGAGTCTTGGGATCAGCCTTAAGTACATGCATCTAAAGATTACATTTGGAATGTTGGGATAACAAAAATTATAAAAAGAGTAATGGAAGCCTTAGGATTAACATAAATTATCTATTTCATCTGAAGGATAATCTACTACTTTAAACTTTTTACACATGTGAACAGTAAACAGGTAGTAAAACAGAAATCATTTGGTTACTGGAAACACAGAACCTCTTTGGTTGTCTTTGTATGTTTAGGTTTTACACTGCTGTAGACTGGTAACACAGAACCTCTTTGGTTGTCTTTGTATGTTTAGGTTCTACACTACTATAAACTGGAAACATAAAACCTCTTTGGTTGTCTTTGTATGTTTAGGTTCTACATTGCAGTAAACTGGAAACATAAAACCTCTTTGGTTGTCTTTGTATGTTTAGGTTCTACATTGCAGTAAACTGGAAACATAAAACCTCTTTGGTTGTCTTTGTATGTTTAGGTTCTACACTGCAGTAAACTGGAAACATAAAACCTCTTTGGTTGTCTTTGTATGTTTAGGTTTTACACTACTATAAACTGGAAACATAAAACCTCTTTGGTTGTCTTTGTATGTTTAGGTTCTACACTGCAGTAAACTGGAAACATAAAACCTCTTTGGTTGTCTTTGTATGTTTAGGTTCTACATTGCAGTAAACTGGAAACATAAAACCTCTTTGGTTGTCTTTGTAAGTTTAGGTTTTACACTGCAGTAAACTGGAAACATAAAACCTCTTTGGTTGTCTTTGTATGTTTAGGTTCTACACTGCAGTAAAATGGAAACATAAAACCTCTTTGGTTGTCTTTGTATGTTTAGGTTCTACACTGCAGTAAACTGGAAACATAAAACCTCTTTGTTTGTCTTTGTATGTTTAGGTTCTACACTGCAGTAAACTGGAAACATAAAACCTCTTTGGTTGTCTTTGTATGTTTAGGTTCTACACTGCAGTAAACTGGAAACAAAACCTCTTTGGTTGTCTTTGTATGTTTAGGTTCTACACTGCAGTAAACTGGAAACATAAAACCTCTTTGGTTGTCTTTGTATGTTTAGGTTCTACACTGCAGTAAACTGGAAACATAAAACCTCTTTGGTTGTCTTTGTATGTTTAGGTTCTACACTGCAGTAAACTGGAAACATAAAACCTCTTTGGTTGTCTTTGTATGTTTAGGTTCTACACTGCAGTAAACTGGTAACACAGAACCTCTTTGGTTGTCTTTGTATGTTTAGGTTCTACACTGCAGTAAACTGGTAACACAGAACCTCTTTGGTTGTCTTTGTATGTTTAGGTTCTACACTGCAGTAAACTGGAAACATAAAACCTCTTTGGTTGTCTTTGTATGTTTAGGTTCTACACTGCAGTAAACTGGTAACACAGAACCTCTTTGATTGTCTTTGTATGTTTAGGTTCTACACTGCAGTAAACTGGAAACATAAAACCTCTTTGGTTGTCTTTGTATGTTTAGGTTCTACACTGCAGTAAACTGGAAACATAAAACCTCTTTGGTTGTCTTTGTATGTTTAGGTTCTACACTGCAGTAAACTGGTAACACAGAACCTCTTTGATATAACAAATATATTGTTTTATTGTTACAACACTTTACTGTATAATGAAATTGATATATTGTTAGTATGATACTGGAAGAGGAAATAACTTAAAACATTATAATGTAATTAAGTGCAATGTTTGATTTTTATGTCGTGACAAATAGAAATATGTCATGACACAAATAATATTACCAAAACAAATTACAGGTCAACGTAAAATAGCACCGATACTTCCTTACACTTAATTTTAACACACAAAAAAGTCATGTAAAAAGTCAAGTTGATGGAAAATGGTTGGTTAAATATTATTATAAACTTACAGAATAAACTTAAAAGTATTTGCTCACCGCTTAATTCCCCAACCATGCATAAATTCTAACAGTTATGTTGATATGAGTTGCCTATAAGTAGTTTCATTATGTCAATCCTAGTGAATTTAATTCATTTTTCTATTTTATTTTTTTATTTATTGAAATGTAAAATTTAGACAGGTCTTCCAGATAACACGTGTGGATAACTAAAACAAAAGAACTGATGCAACCTCAGTTTTTATTACAAAAAATCACTTTCCCTTGAAATGTAAATCAGCTATCTTTTTATTTCCAAAAAATGCTACAAGATGTAAAATATCAGGTGGCATATTCTGATGGTAAAAAATAATATCTTGACTTTTGACCTCTTGAATGCCAAATGTGACTTAAGAACTGGGCCATCATCCGTCATTGTTAGTCTTCTGATATAAACAGGAGTTACCTGTAAGGTTCACCCCCATATAGTGAACTGTTATCTGCCATCAGGGTCTTATATATGTCACCAATACCTAGGGGTCATTTCATCTACCAGTAAGGACCACCTCGTAATAGTGAACTGTTATCTGCCATCAGGGTCTTATATATGTCACCAATACCTAGGGGTCATTTCATCTACCAGTAAGGACCACCTCGTAATAGTGAACTGTTATCTGCCATCAGGGTCTTATATATGTCACCAATACCTAGGGGTCATTTCATCTACCAGTAAGGACCACCTCATAATAGTGGACATTATCTGCCATCAGGGTCTTATATATGTCACCAATACCTAGGGGTCATTTCATCTACCAGTAAGGACCACCTCATAATAGTGGACATTATCTGCCATCAGGGTCTTACATGTATATAGGTTACAATTATCTGAGGGTCATTTCTGTCCTAAGACGCAACTCATTAAGGGCCACCTCAGATAAAGGCCGCTACCTCCCTAGTGTCCAATTCACATGGAGAGATCTTGCCTCAAAGGGTTGTTTTTATGGACACTGTGTACCTTGAGAGTAATTAAATCAGCTTACCAAAGTCTATGTGGCTACCTTGAGATGTGTAAATCTGATATCAGGACATCTGTGTGACTGATTGGCACTATTAACCACCACATTTCTCAGTTCAGTGACCTTTTTCTAGGTACATTCCAAACCAGATGTATCCTCAGTTTAAACTGGCTGTGACCTTAGTTATAATGATGATTTGTTGATAGGGACAAACACCACCAGTAAAACAATAGTTAGATGTGCTACGGCTCTGTGATGACAAGACATTTTCAAAATACGTTAGAATTAATTAAGTACTTCTGGGATCATAATTAACCTATTGAAAATAACAATGACAGAAACATTACCCACTTGATGGATAAACTGATAATAATGTTTACTGGTGTTTTATGAATATTTCAGTTATAATGGTGACACAAATCTGAACTCCGCACAACTAAATAGACTAAAATGACAATTCTATGTTTAATGTGCTTTTGAAATGTATTGACTGTTGAAAATAAAAATGCAACTTTGAACCAAGTCAAAGAGCAAAGAACTATTACTTGAACCATGCATTATTAAACATCATCAGCACCAGGTAACATAAAACTTACGTAGTACTCAAATCTGACAATTTGAATCATCTACAGTGTATCCTGAAATCTGATTGGCTAGGAAACATAAGTATGTACTTAAATTATTCTATTATTCTTTTATTATTAATAATAAAGCAAAATGAAATCTCAACACAGTAGAATTGGCATGGAGAGACCACCTATATGCCATGTATATGTGGTCTCTCAAAACAGATGTTCTTTCCAGAAATGTCAATTCAAAAGAATTATGTGGCCAATTGTTTTTCCCCGGCTGTGGTCTTTCAAAACAGGAGGATTTTCATAACAGTGGTCTATCAAGCCATGTTTCACTGTATTACAAGGATTAGTTATAAATAAATCATCTTTATATTGACATAGTCACTAATTCTGCTTTTATTCTCCATTTGTACACTGGGTTGAACTTTTAGTTTTATTATAAGTATGATAAACTGCCTAGTCTTATTTCTCTCTCAAGGACAATAAAAGTGTTTTCTGGTGGAAACAATCTCTTAGGAAGAGAAAAGAGTTATGTGATGCCTCAACAGTGTGAGATCATGCAAAGCCAATCAAATGATAAGTGAGATATCAGCTAGCACATCTCAATGAAGGCTAAACTCTGACAAGTATTCATATACACAAACACAAGTGTGTGTGGGAGGGAGGGAGAGAGAGACAGACAGAGAGACAGAGAGAGAGAGAGACAGAGAGAGACAGAGAGAGAGAGAGAGAGAGAGAGAGAGAGAGAGAGAGAGAGAGAGAGAATCTTAGCACTGAATGTACATGTAGCATAGGCATTTACATTAAATCTGAAATCTTATAGGAAATTGTGAAATTCTATGAAGAGCTTTAATAACTCCCAAGGTAATATTAAATATCTACAGAGAGTTCAGTTATCAAAGCAAAATAAAAAAAAAAATTAAAAAAACAGAGGACTGCAGGGGACACATGGATAATATAAAAAAATCAAAAATCAGATGACTGCAGGGGACACAAGGATAAAATAAAATGTTTTATTAAAGACAAAAACAATTACAAATTAACAAACATCCAGGAAGGATACTGTGACAAAGTCATGACTTACTCTGAGTATATTTTCCTAGCTGCAGCAATACCTTCTGTAAGAAAGGACCATTTGAGATATTGTTCTTTTACAGGTTCACAAACTTCTCTACAAGAAAGTGTTCCTTTCTGCAATACAAAAGAAAATTTGACATGTTTTTTTAAATATTCATTAGCCTAGATGTCAAAAACTGGTTAAATTCCCTACCTAGGATGATCATGTGTTTTAAAAGATTGTCAAAGTCAGTTCAAAATTTCATTCTGTGTAATTACATAATTAGTTGAACATAACAAAACTAACTCATAACAATTGCCAAAAGTCTTTAACTCACATAACAGAACCTAAACAATTGCCAAAAGCAATTAACTCCCATGACTGACTCAAAAGAATTGCCAAAAGCCTTAAACTCACTCAAGTGACTCAGAACAATTGCCAAAAGCCTTTAACTCACAAAACTGACTAAACAAATGCCAAAAGCCTTAACCTCACACAACTGATTCAAACCTAATTACTGAGTCTTTAACACATATGACTGACTCAAAACAATTGCCAAAAGCCTTTACCTCACACAACTGACTCTAAACAAATGCCAAGAGCATTTAACTCACACAACTGACTCTAAACAAATACTAAAAGCCATTGATTCACACAAATGACTCAAAATAATTGCCAAAAGCCTTTAATTCACACAAATAACTCGAAATAATTGCCAAAAGCATTTAGATCACATAGCTTGCATGCTTAATGTCCTTGATGTGTAAATGTAGTAACAGTGAAAAAATTGTAACTGATGTATGTGAAAAAGGCTTTGAAAGATTTTGTGTAGGCAGAGATAGGTTTGCCGTTTGGTATAATATTGCTGTTATAGCATAAAAAATAATTATTTTCACTTAATATTTCAATTTTGTTTTATATACCGGTATATATATATACATACATATACATATATATATATATATATATATATATATATATATATATATATATATATATATATATATATATAAATATGTGTGTGTGTGTGTGTGTGTTAATTATGGTAAGCTTTATATGATATCGCCTTAAAACAATGTAAATAACTAGAAGTATGTAAATTCTACATTCCTGGTCCAGAAAATACTCAGAAAGAGTTACCTGTCAATCATCATATGGATTCATAAAGCTTCCATTTAGTCACTTGTAAAAACAAGTACTTATACAATAGGACATGATGTTTACTTTCATAATTATATCAATGAGTGTCAATTTAAGAGAGTGTGGGTGAATAAGTCCGATGTATTTTCTCTAAATTATTTATTTTCCTATATTACCATGTGAAATTAAAAATTAAAATGATGACAGTGAAGCAACAATAGGTCATGTTTACTTTGATAATGATTCAATGAGTGTCAATTTGAGAGAGTGTGGGTGTGTGAATCTGTTGTATTTGCTCTACATTATCTATTTTCCTACATTACCATGTAAAAATAATAAAAAAAACATTCAGAGGGAAGAAAAAGACTGCCACAATAAACAAAATAGACACATGAGCATCTTAACTTAAATGTTCATTTTGTAACATAACAAATCTTCATATTAAATTTTTTTCTTATATTAAACAATATTTTTTAATATTAAAAAAAATTCCAAAATTAAAAAAAATATTTTCAAATATTAAAATCAGATGATTTCTTAATATTAAAAAGTTATTCTAAAACAAATTAGGAAATTACTTTCTAAAATTAAACAAAAAATTCTAATATGAAAATCAGACGATTTTTCTATATTAAAAAATCAGTCAATTTCTAATACAATTTTTTTTTGTAATGTTTAAAAACTCTTATTAATATAAGAAAATTCAATCAATCTTTTCATATTAAAAAGTTATTTTCTAATACATTTATTAAAAACTATTTTTCATATCAAACATTCAATTTATTGACATTAAAAATTTTTTTTCAATACATGTATTAAAAAGAATAGGCAATAAAATCCCCAATGGCTTGCAAGTCAAAAGTGGAATTTCTTCCCTATTTTTTACATAAAAAAATCATTCCTTTATAATATTTTTTTGAAGTGCACATATCTTTTAAATATGCATTTTCTTTGTATTTTTCATTTTACAAAAAATTTTCAAGATTTGATTCCTATGAACCTTAACTCCCACAAATGACTCAAAACAATTGACAAAAGTCTTTAACTCACAAAACTGATTAAAAACAATTGCAAAAGGCCTTTAACTCACACAACTGACTCAAATAATATTACCAAGTCTTTAACTCATATGACTGACTCAAAACAATTGCCAAAAGCCTCTTAACTCTAACTCATATGACTGACTCAAAACAATTGCCAAAATCCTTTAACTCTAACTCATATGACTGACTCAAAACAATTGCCAAAATCCTTTAACTCTAACTCATATGACTGACTCAAAACAATTGCCAAAAGCCTTTAACTAACACACAACTGACTCTAAATAATTGCCAAAAGCCTCTAACTCTAACTCATATGACTGACTCAAAACAATTGCCAAAAGCCTTTAACTCTAACTCATATGACTGACTCTAAACAAGTGCCAAAAGCCTTTAACTAACACACAACTGACTCTAAATAATTTCCAAAAGCCTTTAACTCACACAACTGACTGAAAAGCCTTGAACTCACACCTATTTGCCTGGTTATTACAGGTGACTGAAAAGCCTTGAACTCACACCTATTTGCCTGGGTTTTATACAGGTGACTGAAAAGCCTTGAACTCACACCTATTTGCCTGGGATTTATACAGGTGACTGAAAAGCCTTGAACTCACACCTATTTGCCTGGTTTTATACAGGTGACTGAAAAGCCTTGAACTCACACCTATTTGCCTGGTTTTATACAGGTGACTGAAAAGCCTTGAACTCACACCTATTTGCCTGGGTTTTATACAGGTGACTGAAAAGCCTTGAACTCACACCTATTTGCCTGGTTTTATACAGGTGACTGAAAAGCCTTGAACTCACACCTATTTGCCTGGGTTTTATACAGGTGACTGAAAAGCCTTGAACTCACACCTATTTGCCTGGTTTTATACAGGTGACTGAAAAGCCTTGAACTCACACCTATTTGCCTGGGTTTTATACAGGTGACTGAAAAGCCTTGAACTCACACCTATTTGCCTGGGTTTTATACAGGTGACTGAAAAGCCTTGAACTCACACCTATTTGCCTGGGTTTTATACAGGTGACTGAAAAGCCTTGAACTCACACCTATTTGCCTGGTTTTATACAGGTGACTGAAAAGCCTTGAACTCACACCTATTTGCCTGGGTTTTATACAGGTGACTGAAAAGCCTTGAACTCACACCTATTTGCCTGGTTTTATACAGGTGACTGAAAAGCCTTGAACTCACACCTATTTGCCTGGGTTTTATACAGGTGACTGAAAAGCCTTGAACTCACACCTATTTGCCTGGGATTTATACAGGTGACTGAAAAGCCTTGAACTCACACCTATTTGCCTGGGTTTTATACAGGTGACTGAAAAGCCTTGAACTCACACCTATTTGCCTGGGTTTTATACAGGTGACTGAAAAGCCTTGAACTCACACCTATTTGCCTGGGTTTTATACAGGTGACTGAAAAGCCTTGAACTCACACCTATTTGCCTGGTTTTATACAGGTGACTGAAAAGCCTTTAACTCACATCTATTTGCCTGGGTTTTATACAGGTGACTGAAAAGCCTTTAACTCACACCTATTTGCCTGGTTTTATACAGGTGACTGAAAAGCCTTGAACTCACACCTATTTGCCTGGGTTTTATACAGGTGACTGAAAAGCCTTGAACTCACACCTATTTG
The DNA here is from genome assembly GCA_030159075.1 of Atrina japonica. Taxonomy (NCBI): domain Eukaryota; kingdom Metazoa; phylum Mollusca; class Bivalvia; order Pterioida; family Pinnidae; genus Atrina; species Atrina japonica. Next base: position 709,513 of record BROG01000073.1, on the reverse strand, counting down.
CCTGGGTTTTATACAGGTGACTGAAAAGCCTTTAACTCACACCTATTTGCCTGGGTTTTATACAGGTGACTGAAAAGCCTTTAACTCACACCTATTTGCCTGGTTTTATACAAGTGACTGAAAAGCCTTGAACTCACACCTATTTGCCTGGTTTTATACAGGTGACTGAAAAGCCTTGAACTCACACCTATTTGCCTGGGTTTTATACAGGTTGTATAAGGAACTTGTAAAGCTCCATGATGCTATAGTTCTTTTTCAAGCCCTCCCCCTCTGCCTTAATTGGGGCTATAATTAATTGTTTAACAGTAACCAGAAAGAGCTGATGATAGAAAACAAGAGCCCCTTGAGGGCCCTGAGAATCATCTACAAGGAGACCAAGAAGAATTATATAATTGTAGGCTGATCTGGCCAATATTGCTGTTCAAAATTCATAAAAAAATTCTAGAAATCAAACTTTGGCAAATCTTGCATAAAACATTTCTTCACCTATATACAAGTAAAACACTTTAATGCATCATTGTGAAATCATGCAAAAATGAATGAAAATGACTGAGTCTAAAAAGACCTCAAAAACGCGTCAAAAATTCACATTCCGATTTCTATGAAAAATACAAACTTGAATCATACATCCATGTAGATCACTCAGAAACAATCCATTTTTGAATCCATGCAGAGATTCTGGAGAAGAAGATTTTTAAAGAGGGGTACCTTTTGGGATGTATTCTGCCCCATCCTGGATCCACCCCCTGGGCCAATCTGGCTGAAAACTACAATTTGGTAAAGGACCTTGAGCCTTTGGCTCAGGTGAGCAAAAAATAACACAAGAGGCCTGTACAGCCTGTTAGTCAGAGTGAAACATACAAATTGTTCGTTCACTAGAAGATTTTTAAAGATATACCAGTTTTTTTTATAGATATTAGCCCAATAAATGCTTCCCATGGAGATAGTTCCTGCACAATTAGATTCAGACAGACTCATTGGTTTCTTAAAGAAGATGTTGAAATTGTGAATAAGTTAGTGAAAAACATATACTATGACCTTGACTGTTGTCACAGTCATCCTTAGATAACATTTCTGTGAAACTCTGTGATAAGACACCTTTATATGATAAAATAACAATACATAGGTAAACCTATGGAGAGGGCGAAAGCATTCGTCAACAGTTTTACATATTCAGTTAATCCCTTTGGGGAGGGGCAACATGACAAAATCTCCAAAGGGATTAATGTTCAGTGTTTTTATCACATAGGTCTAAATGTCCCTGTCATTCACTCATTGATTTAAACAAAATAATGAGTGGCTGACTGTTTCCTTCGTGTTAAAACTTAAATAGAATCTATGTATTATTTATTAGTCATGAATTAATTGCAACATTTTGTTTTTATGCTATATATTTTACTCTATCCCAGCGTATCCATCATTTCGTGCAGTTCACATTACCTGAATAATGGATGTGCTTCGTGATCGGGTTCAATATACAACACTAGTCGTTATGGCCTAGTCTCAGTCTGAAAAACGTTTGCTAGTGCGTTAGTTTATTACCTCATTTGCAATGCGCTTTTAAGAAATGACTTTACAATTCTGACATTTTGTTTATGCCTCGCGCAATTTCCCGATTTGAGCAGAATTTTTACGATTAGTAGTACATGTCCCAAGAGGTAGTAGAAATAAAAATGTGAGCTTCTCTACATATATGAGGGCTTTGCCCTCTATTCATTGTTAGTATCAGGAAACATTTCCAACCAATTCTAATACATCTGTATTTTGTGCTGATTTGAATGTGATTCTGGAAATCAATCTCTTTAATGGAGATTACAAATACCTTTATTCTCTTTAATTTTGCAAAATATAAATAATCTAGCTTGTTTAGTAATTCAAAGCAGGCTAAATCAATGAAGTGACTGAGACAGACAAACACCTAGCAAACCTTCTTACTTCTAAATTAAGTACACACATATAACAGTTAGTATGAAGCAACTGAAGCCAATCTTGTTCTTGATCTGTAATTGACCTATTGCCAAATGTCCCACACGGCATCTTCTGGCAAACTTTCCCATTATGACACCACAGTTAAATGGCCTGTCAAACACTTGTGTGATTATGACATCACAATTGAATGATGTCAAAAAAAAAAAAAAAAAGCACATGGACAGTCATGTGTCAGACATTTGGTGATTGGTCAATTTTGATCATCAGAATCAGATATTTACATACCTTGAATAATTCAATCACTGCCTTTGACTTGCATACAATCAGATAATTAAGAACTAGATCCCACAGTGGTAAGCTTTCCTGAAAGGAGAAAATAAACATTGCAAATAATCACTCCTTTGAAGTGTAATTTCCAAACTAATTTTGTAATTCTAAATTAGTGTATAAGTAGATCTGTTTTTCTGTGTTTGACAGATTATAAGAGTTCCTATTTGTTTGTTGCACTATTCAACATCAAACTCTTTCAAACATCATTGTTTTTAGTTTTTCATCACATATTATTCTTCCTTCTCTAATCTCTTCATATTATATCCATTTAAATTCTAAATTTTTTTAAGTAGGAGAAAATGGATAATTATCCTAAAACTGACAGATTCTGTTGTGCGCGCGTGTATGTGAGAGACTCTAGACTAGTGTTCGGACAGTTGTGTTAACATGATAGATTTTGGGGATACAGTAAAACCTGCTTTAGTGACCATCTGTGTATTAAGATCACCTGGTCATAAAGATCATTTTTTGCTGTCCCCAATAGTACCATTTGTGTACAAATCAAACTCCCAATAAAGACTGTTTGTTTTGTGTCCCTAAGGAGGTCGTTAAATACAGGTTTCATTGTATAGAATCACACAATTATTGCCTGTATTCAAAACTGACAGATTCTGTTGTGTGTGTGTGTGTGACTATAGACTAGTGATAGGACAAATGTGTTTATATGACAGATTTCTGGGATATGGGATCACACAATTATTGCCTGTATTCAAAACTGACAGATTCTTTTGTGTGTGTGTGACTATAGACTAGTGATAGGACAAATGTGTTTATATGACAGATTTCTGGGATATGGGATCACACAATTATTGCCTGTATTCAAAACTGACAGATTCTGTTGTGTGTGTGTGTGACTATAGACTAGTGATAGGACAAATGTGTTTATATGACAGATTTCTGGGATATGGGATCACACAATTATTGCCTGTATTCAAAACTGACAGATTCTTTTGTGTGTGTGTGACTATAGACTAGTGATAGGACAAATGTGTTTATATGACAGATTTCTGGGATATAGGATCACACAATAATTGCCTGTATTCAAAACTGACAGATTTTGTTGTGTGTGTGTGTGACTATAGACTAGTGATAGGACAAATGTGTTTATATGACAGATTTCTGGGATATAGGATCACACAATAATTGCCTGTATTCAAAACTGACAGATTCTGTTGTGTGTGTGTGTGTGTGACTATAGACTAGAGATAGGACAAATGTGTTTATATGACAAATTTCTGGGATATGGGATCACACAATATTTGTCTGTATTGATGGGCATATACATTGTACTGTTGTGTAGACAACTTAACATGTTGTACGATGATATACCAGTACATTTAGGTGAACTGACATCAAACGTTATTTGACGAATCACATAATATTAAAACCTTGTATCTTTCTATAAATATGCACATAAAGCGTTAAAGAAAAGAAATAAATTCATAAAACCAACAACACTATCAACACGATGCAACGATCCTTATACACTCTAACAAGTAAATAAGTGTTCTTGTAATTTCCACATAACTGTCTGTGGTATTGGAAATACGGAAACATACATGGCTCAACCTTTTGTTGTTAACACGATTATTGTTGTAAGTTGAAGTACGAACATGAAAGCTGTCACCGCAATATGTAAATGAATTAATTTGCGTATGGGATGTTCTTCTCTACTCCTACCAGGATAAGGTCCTACTTATGTTGTTAAATCAAGACCTTACATATTTCATCCCTGCTCAAAATCAAACGCGACATAAAAATGTGAAATTTGGCATCAAATCTGAAAAACACATGACCTCTATATATACAAGGGCAGATTTCTTTTCATGCAGATCCCCTTAAAAGTGCAAGTATTATCTTCAGGTATAAAAAAGCCAGTATCCTTGTATTTTATAGAATTACAAAAAGATGTAAAACAGTATTTTTCCACCATAAAATTCACACTTCATGCCTCTGACCACTTAAGTGCAAGAGTTATGATTAATTACGGAGTTAAAAAGATAAATCTCTATAAAGAGCTATATTTCAAAAACATTAAAAACAGAATTGATATACCATATTATTTACATTTTAGACACACCTAAAAATTCGAGGTAAGGGAAAACTTTAAGTTTAATTTCAATAAAACCAATGAGAAAGTATCAGACAAGTTTAAAATGTTATTTATCAAAACTGGAAATTTATCACAAAAGGAAGTTTATCACTACTGGAAATTTGTTACAACAGACAATGCATCATAACTGACAATGTGTCACAACTGACAATGTGTCACTAAAGGCAATTTGTCACAACTGGCAATGTGTCAATGCTGGCAATTTGTCATAACTGGCAATTCCTTCCTACTGACAATTAGTTACTACTGGCAATTACTCACTACTGGCAATTACTCACTACTGACAATTAGTTACTACTGGCAATTACTCACTACTGACAATTAGTTACTACTGGCAATTACTCATTACTGACAATTAATCCCCACTGGCAATTACTCACTACTGACAATTAGTTACTACTGGCAGTTACTCACTACTGACAATTAGTTACTACTGGCAGTTACTCACTACTGACAATTAGTTACTACTGGCAATTACTCCTTACTGGCAATTACTCACTACTGACAATTAATTACTACTGGCAATTCCTCACTACTGACAATTAGTTACTACTGGCAATTACTCACTACTAATAATAAGTTACTACTGGCAATTACTCACTACTGGCAATTACTCACTACTGACAATTAGTAACTACTGACAATTACTCACTACTGACAATTAGTTACTACTGGCAATTACTCCTTACTGGCAATTACTCACTACTGTCAATTAGTTACAACTGGCAATTACTCACTACTGACAATTAGTTACTACTGGCAATTACTCACTACTGACAATTAGTTACTACTGGCAATTACTCACTACTAATAATTAGTTACTACTGGCAATTACTCACTACTGACAATTAGTTACTACTGACAATTACTCACTACTGACAATTAGTTACTACTGGCAATTACTCACTACTGACAATTAGTTACTACCGGCAATTACTCACTACTGACAATTAGTTACTACTGGCAATTACTCCTTACTGGCAATTACTCACTACTGACAATTAGTTACTACTGGCAGTTACTCACTACTGACAATTAATTACTACTGGCAATTCCTCACTACTGACAATTAGTTACTACTGGCAATTACTCACTACTGACAATGTGTCACAACTGATAATGTGTCACAACTAACAATGTGTAATTACAGACAATTTGTTACAACTGACAATGTGTCACTACTTGCAATTCCTCACTACTGATAATTTCTCACTACTCTCACATTTACAGCAATATTCTGTGGTTTAAACATTTTAGTTGACTCAGAAAGTGCCAACTATTCAAGAATGCCAGTCAAAACACTTTGGGGACCGTCCCTGTATGAGAAATGGGTATGCAGATTTTATTCTAGACCTTTCTCTCATTTCAATGGTGTATGTGTGTACATACAAGCACATTTAGTTTTCAACGACATACAATAAAAACTTAATGTCATTTAAGGTACTAATACTCCATTTTGCATTAAGCAAATTTGGCAAAAAATGAAACCATTTTAGGATTTAATTCCTACATTAAACAAAAAATCAAATGAACAATAATATAAGATTGAAATACATAGCTCCAATAATTACATAATTAAACTGTCGAGTCAATGTGTCAAAAGACATAATGAAAATGTGAAAAAAACTTTAATGTTGATGTAAACATTTCCTGTTACTTTCCAATTTATATGGAAATTAATATGCAAATATATTAATGTCGCCATCATTTAAACTCAAAGTCTGGTACTTTGGCAAGCACTGGCAAAATTATCACAATAATTGATTACAGAATTTATCACATTGTCTACACAGTTGTTACTGCCAATGATTGTTAGAAAGATCCATAATCCATCTATTATGAAGTATTTACAATGTGAAGAATTTTGTTACATTTGCATAATTACTTAAATGTATAATTTTCTTTATATATATATATATATATATATATATATATATATATATATATATATATATATATCTTTCAGTTTCTATTGATAAGCTTTGCAACTCTTGGAGGTAAAAAGACCCATTTAACTGGCTTTTACAATACATCAATATTAACTCTAATGACACTTTATAAAAGTGCACCATTACTATGTGCTACATGTACTACTGGTACATCATGGACAACTCACTGCAATATCATATCTACACGTTCTACTGGACATACTGGTACCTGTATATAACAGACAACTCACTGCAAATATCATATCTACACGTTCTACTGGACATACTGGTACCTGTATATAACAGACAACTCACTGCAAATATCATATCTACACGTTCTACTGGACATACTGGTACCTGTATATAACAGACAACTCACTGCAAATATCATATCTACACGTTCTACTGGACATACTGGTACCTGTATATAACAGACAACTCACTGCAAATATCATATCTACACGTTCTACTGGACATACTGGTACCTGTATATAACAGACAACTCACTGCAATATCATATCTACACGTTCTACTGGACATACTGGTACCTGTATATAACAGACAACTCACTGCAAATATCATATCTACACGTTCTACTGGACATACTGGTACCTGTATATAACAGACAACTCACTGAAATATCATATCTACACGTTCTACTGGACATACTGGTACCTGTATATAACAGACGACTCACTGCAATATCATATCTATACGTTCTACTGGACATAAAGGTAACTGTATATGACAGATGATTCACTGCAATATTATATCTACACATTTTACTGGTACCGGTATATAACAGACGACTCACTGCAATATCATATCTACACATTTTACTGGTACTGGTATATAACAGACGACTCACTGCAATATCATATCTACACATTTTACTGGTACTGATATATAACAGACGATTCATTGCAATATTATATCTACACGTTCTACTGGATGTACTGGTACCTGTATATAAGAGACAACTCACTGCAATATCATATCTACACGTTTTACTGGACATACTGGTACCTGTATATAACATACAACTAACTGCAATATCATATCTACACATACTATTGGTTCCTGTATATAAAATACAACTAACTGCAATATCATATCTACACATACTATTGGTTCCTGTATATAACATACAACTAACTGCAATATCATATCTACACGTTCTACTGGTACCTGTATATAACAGACAACTCACTGCAATATCATATCTACACATACTATTGGTTCCTGTATATAACATACAACTAACTGCAATATCATATCTACACGTTCTACTGGTACCTGTATATAACAGACAACTCACTGCAATATCATATCTACACATACTATTGGTTCCTGTATATAACATACAACTAACTGCAATATCATATCTACACGTTCTACTGGTACCTGTATATAACAGACGACTCACTGCAATATCATATCTACACATACTATTGGTACCTGTATATAACAGACAACTCACTGCAATATCATATCTACACGTTCTACTGGTTCCTGTATATAACATACAACTAACTGCAATATCATATCTACACATACTATTGGTACCTGTATATAACAGACAACTCACTGCAATATCATATCTACACATACTATTGGTTCCTGTATATAACAGACAACTCACTGCAATATCATATCTACACATACTATTGGTACCTGTATATAACAGACAACTCACTGCAATATCATATCTACACATACTATTGGTACCTGTATATAACAGATAACTCACTGCAATATCATATTTACACATACTATTGGTACCTGTATATAACAGACAACTCACTGCAATATCATATTTACACATACTATTGGTACCTGTATATAACAGACAACTCACTGCAATATCATATTTACACATACTATTGGTACCTGTATATAACAGACGACTCACTGCAATATCATATCTACACGTTTTACTGGACATACTGGTACCTGTATATAACAGACGACTCACTGCAATATCATATCTATACGTTCTACTGGACATAAAGGTAACTGTATATGTATATAACAGAACTCATTCACTGCAATATTATATCTACACATTTTACTGGTACCGGGTACCTGTATATAACAGACGAATATCACTGCAATATCATATCTACACATTTTACTGGTACTGGTATATAACAGACGACTCACTGCAATATCATATCTACACATTTTACTGGTACTGATATATAACAGACGATTCATTGCAATATTATATCTACACGTTCTACTGGATGTACTGGTACCTGTATATAAGAGACAACTCACTGCAATATCATATCTACACGTTTTACTGGACATACTGGTACCTGTATATAACAGACGACTCAATGCAATATCATATCTACAATGTTTTACTGGTCCAAGTGGTACCTGTATATATCAGACGAATCACTACAATATCATATCTACACGTTCTACTGGACATACTGGTACCTGTATATAAGAGACAACTCACTGCAATATCATATCTACACGTTCTACTGGACATACTGGTACCTGTATATAACAGACGACTCACTGCAATATCATATCTACAATGTTTTACTGGTCCACGTGGTACCTGTATATATCAGACGAATCACTACAATATCATATCTACATGTTCTACTGGATGTACTGGTACCTGTATATATCAGACGACTCAATGCAATATTACCTGTTTATCATGACATAAAAGAAAACTATGGAATGGAAGCATAGAGTACAAATAATAAATAAGTAAACAAATAAAAGGCTAAAGAAATAAATACAAAAGGATGAAGCAAACTAAAGTTAAAGTGTGAAAACGAAAATCGGAAGGATGAACAAGAGTAACAATTGAGAAATGTGGACTTTTTTTAATGAGAACTGAGAACAGTGTGTGTGTGTGTGTGTGCATACATGTGTGTGAGTGTGTGTGTGTGTGCATGCATGTGTGTGAGTGTGTGTATGATATATATATATATATATAAATACACAGTGGAATCTCATTGCCTTGAAACACCCATTTCTTCGAGATATCCAGAATTTGAGAAACCAAAATTTCAACTTATATCTATTATATCTAAAAAAAAAAAAAAAAAAAAAAATGGAACCAGACTTTCTACTTTGACATATCCGGAATTTCGACATAACAAGATTCCACTGTATATTATATATATTAAATATTAGAACACCCATTGCTAATTGTTTTGTATTCTCATTCATGTTTTAATAGTCTAATAGCTGTCCCTTACAGAAGCTTTATTAAAACTATCAGATAACTAGATGATTGCTCTGTAATTTATTTTTTTTAAACTATGTCATTTTTTCATTTAGTTTTTGCATGTTGAAGACTAATAAAACATCATAGTTTAAATCTGTCCAAGTATACATACAGTTATAAAGATACTAAACAGCAGTCTATATAGTTGGTACAGATTGGATTGTTTGTATGCCATTCAATTTGACATGACATCCTCACATACTGTTATATTGTTTCTCTTCTTCTAAATGTAGAAAAGAACTATTTCTGTTTTGTTTAGATTAAATATTTGGCCTATAGAAGTCAATTCTAAGCTTGTTTACATAACATTTTCTTTCATTCCTGTACAATAGGTTACGTACATCCCAGACAGTTAAACATTTTATATAAATGCTCTTGGCAATACTTGAAATATGTTACAGACCAAAAATTAACTATATACACCAATGTGTCACCATAACTTATCAATATATCTTTGTAACACATTAAAGGAAAAAATTCAATTAACAGTTTGACTTTAACTTGAAAAACTCTATAACAGGGGAAATATTGATTTTAAATTGGTACATTATTGTGTGTGGAAAATATATGTAAATATGTCTGCTATTGTTGTAACAAATTTGAAAACAGGCCAGGTCTGTTTGTTTTGTTGGTGTTTAAAGCCACTCTCAAACATTTTTATGGTATAAAATTGTGGTCAGTTTTTGATGGGGGTAGGAGAGAACTTGGTCCAATAGACAAAGATATTGAGTAAAAGACACCAGCCTTCTGCATTCAAATTGGCAAACTTCCTAAATTGATCAGCCTTGGCTTTAGCAAAACCAAAACTCACACTGTAATTTTTATAGGTGAAGTTTTTATTATTTTATTTTGGTGACATTCTAATTTTGGAAAAAATTGAGTGTTCCAGGCAAAAATTTAAACGTGGCAAACAAAGCACCATGTATACTAACCATTAAAACTTATTATCTTCCATATTTTCTGTTTTTGACCTTTCAGAATATGCCATTTACTATATTAATTTGAACACAAATCCCTATGAAAATCAAACTATTTTAGCCATGATTCTCATTCATATTCAATAATGACTCATTGACTAAGGTGACTTAAACACAAAATATCACAAAAGGTCACTCAATGACCTGCAAATGCAAAACCATTACAATAGGTCACTCAGTGGCTCATTTGACCTTACAATACAAAAAAATTACAATGGATCACCCAGTGAGTCAGATGACCTTATAATATGACACCATTACAATAAGTCACTCAAGGACTCAGATTACCTTATACAAATCATTTACAATAGGACACTCATTGACTTAGATGAACCATTATGATAGGTCACTCATTGACTCAGATGACCTTATAATATGAAACAATTACGATAGGTTACTCATTGATTCAGATGACCGTATAATACAAAACCATTACAACAGGTCACTCATGGACTCAGATGACCTTATACAAAACCATTACAATAGGTCACTCATTAATTCAGATGACCTAATAATACAAACTTATTACAATAGGTGAGCCAGTGAGTCAGATGACCTCAGGGTTCAAAAAATTTATATAAAAGCACTCGCCCTTCGGGCAAGTGATTACATAACTTCCACTCGCCCAAACTCATTTTGCACTTGCCCAAGTATGAAAACAAGCATTTCAAAGTAAATGTATTATGAGCATATAATTTTTTTTTCAAAGTAAATAGATCTTACATAGGTCTTTATAGGTCTTTTCTACTTATTACGATGGAAAATGTGTGAAAATCTTACAACTTTTGTATGCTATTATTTTTTTAGAATTCAAATTCTTGACTGAAATTTTGGTTGCCCACAATAAAAATCTGTTTGCCCACAAAGAAAAATTTTTTTTTTATTTAATTTTTTTTTTTTAAGTTATTGTTATTTTAATAGATAAATTTACATGTATATACAATATATATATTGTTTCTGAATGATGCATTTACATCTAAATCATCTGTAAATGCATCATTATTATTATTATAATCAATTATTATTATTATTATTATTACTATTTTATGATGTTACTTCTTTGTGTTTAATTAAATCAATATAAATTAAAAAAGTAAGTTTTCACTACTGTTGGATGAAAACAACAGCTATCCATTTCTGTATTTTCATTAAAACTTTTATTTACAGTATTGAGTAACTATTTTTACTTTTATCATTCACTTCATTTAATTCAGATTTTACAACTTTTTTACAAATTATAGTGTTATGATTATTTTACCAAATCCTGAAATTCAGGTCCGTTCGGTATTGGTTCTTTTATTTACACACATCCAACTTCCACTTCCTTCACAAACTGCAAGAAACAGCAGTCAACACACGATGTGTTCTGTGACATTTTTGGCCATGAGGTAAAGATTAACATGTTTAATTGTCAATAAAATTATTATTTAAGTTTCTAATTGTTTATTTTAATGATGTTTTTTTTTAACTTAAAATTGAAGGAAATGGATCGGTTTCGAAATTTAAAAGGGAAAACAGATTTTCAGTAGGGCGTCAGCACTCGCCACATGGGCGAGTTCATTATGTATATTTACTCGCCCGAAACAATATTTTACTCACCTATGCGAGCAGGCGAGTGGATTTTTCGAACCCTGGACCTTATAATACTAAACCATTATGATAGGTCACTCATTGACTCAGATGACCTTATAATACTAAACCATTACGATAGGTCACTCATTGACTCAGATGACCTTATAATACTAAACCATTATGATAGGTCACTCATTGACTCAGATGACCTTATAATACTAAACCATTATGATAGGTCACTCATGGAATCAGATGATCTTATAATACAAAATCATTACAATATGTCACCCAGTGAGTCAGATGACCTTATAATACAAAACCATTACAATAGGTAACTCAGTGACTCAGATGACCTTATCATACAAAACCATTCCAACAGGTCACTCAATGACTCAGACGACCTTATAATATGAAACTATTACAAAAGGTCACTCAGTGACCTAGATGACCTAAAATCCATTACAATAGGTTACTGACTCAGTCACATCATGACACAAAACTATATAAAGTATTTCTATAACTATACCTTTTCTGCTGTTGTTTTATTGGCCTCTCTAAATGCCTCTAAAATCTGACTTTCCTCTGACTGATTCTGTATGAGAAGTAATAGATATTGTTTCCATAGCAATACTGAATGAGGATTTTGTTGAACAGCATCTTTAAGAACCCCTTGTGCTTTATCTGTCTGTCCATTGTTTGTGAGGATGTCAACCTGTCAAAAAAAGTAATCAGTTTGATCATTCATTCAAACACAAATCAGATATCTATATGGGTATGAACTATTATTTTATGCCTAACTCAACAATTGTTTTGGTAATAGGTTTGCAGCCAGGTTATAACAGTGATGGAGGAAATCTAGTTATGATGTATCAGACAAGAAAAAAAGAGCATCTGACATGTAAACTGATATAGATTTTCACATAAGAAACAAGGTCCTTACATTGGCATCAACAGAGATCTATAACTCTGCTGTAAGTAGAACATCTAAAAGTAAATTGACATAATTTCTCATAAAAGTAACAAGGTTCTAACACTGACATCAACAAAGGTCTATAACTCACAAGATGGTCCAAACATTGACATCAACAAAGGTCTATAACTCACAAGATGGTCCAAACATTGACATCAACAAAGGTCTATAACTAACAAGAATGTTCTAACACTGACATCAACAAATGTCTATAACTCTCAAGATAGTCCAAACAATGACATCACAAAGGTCTATAACTCACAAGATGGTCCAAACATTGACATCAATAAAGGACTATAACTCACAAGATAGTCCAAACACTGACATCACAAAGGTCTATAACTCACAAGATGGTCCTAACACTGACATCAATAAAGGTCATATAGTCTATAACTCACAAGATGGTCCAAACATTGACATCAATAAAACAAAGGTCTATAGGTCTATAACTCACAAGATGGTCCTAACACTGACATCAATAAAGGTCTATAGCTCACAAGATGGTCCTAACACTGACATCAATAAAGGTCTATAACTCACAAGATAGTCCAAACACTGACATCACAAAGGTATATAACTCACAAGATGGTCCTATCATTGACATCAATAAAGGTATATAACTCACAAGATAGTCCAAACACTGACATCACAAAGGTCTATAACTCACAATATGGTCCAAACACTGACATCACAAAGATCTATAACTCACAAGATGGTCCTAACACTGACATCAATAAAGGTCTATAGCTCACAAGATGGTCCTAACACTGACATCACAAAGATCTATAACTCACAAGATGGTCCTAACACTGACATCACAAAGATCTATAACTCACAAGATGGTCCAAACACTGACATCAATAAAGGTCTATAGCTCACAAGATGGTCCTAACACTGACATCAATAAAGGTCTATAGCTCTGCTGTAAGTATATCAATGACTGTTGACATGATTCTAGTTGATGTATCCACAAGAAATAAATGCCCCTAAGCACTTCTACTTCTAATAGGAATGTCATGTTCATACGCAAATTTTAGTTCCAAAGAAAATGTGACCTGACATAAACACTTGTCAATAACACTGTTATAAATGTGACAACAACGTTTGTGGGTAAATCAAGTTTAATTTGTACACTATATAGATAAACATTTGTAAACTAAAGTATACGACAAAATAGCAACTAGAACAAGAACAAGGACAGTACACTTTGGGAATACAAAATGGTAACAGGTTCATTGGTATGAGTTATACATGCTGACTAAAATAAAAACAGTATATCATTTTATCAGACTTCTGACAGGTCAGTATAATTAAAACTTCTGATGCACTCTCTTGTTTTATTTCCATTGTTAAAAAGTGTCTGCTTATCACAGATACCAAAGGGAAATGGTGCTCAATCATGGCTGAAATGCTACAATACTTCAATCAAAACCAAAGTACACAGTGGAATACATTAAGTAAATTTCAATGATTTAAGGCCATCAAAATCTGGCTCAACTTAAAAAAAAATATATTTCTGAGAGCAACTGTTACAATGATCTGAAGTTACAAGTGGCAGACAATTTTGTCATCTATGGTTTTAGTATAGAATTCTTCCAAAGACAGCCATTTGTTGGGAAGGGACTTGGAGTTATACAGAAACAAAACACACAATGCAGTTTGAATCTTTACATCTTATCAATTTTTTAGCATACTGTTAACTCATCAACCCCTACAGTCACATGTAGACTCACCCAGATCAATAAATAGCATAATCTACTGTCATAATTCTAGACACAATTGGCAGAGACTGCAGCTCTAGGTGTAGACAGAGATACAGAGTTTAGGTTTATAAGAAAAGAGTTTCAACATTTAAAGTGCAAATTCTCAAAATTGTATATTTTGTCACTAGTGCTGTCCACCATAATCATCAGTTTCTTCGGTTATAGACCCCTGTCAGTTTTTATAACAGGGGAGAAATATGATATTGTATTTGGGAAAAGATGGCCAGCCTTCTGTTAGAAAACTAGCTTAGTAAACTTCATTAGCCTGGGACACAGCTAGACTTAAACCTGTACAAACAGGAGATTAGAAATAGACATAAACCTGTACAAACAGGAGGTTAGAAATAGACTTAAACCTGTACAAACAAGAGGTTAGAAATAGATGTAAACCTGTACAAATAGAAGGTTAGAAATAGACTTAAACCTGTACAAACAGGAGGTTAGCAATAGACATAAACCTGTACAAACAGGAGGTTAGAAATAGACTTAAACCTGTACAAACAAGAGGTTAGAAATAGACGTAAACCTGTACAAATAGAAGGTTAGAAATAGACTTAAACCTGTACAAACAAGAGGTTAGAAATAGACATAAACCTGTACAAACAGGAGGTTAGAAATAGACATAAACCTGTACAAACAGGAGGTTAGAAATAGACTTAAACCTGTACAAACAGGAGGTTAGAAATAGACTTAAACCTGTACAAACAGGAGGTTAGAAATAGACTTAAACCTGTACAAACAGGAGGTTAGAAATAGACTTAAACCTGTACAAACAGGAGATTAGAAACAGACTTAAACCTATACAAACAGGAGGTTAGAAATAGACATAAACCTGTACAAACAGGAGGTTAGAAATAGACTTAAACCTGTACAAACAGGAGGTTAGAAATAGACTTAAACCTGTACAAACAGGAGGTTAGAAATAGACTTAAACCTGTACAAACAGGAGGTTAGAAATAGACTCTCAATATATTTGTCTGATACAAAAAAACAACATGTAACAGTCAACATCTCATATTGTTTCTTTTTTACAAAAGTACAGAACCTCTAGCTCTGAGTCAATGGCAGTCAAACAACAGAGAATTGGCAATGTTTAGAAGAGAACTATTATATCTGTCAATACATGACTGTATAAATAGAGACCCCTAAGGGAAATGGGATATAACACAACATCTGACTGTAAAGTTACATGACTGTATGAGTAGAGACCCCTAAGGGAAAGGGGATATAACACAACATCTGACTGTAAAGTTACATGACAGTAAAGCTACATGTTTAAGTATTTAACCTGTCAATCCTTATTGGATTTATCTTTTGAGCAGACATAGAAGGGTCCATTATATATGCAGGGTTGCTCCAAGTGTTATCAGTTACTTGATTTTAGTTAAGAAATAGCATCTACATATTGGACTATCTGAACTGATAGCATCTAGAACTGAATATTTGGATAGAATAACTGAAAATGAATATTTTTATATATAAATTATTATCCATAGTCATTTCACCCTAAATGAGAGATGCTCTATTTTTATCCTTTTACATGATAGCCCTTGGCAATTGAATTTTATCAGCACTTCATAGTTTTCACAAATAAAATAGTAGTGTGATAATAAATATCACTTCATTTATATTTCTTACTGAGTGTTTAGAATAACAATTGGGTTTAGATTCTTTATGCAACATTTAGGAGAAAACGATATAAATTCTGACTGGTAAAAACAGAATAATTTTGGCTATAAAATTGATGGAATAAAAGCCGTGTTGCAAGTTCATCCCAGCAAATGCCTTTTCTTTATGTAAGGCCATACTTGACTTTGCTATATGAAGTTATACAATATATATGTAAAAATACCTTATAAGATATTTTGCATAATTCATTTCATTTCACTTTTTCAATCAATGTAAAAAGGTATATGTAGTGTACTGTTCTAAACTTGGACAAGAGCATAAATGTAAAGTGTTGTTTGACAAAAAAAAAATCCAACCAATCAAAATCGAAAACTTTCTTGGTTGTATTGTCTCTCAACAAACAACAAACAGGGAAACATTATTTAAAGAAAACCTCATAAGAAATAATCCTGGTATTTTTTTATATAATACTTCAATAGTTCAGAGATTAATTGATATTAAAATCTATTTAGAACAAAAGAGGATAATCTCACATGTTAGATAACTGAAAAAATAATGCTAATTCAATCAAATTTAATAAACCTAGGTAATCTTTTCCTTGATCTTAAAAGGCAGGGCTGAGTTTAAACACAAAAACAACAAAATTGTAATAAACATATGAGAAATCATTCCACAAATCTGTTCTATTAACAGTAATTCATCAGAAATTCTGCTGATGGTAACAGTGATGCCAATCTTACATACAGTTTGGCTTCAAATCCTCACTGAAATTACTGATAAATGTGATATACACCATGCCATTCTGGAAAAGTGATAAAAATGGGATTTGCACACAACATGAGAGGATCATGGTATAATATTTCAATTTTTTATGTAGATACTTCAACATTGAAAGGTCATAAACATGCAAAAAATGTTATCCATACATAAACAAAGCATATGTCCTTAATCTGAAATTTACCATCTTGTTATGAGCGATTTACATATAAATGTTTTTTGTGTGAAATGAGGCATATCATGGTAATTACTTTACTGTGTGGAGATCTATTTGATACACATTTAAGTTTCCCGCTGATTCTTTTAACTTATGTTTTTCACATAGTTCGTCCTTCTCTTTTATCTTTTATCAGTTTTTGTGCAATTCTTTTCCAGATTTTTGTGTCAATTTTTAGACTAAATGTATGCCTGACATAGCAGTGAAGAAAAGAGCTGTTAAATACAGCAACATCACTAATAATTGTACTAGTAGAAGTTAGTAAGGAGAAACCAATTATTAAAAAAAGCCAATGGTTATAAAATAATTAAAATCTACCATCTAGCATATCAATGGTTTGATTGTAAGAATTCTGTTCTTCATATTAAAATGATATGAACTACATATTGGTGTCTTAACTCTGCTAAATTTGGTTGAAAACAAATTGTATCTGCATCAAGAGCATTTGTACTCTAACTGTGACACTGAGGTTAGACAAAAAAAAAACAACAACTTTTCTATTAAGATGCAGATGCATTTGATTGATTCTTGGTTATTAAGATTACTATGTATGATCTTATGAATGAGATTTTGTGCCTATTAGGTGAGGTGGTATAGTAACTGTCTGTTCCCTGTGAGATGGTACAGAAATGTCTGTTATGGTGTGCAACGGTAAAGAAATGTATGTTTGATGTCAGATGGTATAAAAATATCTGTTTACTATGAGATGGTATAGAAATGTCTGTTTGGTATAGGATGGTATTGTAACTGTCTGTTTGCTGTGATATGGTATAGAATGTCTGTCTGCTGTGAGATGGTATAGAAATGTTTGGTGTGAGATGGTATAGTAACTCTCTTGTTTGGCATGTGATGGTATAAAATGTCTGTTTGGAGTGAGTTGTAACTTTCTGTTTACTGTGAGATGGTATAGAATGTCTGTTTCCCATGAGATGATATAGGAATGTCTGTTTGCTTTGAGATGGTATAGTAACTGTCTGCTGTGTGATGGTGTAGTAGCTGTCTGTTTACTACAGGATGGTATAGATTTTCTGTTTATTATGAGATGGTAGAGTTACTGTCTGTTTAGTGTGATATGGTATAGAAATGCCTGTCTGGTGTGAGATGGTATAAAAATGCCTGTTTACTATGAGGTGGTATAGAAATATCTGTTTGGTGTTAGATGGTATAACAATGTCTGTTTGGTGTCAGATTGTCTAGTAACTGTCCATTTGCTGTGAGATAGTATAGTAACTGTCAATTTGCTGTGAGATAGTATAGTAACTGTTTGTTTGGCATACAATGGTATAGAATGTCTGTTTGGCATAAGATGATATAGAAATGTTTGGTGTGAGATGGTATAGTAACAGTCTGTTTGCTGTGAGATGGTACAGAATGTCTGTTTGGAGTGAGATGGTATAATAACTATCTGTTTGGAGTGAGATGGTATAATAACTGTCTATTTGCTGTGAGATGGTATAGCAACTGTCGGTTTGCTGTGAGATGGTATAGAATGTCTGTTTCCTGTGAGATGGTATAGGAATGTTTGTTTCCTGTGAGATGGTAAAATAACTGACAGCAGTGTGATGGTATAATAACTGTCTGTTTGCTATGGGATGGTACGGAATATCTGTTTGGTGTGAGATGGTATAGTGACTGTCTGTTTATTGTGAGATGGTAAAGTTACTGTCAGTTTGGTGTAAGTTGGTATAGAAATGTATGTTTGGTGTGAGATGGTATAGAAATGCCTGTTTAATATGAGATGGTATAGAAATTGTCTGTTTGCTGTGAGATGAAACAATACCTGTCTGCTTTGAGATCATATAGTAACTGTCTGGCATGAGATGGTAAAGAAGTGCCTGTTTGGTATGAGATGGTATAGAAATGTCTTTTCTGTGAGATGGTATAGGAATGTGTTTGCTGTAAGATGGTACAGATATGTCTGTTTGCTGTGAGATGGTATATAATTTTCTGGTGTGAGATGGTATAGAAATGCCTATTTAATTTGAGATGGTACAAAAACTGCCTGTTTAATTTGAGATGGTATATAAATTATCTGTTTGCTGTGAGATG